>OU343217.1:297252807-297361820 GCA_910596185.1 Chrysanthemum makinoi | reverse complement strand
TTAGGCCCAATTTCCTTGTACGCACTTATGCTTTTATGTTTCCCATGCCCTTATGCTTTTATGGTTATATGCTTATGTATGCTCCCTTTCCTATATGCTTATATTTGTATCTCTGAGCACCACGTGCACCTGCTCTTATGCGCGTTATAGTAAATGGACATGCATTATATTCCTGTTGAACTTTGAAATTAGCTCTTTTCAGTGTTTGGTTTTATTTCGACTTATTTTGGGATTTGATGTCAAAACAGTTGAATATTCGAACTAGTTTGTTGTGTCTACTACTAAGAGGTGTTTGGATTGCTTATTGAAACTGCTTATTGGTGTTTGAAAAACGCTGTGCGAACTTTTTGTTGTTTATTCTAAACTACTTGTGTCATTCACAAATTTGGATAACCAAACGCTAGAAAATGAATATCTGCTATTCTGCTCCTTGACAACAATATGATTGGACAACCACTTCGAAAATGCAATGCCTAACACCCCCACTAGCATTATTAACCGAACGGAACTGATTACCAATAGCAGATAGAAGTACATATTTACTGATTCTGATATTAATATCACATAATCGCTTTCTCCCTACACCGCCTTTTTATTGGTCATCTTGTAGATTAGTTTCTCATAACAATTTCTGTTAGATTATAGTTATACAGATAATGAGAACAGAATTTCATAGTTTAACTTGAGTTCGGCTTTTAAGCAGATTAGTGTGGAGAAACTATGGGATACTGCCGATTCAGGTGGTTGGAGACCATCATCCACTCCTAGATCCGACTGGCCTCGTATGTGTTTTTTGTGTATTAATGTACTTTCCTGCAATTTTCAAAACTTGTTATTGTTGATTGATCGTCCAATTTCTAATTGTGAATTTTTTTGTTAGCTCCCTCAAAGGAAAGCAACGGGTTTCTGCTTGTTCGTTGTAATGGTGGCTTAAATCAGCAGCGGACTGCGGTATGTTCGTTATTCTCATGCCCCGGATAAGAACTAAGCCTTATTTAAGGGTTTTGTGTTCAGTATTGCTATTTTCAGCAAGGCAGCAACTAGTTTGTCTACATACTTTATGGGTCAATCCGGGTTATGTTTTATCTCTAAAGGATCAAGTACTCAAGTATTTAAGTTAACAGACTTGACTAAAAGAAAACAGGCAAATAGTTAAAAAAATCATCCGAAATGTCTTGATATGCACAAAACCGCCTAAATTGCCTTGTTAAAAAATTAATCATATAAAATTATTTATAGACCCCAAAAAATGGATAAAAGAAGTGTTAACCCTAAATGACCACTTTTGCCCCAACCAGTCTCGATTTGCCACATCTAGCTACGTATCCCGATAGCAACAGTCAATTTGGATTGGACTTAATTCCATTGTTATGAAGCTAATGAGGAATATCTTATATCACTTTATGTAGATTTGTAACGCGGTTCTTGCTGCGCGAATTATGAATGCCACCCTTGTGCTTCCAGAGCTGGATACAAATTCTTATTGGCATGACGACAGGTATCTGTATATAGTTTTATCAAAAATGTTTTGACTATTGGTCATGTTTATATATATATGAATATCAAATAGCATAAGATAACAACCTACTTTTTCCAAGTCCCGTTTTAGGCAAGATACTTGCTTTTAGGAGAAATAGCAACCTATCTTTTTTTTTTTTTTTTTTTTTCTGTATCAGGAAATTAATTAGCAGAAATAGCGGCATTTTTTTAGTTTACTTGTATTGTTAACCGCGACTTACTTGACTTCTAGTAAATATCCTGAAATGGAAGAAATTAGAAGTTGCTATTCGTAAAAAAATCTGGTTGCTATTATATACAACTTTTTCTATTTACAGAATACCCCATAATACTGACAAAATCGATGAATCTTCTGGACGGAAAATAATGCTTTTGACTAGTTTATCCTTACTAATAGCAACAGATGTAATTTCATATTAAAGTTATGCAAAAAAGAAAGTTATTGCCTTTATTTTACGGTGGGGATTACTGTTTGTGTTACTATAGCTCGATACTCAAACATGATTTGTTGCACATGTACAGTGGTTTCCAAGGTATATATGATGTTGATCATTTTATCAATTCGCTGCGGTATGATGTACGTATTGTCGAAAGCCTTCCCGAGATTAGGAAGAATGGAAGGACTAAAAAGATGAAATATTTTCAGGTGATTGATGATCTTAACATCGTATTCAAGGTCATATGTTATAAAATAATGTTGAAAAGTTTATTTCATTTTGGTAGCTTCGCCCCCCTAGAGATGCTCTTGTAAGTTGGTATACAACTGTTGCTTTGGAGAAAATGAAGGAGCATGGTGCCATCTATCTCACACCCTTCGCTCATCGGCTAGCTGAAGAGATCGATAATCCTGAATACCAACGCTTAAGATGCAGAGTCAACTATCATGCCCTTAGATTTAAGCCACATATCATGCAGTTAAGCCACTCCATAGTTGCTAAGCTTCGTTCGCAAGGTCACTTCATGTCAATACATCTTCGGTTTGAAAAGGATATGCTGTCATTCGCCGGGCAAGTTTACCAACTAGTCGTGAAGTTTTTTTTTCTTCCCGTTGTCTTGTATGAATCTATAATAGTGTTTTCGACCCATTTACTTATGATTTGCTTGATATGTGTTATGTTATATCTCAAGAAGGTCATAAGTCAAACGGGTGAAAGTCACTAAAATCAGTTCTTTTATGCTTAACAGCGTAAATTCTTTTTATCAAAGATATATATTACAAATGAAATAATATAAATACATTACCTTCATAAAAAAAAAGAAAAAAGTGTGTGCTGAGATACATGGTTTGTTTTGCAGGTGCTTCGATATATTTTCTCCGCAGGAACAAAAAGTACTGAAGAAATACCGAAAGGATAACTTTGCTGAAAAAAAGCTTGTGTATAGTGAACGAAGGGCTATTGGAAAATGCCCGCTAACTCCAGAAGAGGTACCTCTAAGCTCTTATTTTCTATATATTTGGCCGGTTAAATAACCTCAAAATCAACTTAAATCCGTAGTGGAAATTATTGTGGAATGAGCGGCCCACTTGACTTCTCACTATCTTATTAATGTGGGATGGGGCTATTACTAATACGAGTGGTTGATGCATGGATACCAACTTCTCAAGATTCTAGAATTTTGAATATTTTGTTTCATAATATGTACACTCTAGAATGATCAAACCTTTTATCCATCTTGACCTTTGTTTTGCAAATAAACCGTGCATATGAAGTGCAGAAGAATAAGATCATACATCGCAAGAATGGGCAGTTTATGACACTAATATTCTATAATAAGTCAGGACATGAAGTGTTTTGGGTCAACCCAATCTTATGACACCTGTACCAAAAGTTACCCCGTTTTGCATCTACTTTTGCAGGTTGGTCTTGTGTTACGCGCAATGGGATTTGAAAATTCCACTCGGATATACCTTGCAGCCGGTGAATTATTTGGTGGCGAGCGATTTATGAAGCCTTTTCGATCCATGTTTCCGAAACTCGAGAACCACAACACTGTAGACTCATCTATTGAATTAACCGATAACACACAAGGCTTACTAGGGTCAGCTGTTGATTACATGGTTTGCCTTTTATCAGACATTTTCATGCCAACATATGATGGTCCAAGCAACTTCGCCAATAACCTTTTAGGCCACCGACTCTACTATGGTTTCCGGACCAATATTCGGCCCGATCGAAAAGGTCTTGCTCCAGTTTTTATAAAACGTGAAGAGGGTCAAGCTGATGGGTTTGAGGAGGCAGTTAGAAGTGTGATGATGAAAACAAACTTCGGTGGCCCGCGTAAACGAGTGCCTCCCGAGTCTTTTTATACAAATTCTTGGCCCGAGTGTTTTTGTCAAGTATCGGGGTCAAATCCTGCTGATAGATGCCCGCCTGATAATATGATGTATGTACTAGAGGATCAATACGAGAGGGAAATGGCTAATGTGACCTTAAAAGTTGATGAATAGTTTAGTATACGCGATATAGTTGAAACAATCATTTAATTCATTATACAAGCGAAAACGATGATCTGAAGCTGCTAGAGAGGGGTTTGCTAACATATGCTAAAGCATCTATAGGTATGTTAATATTTTCTATCCCTGCAGTTTTCATTTACTTATAATTGGGTCGATGTGGGTTATGTTTCATCTCTACCCGGTCGAATGGGTAAAGTGTTCAGCTAAAGAGGAAACAGGTCAAAAGTCGGTCAAATGTATTTTTGAATACCACCTACTGAAACGTTTATTTAAAAGTCTTGATATTATTAGAAGTATAGTTTTGAATCGTTTTGAATGAACAAATTATTTACTAAAAGTTGGACGAAAGTGTGTCGGGCCAAACTGACCTGACATGTTAAACAGTACACAGAAATTAGCCGCGTTCATCTGTTATCTCTACCCCAAACTCGTCTTATAACACAAATTGACATTGCATGTTTTTGCAACAAACTGTAAACGGTGTTGTAAATTCTGTGTTTATATATATTTGTTTGTTTTATATGATGTCTATGTTGATTATATGGTTGACATGATATCAGGTTTCTACAAACAACATATGAACATTTGATGTATAAATGCAAATGACTATGGATAGAAAGCGAAAGCGCTGGGCAGACTCCATGCTGAGAGGAAAGAAGAGTAGCATCACATGTTACCGATACTGTTTTTACGTGTAATCATATACATCAACAATTTTACATGATACAACATTATTACAAACATAACCATATTGAACACGCACAGTCGCACACGTTTTTGTTTGAGTTTGTAAAAAAGACACAGCTTTGTTATTGCCCTAACCGATGGAAATTGACTCAAGACAAAGTAGCATCACATGTTACAAATATTGGTTTGGTTTGAGCACGTTGATAAGACCGGGTGCGGTCATTAAACTCATCACCTTCACGTTAGCGCCACATCACCACTCAACACACTACCAAACCATCACTAAACAACTGCCATGGTCTACGCTACCTAACATTTTCCCACTTTTTTTTGTGTGCGTGTTTGTGCGGTATATTTGTATTGTGCGGTATATTTGTATAAAGTGGGAAACTGTTTGGTGTTGTAGACCACCAAATGAGTGCAAAAATTGCACCCTTGGCGCACGGTTGGGGATGCCTTAGGTGGAGATGGCGCGTGGTGATGGTGTTTCACCGACTATAGTGAGAGTAGCAGGTTTTATTTTATTTTATTCTTATAATTATTTTTTATAAGCACCTATTATAAATCTTAGCATTTGGAAAATCAACATCGACCACAGTGCTATCTTGGTACAAATCGCCGCAGTGGAAGAAAAACCATATTGAACATCAACATGACTTGCAAGAAACAATATTGTTTCTTACTCACAATATCAACAAATATACGAGTTTCAAGTATAAAACATGCTTCTTAGCAATATAAGTAGAGTAGTAGACCATCTTAACCGCTAATTATTCATTTTGAATGTCACAGCTCAATTTGTTACTCGATGTAATATAAACATTCTGAATACAAGATAAACCGAAAGATAATTCCAAATACATGCTCAAACGGTTCATTTCAACGCTAATCAAGATACAAGTAGAAACACGAAACTACCAAAATGAAACATATTTTGTCCTCATACCACCTGATAATAACTTACAAGAATTCACAAAATGTCAAGTTAAGTATATTTCTAGTAGGAATGTACGAAAATGTCTCACTTCTATAACTGCTAATTGATTTACAGGAGCATAAATACGAAAATAAGAACAATGAAATCCGTCTGGAAAGATGTAACACGAGTAAAAGAAAAAATTGACATACAGAATCAGGATTCAGGAATGTGAATGAGAACGTAGCTTGTTTGCAACGTAGAGCAAGTGACCGATATTTGTGGATGGATAACTTTGGAGCAACTTAAGATTCGCTGTAAAGTCACCTGCCAGCAAACGTCTCCTAACAAGAATCAGCATTGCACAGCATACCCGAAGAAGTGTTTCCTGCAATTTAAGATATTTATTGATATTTAGATTACATGAACACCCAAACCCCACAACTTGAGATATTCTATATAAAAAAATACAATATAAGAAAAAATACAACTAAATGTAAACACAATATAAGAAAAATACTACAGCAAGGAAACTCATTCTACGCCTGTATTTGGGTGACAAATGTCGATAGGTCAAATGATCAAAAGGTTCCAGTTAATAGCATTTTACCTAGCCTAATGTCATGTCTTGAATTGATTAGCTAACCAAAAAAAAAAGAGCTAAACATAATATAGGTCAACAAGTCGAAATTAAGCCCAAAGTGTAGTGTCGAGCGATACACTCATGAACCCACTACATTGGTTTATTAATGTGTTATATTATCATTGTGATACTATACTTTTCACAGAAAAAACAATTTAGAAAATAGGACCGAAGTGTTTCTCGTACCCAACACGTCCCTAGTTCACTACCTTATGACACTCGATAAAAGAAGTCAACATTGACTCACCTGAGGGCCTTCTGGGTCACTTAAGAGTGTGTCCCATATGTGTAAAATGTCCGCAAAATTGAATTCTTGTGTCAATAGAAGTGTGATCCATCTAAATGCATAGAACTGAGGATTGACCTGCAAGTATGAGTGCAACAAATCAGGATTAGATACAAAATTAGTCATGATATCCCAGCTAGAACTTCAGCTTAGTATTTTATAAAAGAAAATCATAATCTATTAAGTTTCAAGGGAAAGTAAATCATAATCTTAGAGTGGTTCATACAGAATTAAATAACCAAAGATCAATATTAGAGATTTGTTTACTTTTGTGGTGAGCTCAAGATGCCGCCATAGCTCTTCATCATGTTCTTTCAAAAGTTGTGACATTCTTGAAATTGTTGAACGGATGCCCACAACACTATTATCAAGTTGCTTACAGAAATTATCTCGAATTCCACTTAATACCTCAACAAAACAAAAGAATGTATCTGCTTCAGCATTCACCTGCACAAGGATTGTGTAAATGGAAGTTAATATATGAAAAGCATACCGCTTGCAAATAGAGTAAATTTGCATCGTAGATTAGCAATCCAGAAATGACAATCAAATATCACAGTCACTTACCACAAAGTCCTCGTTGGGGTCATTCTTGAACACATAGTACAAGGGAGCCAAAATTTCATTCATTCCTTGCACATATCTTATACCCGGGTTCAGCTTTGCATATATGATCAGTATATTTTTCAAAGCATCCTGAAAATATTAGACTCTATGACTTAGTTGTATAACTCAGGATGGCATCATTTCACACACTCCTAAGATCAAAATTGGAAACATCTGCTGCCAGCTGGTAACACAAAACCAGTAAGTAACCCATAAGGCGTGCAAAAGCTTTATTCAGTTACCTGATTAGCTTTTGCAGAAGCAGAGTCACCAGAGAAAAAATGCATATCTGGATGAGTGCGCTTTACATCACGATCTATCTGTTCAATGATCTCCGTGTCCTACAATTACCAGAGCGAATAAACATTAGACTGGTCATAAAAAAGATTTGAATATGACAGGTCTCTGAACTTTCTCAATAGAGTTCAAGCTGTAAGACTTCATTTAGAATTCAAAATCCAGAAATCTTGAAACAACATTGACTTCAACACCATAAAACACCCAAGAAAAGGCATAATATAAAGCTAGATTAAAACTTTACCAGATATCATCCAAGTAAAAGGACTTAAATTAGGTGTGGGGTTTAAAAACTTTTAGCTGCTTGGAGTGTTTGATTGCTTCATGGGGTGTGTCCCATGGTGGCTGTTCTGTTGGTGTTGTATGTTCTTGTTTACAAGAAAATTTATGCCTTACAAAAAAAAAGGGCTTAGATTAAGCTTGGAAGATTAAATATTCTTAGAACAATTCTACAATAAAAAAGTTTAAGTAATTTTGTAGCTCACAAGTCACATCACATCTATGTGAGAAAAGAAAAAGCCAATCAAATTAACCCCACGTTTTATCCAACTTATGCATTAACTAGAGAAAGATTCAAGAGTCGAGACCTAGCATAAGCTAAAAACTTAAGTCAACACTTAAGAAAGCAGTACCACATCAGATAGAAAGAAGATAACAGATACATATCTATCTAGAATCTTATAGGTTAATACTCCCAGAAATATATGCGACTAAGAATGCTACAAAAGAAGGCTTCTATATATCTCCAAAACCCAAAAGCAGACTGGTACTAAAAAATATGGTTTGATGTACATTTGGGTGTGGCCAGGGAAGGTTCGAAAATGGTCCCGTGATTAACCCGTTGAGGTCGCGTACATCTGAGTCAAAAAGGCTTGCCCTCCCCGGGTAACCTGAACAGGAAAACCACATCGTTTATGGTTTGATGTCTTAGTAGTTTGCTACCAAAGATGCTATGAGTTCTCACAAATCATACTCATAACAGATGTACAGCATATTGTCACTGATTCCACTGATTAAATTCCTGATGTCCTCATTCGGTGTAAACCAGAACCTAAACAGGACCTAGAATCATTGTACTTAAGAGATGCATGAGTCCAATCCGTTAAACTTAAGGGCGCCATTTGTGATACCCAAGGCCAAAGCAACAGTATAGCAACAAAAAAAAAATCTCCGGACATAGACTAGGAACCTAGCCTAAAAGCTTTTAGTAATCTATTCTAAAGCTTATATGGGACTCAGATCTTACATCCAATGTTTAATGGATGATCAAAATAGGTTGAAGATGATAATGTGGCTCAAGAAGATCATTGTAAGCTAGAGCATGTTGAACATACACCATCTAGTATTACAAGACCCCACAATACAACATGACCACTGTTTACCAACCTATCATCTTATAAACTTCCTGTTGTAGAATTCCAGTTTGCATTTTAATGATTTCCTCTCTAGCATAAAAAGATAATAAGTTGAAAGCTTACAATTAAGAAAATACATTTTCTGGCATAATATTATTGGCGTAAATGCCTTTATGCCTATAGCTGACTAAAGCTATATACACTAGCTGAAAGTTGTTTCCCATACATATTACATTGTAGCAGGCAGAAGTTCTAATTATCATCAGTATGCAAAAGCGTAAGGGTCCTTTAATCGTTCTCACAACATGAACCTTGCATCACGCCATCACTATATGCGATAACATATCAAGTTCTGTTTAACTTATAAATCTACAATCATTGGCATACAAAGATGTGCAGAGAACTTACTACAACAGCAGAAAACAAAATTCAATTAATTAAATGTAGATTGCTGAAGCAATTACCTGAAAAAACTGATTCCAGACACTTGTTTTCCCGAGACTCAGAGGATGCTCATCCTCTGGTATCTCTGACCTTGAGAGTAAACCTTTGCCCTCGCGTGTTTCATCACCATTTTGAGAAGATGTAGACTCTTCCATTTCCCTAGTGACTTCTGACTGACTAGCCAACGAGACATTCAGAATCCCGAATTTGAAACAAACAAATAAAACTTTGAAAACCAAATACAACTTCTAAGACTAGTCTTTGTATTTTGTTTTGCATTAATTTACTCCTTTAGTTTCATCGAAATGAAAATCTACGCAAATGACTTTTACTTTTATGCAATGAAAAACAAAGCATAATGGTGTTTCATTTACGAGCTAAAAATTCTTCAAGTAGTGCTGTTTAACTGCAACTTACTGGATTCTTCAACAGATCATCTTTGAAATTCTTGTACTGAGATCTCTTCTTAGCCAATTCTGATGACCAAAGTGCCTTGTCTCTCGGAAGATATGCTAACAACAGCTGAAAACATGAACAAGTTGCATATTAACCCTCCCATTCCACATCATGAACCACACAAAACGGTAAAGAAAACGACGCTGTGATGCCTTAACAAACACACCAAAAATATGCTACTACACATCGGTGCGATAATTAAGGCATACAACATCACCAACAATACTCAATGATAATGAAGCTAATATATTTCCAAACCAACCTTCCACACAGTGGACCGAATACCAGCAGCGTCTGGAATACCCAATGAAGCAAGTCTTTGCAACTCTCCCATATTTATAATCTTCTTCGAAAGCTACATTTCACATAAGTAAACACATAAACTGAATTAACAACTCAATCACCACACCCGGAGCATTATCGCATTTACATTATCATAGGACAAAATCAACATTCTATATACGAATCCAAACAAAAATAACAATATATAAAGTACTGATTCCACCAAAATGCAACATAATTTCACATTTTTGTCACTGTATAAAACAGATAATGATCAAATTGGCAACTGTATGCAAAGCAATTAACATAAAAATATTAAACACAACAGCCTTTCATCATTTTACGGTTTTACCAATTGATCCAGCTTCACTACATACAATTGGCCTCATATAATCATTAAGAAAACATATTAATACAACAAAAAAAGGCGAAAATGTAGCATTTAATCTATCACAGCAAACAGTCACACACAATTACCACTCAGTTATATACATTCTAAACAAACATAATAACAACACAATTATTTTTCAATTTAAAAAATATTTTAACATAACAACACTTATTTCCCCATTGTATACAACATATACTTGCATTATAATCCAACAAAATGCATCATACATTCATTTTTCACAAGTAGCTGTTTGTTTTATAAAAAAGTGTTTGGTAATGTGACTGTAATTACTATCCTAAAAGCTACTTTTCAAATGCTACTTGAAGAAGAATTAAGCGTTGGCGTTTAGCTTTTACGTCATTTTACACTTTATAATCACACATACATCTACGTTACTAAATGCTTTTATAAGAGCTAAATGCAACCGCTAAGTGTATGATGATGTAAAAGCTTAACGCTTCTTTTATTACGGTATGTTTGGCAGCGAGCGTTGAGGGGCGTTTTGAAACAACTAGCAACTAGCGTTTAGCATTTAGCATTCCTACTTTTTCTAAACGCCCCAAATCAAAATGCTACTTGAAGGAGCATTTACTAGCAACTAGCGTTTACTCTTAATGTTTACAAAGTTACAGCTATGTTACCAAACGGTTTACCCTAACTGCTACTGCTTCCTGCTATGTTATTTTCGCCGAACATAACCTTAGTGTTCCAAATAGAAGCGTTCAAACACAGTCCAAAAGGTAAGCGCTCGTTGCCAAACAAGCATTATATTCTAAACGCTCCAAACAAACGCTTTTATAAAATTGCTAATTTTGCCAAACATATAACCGTATAGTCTCCACATTCACAAAATGATAAAATAAGTCACATTTTAGCGCAAAATAAAACCGCAAATAACCGCAAAATAAAACCGCAAACAATTAACAACAACCTCTTGTGACAGCTGTACTTGACGAGACTCATCTTCAACCGGATCAGCATCATACTCATTTCCACCACTACTTAACAGCGGATCCCTCACTTCCGTCTTCTGAACCGGACCGGCTTTCTCAGGCACTTCCGGTCTAACCGAACCGGACGGTTCACGCGCCTCACGCGCCTCATTTTCAGAGCCATCAGAAGAACTAACAGAAGGCGGTTTCGACGGCGGAGACGGCGGTTTGATCGACGGCGGCGGCGGCGGAGGAGCGGCGGAGGTGGTTGACGGAGGCGATTGCCACATGGAGCTGTTGAGCCAATCTGGAACTCGTTTGTTAACCATGGTTAGGGTTAGGGTTAGGGTTTGGTTTACACACAGTGAAGGTGTTTTTGTGTGTGTTTTGGTGTTGATGATCGTCGTCCTCGAGAAAGTGTGTCACGTGCTTAGTTGGTGTTATTGTTTGGACCAGTCACGTGACAATCATTCATTTCTTTCTAGTAAGGTGGCAATGGATGAATAGAGTAGTGGTTAGGTCGATCTGTTCGGGTTCGCGGGTTGGTGCAACTTTTATTTTACTAAACGGTTTAAACGAGCTGACATGTTTTTTTTATCAAAACTTATACGGATTCGTGTTAGTTATTGCGTCATGTCTGTTAATGCAAATATGAAGATATTTAAACAAAACGGTTTTATTGTGTTTTAATGATGACAAATTTAACTTGTAAAGTATAACGTAAAATGCGTACTCGTAATCATAATCGTTAAAACATATGTTCCTCAACACTCGCCTTTGACGCCTCGAGTCTTCTCTTGCTTCAACAGAGGTTCTGTGAAAGTTTCGGATCGACGGTAAAAAACTTAAATGGGCCGTTCTAAGTTGCCTCATTATTAATCTAGCTCGAGCTCGAGATTTACATACAAAGCTCGATTGGGCCGCGGAGCCTAAACGACACTATATTTTAATCATTAAACATATATAAAACGTTGTGCATTTGTATTATAAAGCTGAGCTTATCTCTACGAGCCGAGATCGAAGCTTAAATAATAAAGCTCGAACCACCCAGAGATCAAGCTTAAAACTTAAATGAGCCGAAATGTAACTACGACAGCCACGCCGTACGCTTCAACTGTTTCCACCCTTACTTAAAATAGAATCAAGTATTTCACGTGAAGAGTAAGTTAAAAACTCATATATATGTGGTCCAATTGGGTATATTATATGTGACATTTTTTGGCCCTCTCTTCTAAGAGACCTCATAATGTTTTCCTTGTTTATATAGTGGGCAATATGTCGGATATCTCAATTTTTTCCAACAATGCAGCTGATCCAAATTTTTTGTTGTTGTTTGTTGTTGTTTGTTGTTGTTATGAGTATCATTAGCATTGTTACTTTTAGTATCAGGCCAGCCGCTGTCTAGAGATAACGAGTATTTGACTCAGATGTACGCGTTCTAACCAAAATATTCGCATGAAAATTTATTACATTTTTCATAGCCATCCTCAAGTGCGTACCTCATAAAGTTTAAACCTTAGACTTTTTGTGAAAATGTTAGTTACCTTGCAATTAGGCCATCTGTTGGTGATATGTTTAGTTTTTGGTTACACTGTTAAGCAATATTGCTAGTTGCCTTAGTTATTGTTGTAACCGAAAATTTAGAAATTCTTAATAATCAGAGCTTACTATATGACATTATAAAGTGTTTAGTTAAATGTATCTTAGCAGTGGAAAATTTGCTTATTTCTAACTTTATGGGCCATGAAAAACATTAGCTCTTGTACTTGTGATCGGCCCGCAATCAATTTGTTAGGGATTCTTAGTAAATTTTATAAATGTTAAGTGAGGTAATACAACTATACAAGTACAACATTGAGTTAATGTAAAAAATTAAGGCTGTCCCCAGTAGACTAAGACGATCGATTGAAATGATCGATTCAATGTCGATCGCCCTTTTGTGGGAACTCGATCGCCCTAGACGAGCTGACATGTTTTTTTTATCAAAACTTATACTGATTCGTGTTAGTTATCGTGTCGTGTCCGTTAATGCAAATATGAAGATATTTAAGCAAAAGGGTTTTATTATGTTTTAATGATGACAAATTTAACTTGTAAAGTATAACTTAGAATGCGTAAGTTACTCGTAATCATAAATCGTCAAAACATATATTTCTCAACACTTCGCCTTTGACGCTCGAGTCTTCTCTTGCTTCAACAGAGGTTCAACGGATTTGTGAAAAGATCGAGATCGGATCGATAAAAAGCTCAAATGGGCTAAGCCTAAACGAGCTCAAGCCTAAGTTGTAGCTCCTTTATTAATCGAGCTCGAACCCAAGCTTTACATACAAAGCTTGATTGGGCTCATGAGCTTAAACGACACTAGGATATTTTAAGTATTAAACATATATAAAAAGCATGCATTTGTATTATAGGAGAGCTTATTAACGAGCTCAAAACAGAGATATATTATTAGTTGAGCTAGAGCCAAGCTTTAATTTTTCACTGCCAAATCGTATAAATGAGTCGAGCCCGATCTTGTATAACATACCACAAGCCGAGCTCGAGCATAAATAATAAAGCTCGAAACGACTCGAGCTCGAGCTTTATAAAACTTAACGAATGGTACCGAGCCTAGCGCGCTCTACTCGCTTTCACCCTTAGTTAAAATAGGATAAAGTATTTCACGTGAAGAGTAAGTTAAACTCAAATATGTGTGGTCCAATTGGGTATACGTGACATTTTTTGCCCTCTTTTCTAAAAGACCTAATGTTTTCCATGTTTAACTTATGTGGAGACAGAGAGAAATCAAGAGGGATCTCATGGACTTTTATTACAGTGTGCAATATGTCGGATATCTCAATTTTTTCCAACAATGCAGCTGATCCAATTTTGTTGTTGTTGTTTGTTGTTGTTATGAGTATCGTTAGCATCGTGACTTTTAGTACCAGTCCGACCACTGTCTAGAGATAACGGGTATTTGACTCAGATGTACGCGTTCTAACAAAAATATTCACATGAAAATTTATTATATTTTTCATAGCCATCCTCAAGTGTGTATCTAATAAAGTTTAAAGTTTAAACTTTTTGTAAAAATGTAAGCTACCATGCAGTGAGGCCATATGTTAGTGATTTGTTTAGTGTTCGGTTACTATGTTAAATAATATTGTTAGTTGCCTTGTTATTGTTTATATATTTCTAACTTTACAGGCCAAAAGAAACATTAGCTCTTTTACTTAGTGATTGGCCAGCAATCAATTTGTTAGTTATTTCTTAGTGAATTTGTAAATGTTAAGTGAGGTTAGACAAGTACAGCGTTGAGTTAATGTAGTCTCGAAATTAAACATTCGGTGACAGAAGTTGAAAGAAGGAAATGTGTTTAGGTTTTGTCCCACGTTGATGGCTAAGCAAATACAATAGTGGTTTATAAGTAAGATTAAGAAGGTTTTGAATAGCAATAATTGAACAAGTAATGAATTTAAGCTTTCCACTACGTGTTTAATTGCTTCTTTTTTGGATTGTTTAAAGATAAAAATTAAAAATACTCTATGTATATTTAGTTACTATCTTTAGATACTCATTACTGAGGGTTTTGTTTTTCTAAAAAGGGTTTTGTTTTTCTAAAAATGGTTAGAACGAGGAATTAGCGTTCATGGGTTGTAGCAGAGTTTAAAGCATTACACCTCATCTCTAACATAACGAACACACACAAATACTAGGCATAATAAACAAATAACAATTAACTAATTTTGAAGAAAACAATTTTTTCACGCTATTCATCAACTAATGATATATTAATATTAACAATTACCTACTCGTGATCGTTATATAAGGTAAACTAGCTTCATAGCCCGCCCGAATGGGCGGGCTAGCTTTATAATAATACCGACGAATTATGAGAGTATGTACATAAATAATGAATAACGGAGAATATTATAAATATAATAGTTGAAAAAAAAGGAAAGTATTTCTCATAAATGGTTTGCTGTTGTGGTGGATGTGAGATTGGTGGTGGTTGTTCCATTTGCATACGTATCAAAAAGTTAGAATATTGGATTGTGGAACATTGCAAATTGACCCTCTCTCTTGTGCTCATTTAATTCTGCTTGGAGCTCACTTACTTGCTTTCGAAGGTGACAAATTGAGCCTACACAGTCATACACGGGGTCTCTAGGCTTGCATTTGCTTCATACACCATGCTACTAACATCATCTGCTCTACGATATTCGGGAATTTCCTAGAAAGACATCACACCATCAACTCAGTATTATTCTCGATAAAAATAAAATACGTGTAACTCAAGAGTTCATAGATCATGAGGGTTGTTAATTAATACAACTACTCAAACTACTTCAGTTCATATATAAAAAATTGCAACACTACTATTTTCAAAAGGTACCATGAAGTCTTTCAACCACCCAAATATATGACAAAATTCTAAAAACCAACACTATAAATATTTTTCACCCTTTCATATGTTATAGCTCGAGTCAGGTGAATTAAATTAGATGCGTCATTCACAAGCCTATAATTCTGGTTGGTTTTTTAAAAATAAATAAAAAAAGATTGCCCAAAACCAAATCCATTAGATGTGCCTTTATTTAATGTAGCCATACAAACATGTGTATTAATATACTTCACTAATTAAGCAAGATGACGCTATCTTACATAACTCAGCAATATGATTATTACCTCAACTGAAAGGGTTCGTTGCTCCTTATCACGGGCTCCTTATCTAGCATGCTCATTGCCTCATTTGCGAGGGCCCCTTTTAAAGCGTGCATGTAGTAGGGGGTCTATCAACCATTAAAGCACAAGCATATTGCCACCTGAAAACAAAACCAAACATCCAGAGCGACCTGATAAGGAAGGCAACTTTATACATATATAAGATAATTTATGCCTATCTTGATTCTCAGATGAATAATTAGACCAGCTACGTGAGTGATGACATTATCAAAAACTCATCAGTAAAGAGATGACTTGCACCTAACACATTCCACTTCCTTGTCGCAATTTTTCATCTGCGACCTTTTTCTCGCCAACCTACAACACCAAAATACATGAGATTAAAACATATTACAAATATTACATTCTGATTATGATCAACTCTTCTGTTTGGACTAATTGATCATGCTTACTTAGATTACATGCATTCCATGTTCGCTTTAGATATAGTCCTCTAAAAGAGTAGTTATTAAAAGGCAAAAGTTAATGTGTATCTAAAGTTTCCAAGAATATGTTATGATTGGATTAAAACCCGCTTTGTAACAATGAACATCAACCCTTATCTCACTCGATTTCGTTTCCCTGTCCAATACAAATGCTAATTAAAATATGTATTAAACTAAATGGAAGAAACATGTTGTAGAAATATGATATCGCATATATGTACATCATATGGAAGTGTTAAGAACTGTGAGTTCATAATGTATAATTTCCAAAACTTGCAATGGCCAAATGTACAATTAACATACCAGATGAGTTGATAAGGCTACTTCTAAAAGATCAAACATACATACGATGTTTGGTTTTGTTTTCGTGTGGCAATATGCTTGTGCTTTAATGGTTGATAGACCCCCTACTACATGCACGCTTTAAAAGGGGCCCTCGCAAATGAGGCAATGAGCATGCTAGAAATGGTAAAAATTGATCATAAACTATTTGTTTCAACTTTCGTGTTTAGTATAACACATATGCATTTTCTTAGGAATGTTATGGAATAAAATATAGTTACTCATCATAAAATTTTAATAGAACTCAGCAGCCACCACATTATTAACGAATAAGATAACCATAATGAAAGGGTCTTGTACCGCTTAAGAAATAAACATGATTGTGGTTTCACTATGATAAAATACTAACCTTTGGATACCTGTTGCAACATGTATTGAGTACACTGATGTAATCATTTTCTCGGTTTCACCTGTGATCTGCAGTAAGCACATGAGCACCCATTCCCTTTTCATATGGAATTACAGTTGCATTCTTCTTTGCTTCTTTTGGAAATCTAGCTTTAAGCGTTGCTTCACCTCACAGAGCTATTATATGGAAAAAGATCAATCACCGTCTTTGACCAAGAGTTCTATTGCTAATAAACTATCTAGTGTGATTTTGGATAACAAAAGTATGAGATTTCATAATAAAGTAGTTCTTAAAGTTCACTATAGTACAACACAGAATGCAATAAAATCAATGTAAGAATTACCCGCTTACCGCAGTTGTGAGAGTCATTAGATCACTTGTATTGTAGATGTTGATGGTGATTACACAACGAAACCACAAGGTCCAGCAGATTCCCCAACTCGAGCAATGGCTTGCTAATAACTTTGTAGCAGCATGCAAAGGTCTGCATTAATGGAAGCCAACGCCGTGTGCAGCCGTGCACACACTTGTCAAAGATGCTAACTGTCAAATAGAGGTGGCAAAATGGTATGTTAGGCTATGCATTCGAGATAAAATGAATCATGTTTCGTTACAAGTCAAAATGGGTCATGTCAAGTAGACCCAAAATACTTTTTGCCCAATATTTAAACTTATTTAGTCTATATACATAATTATTGGCTAATAATTACACCTAGGTTTTATATATCTTGCATTGGCAAATTAGGAAGGTGTATCTATTTACCAAACGACTTGTAAAGCACCTCCATAGAAATCAAAACTTTATAGCATAAATCCATAGAAAGATTAGTAAAATATTGGTCAACATAAAAGAATACAGATTCTAAGGACGTAACATGTGTTTTGGTTGGGCCAAGCGCATACCGTATCAAAGTAGTAGTCGGGGAATATTATCAAACACTTGGCGGGTATAAAAGCTACATGCTCTAAATAAAAGATGCAACTTTCTGGCAATTGAACTCATGTTTCACCAAAACAAATTGCTTGAATTAGATGAAACATATCCATTAGAAATTCATAATTTACAACCGAATTACAAAATCATATTTAAAAACAAAAACCAAAATTAAGCGTAGTTAACATGATGAAAAATCAAACCTTTCTTGTTGTATCTTCATGGATCATTACTCAATCTGTCCCAAGACTGTCATATCAACAATTAGGGTATAAAATCAAACGTACCTATTTGGGGATAACGCATCATGGATCATTACTCAAATCCCTTGCAACGTACCTATTTGATTTTTAACATATTAAACATGACATATTAAAATCAAGGGATTTATCAACAATTTGGTTGTATCGATCATTTATCGATTCGGTTTGATTTTATGCGTACCAATTTGAGTAATCGATTAGGTTTTCGGTTTTTCATATGTGATGCGTTTTGATTTTTGGGGTCTTCGGAAATTTGTTTAGGTAATGCCGAGTATACAGGGATTTAGGTTAAAGGAGTAAAAGGTTTCATTTAAACATGACATGAATGTGTAAGGTAGTTTGTTCACAAATGTGACATAGCTCAGTTGGTTGAGGTGTGATTATACGGGCTTACAACCCGGGTTCGAGCCTGGTATGTTACAATTTTTTTACATATTCATCCGAAAATAGTGCCATGTCACCATTTCCACCTCATCATAGAGGTGCCATGTCAACATTAAAATGCGTAAGCATTATACATGTGTCATGCTTAGTCCCATATATATATACTAGCTTCATAGCCCGCCCGGATGGGCGGGCTAGCTTCATGATAATACATATTGAATTATAAATGTATGTAAAGCAATCGTGAAGTAGCGTTGAAAAGCTCATATAATGGAGCAATATTGCCGGTATATATATGATGTACCCAAATGTATATAAAAGCAAATTTTGTCATATGAATACAAAAAGATAATGAAGTTGTATATCACAATAAAAAAGTATGTTGTCTATTCAAATACGAAGTTGTTGTCTTTGTCGCAACATAGAATCTTCATTCCTTTCATCCAGCTTAGAATAAAGCAAATAACATTCTTGAACCTACATGAACAAACACACTACTTAGGTTGACACGGATGAGTAATCCAATCTATAGACCCACATAGCAATAAGTAGATTACTTTTCATTTTGAATGGATTAAACATAAACTTATGAATATGAAGACCCATATTACACTAACTCATGAAAGAATAAGCTTATAAACATAATACATATAGTCAAAACATGATTATTATTATTGTAATAATATACTTGCAATTGTACTCGGACTTAATCGTTACTTCACTCAACCAATGTTTACACCATTCTTCATTTTGCTTTTCATTTAATTCAAGAAACAAATATTAGTTTCATGTTGACAACATACCTCCACCAGTGTGAAATGCCATTCTGGTCATCTGAACCGCACACACAAGTAAAAGTACTGGTTAACAACTACAATAACTTGCATAAAACGTCATATGTATTCCATTAATTTTCATTCTTGCTTCTAAAACACAAAAATGATAAATGTATCTTTGTCAAGTTCATCTTTGTTCTACATAAACCAACTTAATTGACATAAACCATTTTGTGCTTAATTGATCCTCACCATTATATTCCCATCTACAACAAAAAGGCACATATCAACCACAAAGCGACTTTCTCTGGACTGTTTATTGCATTTCGGTTATGGTATAATAATAGTTCATTTTGTGAATAGAATAAAAGTCTATACTTTTAAGTAAAAAGCAAAATGATATAAGAAACGTACCTTGTTTAGCTACAGGGAAACAATCCATGAGCAATGACGCGGAACTTGGAGGAAAGGTTAAGAGCTTTCCTGGATGTGAGAAGTTAAATCACAGATGACCTATTTACATATTGCTCTAGTCTTTAAACAACGTGGTTGCAAACTTAAAAAGTGAGTTACTATATTCAAACTCACCTATACATGGGCTGAGAAAAGTCTGCAGAAGAGTTTACCTGGTCCCATTCTGTGGTGGTCTGCAAAAGAGATCATTTATAACCTTAGTTTCAGTTAAAGGACGTGTTAAATTACAATGCAGAGCACAATTTGGCAAGAATGAGATATTGTTGGTCAAATGTGGTTGCAGGCATGCACATTATTATTCTATTATGACCCACCTATATATGGGTTGAGAAAAGTCAGCAGAAGAGCTTATCAGGTCCCAATCCTATGGTGCTCTGCAAAAAAGAGTAATTTTTTTTATGAATATCAATTAAAGGGTGTGAGATTAACTTTTGACATATGGTACGTGGTTTTTGTTTGCAATCTTGTGAACACTTCAGGGTTATCTGATAAGATTGATACATTTCATTCTATAGCTAATCCACCTCCAACATCACCTTCCATTTTCAATGATTCTATCTCTCCTAGTTTACTATTTCGGGTTAGTAGCTTCTTAAGATGAAAAGAATCTAAAAATTACTTACTCAAGGACAATATACTCTTCGGTGTAGCCAGCTGAATGGTACTCAGTAGTCAGTACCACTATATTCTTCATCACATTAATTTCAACCCGGCTATGAATCTACTGAGTTCCTGTCATAAATATCAAAGATGTGATTAGGTTTGACCACTCAAGCATTGCATGCTTCACTTGATGAAACCCAAGATCATTCGTTGTACTAAGACATTATAAAATCATATTAGTACAGATAATATGAATTAAAAGTTAACTATACCAACAAATATCATAAAGTCCTTATAGCACAAGTAAAAAGAGAACCTTGCATATACAAGAAGTGGGCCAAACAGGAAAGAACTCTCATTAGTTCTGAACTGGGAATCCTTAGAATCTGCAAAATAGATAATGAAAATGAAGCAACCCAAACCTTTTGTATATGACGAAGATAAATTCATAGCATCAAGGCATACCTGAAAAAAAA
The DNA here is from genome assembly GCA_910596185.1 of Chrysanthemum makinoi. NCBI lineage: Eukaryota > Viridiplantae > Streptophyta > Magnoliopsida > Asterales > Asteraceae > Chrysanthemum > Chrysanthemum makinoi. The sequence goes on along the minus strand of OU343217.1, from coordinate 297,340,795 downwards.
AGTAGGAGCTACCACTGGATAAGCTTTTGTATCCGCCAAATAGAAAAGTGTATATATGTGTGGAATAAGGCGGTACCGCCTCTCCAATGCCAAACGACAAAGTTCCTCGCACTGTAAAAGGTAAGTTAAATTATATTCTGGAATAATCAGATTTGTCCTACATTGTTTTATATTTAGTTAAGAAGCCAGAGGGCTTACCTCCTCTCGAACGGACATGGCTCGTGATCAATAGTTCCCTTCTCGGAATGCCCACGAGAAAATGGAAACATGGTTCCAATAGCCAACCATCTTCCAAATAGATTGGGTGTTGCAGTGCCAGGAAATCCACCAATGTTAGGCCCCGACAGTGGTTGACCACTAAGCCCCTGAATTGCAAGGGGATCATTGAGTAAAATTTAAACCCAATCTATCCATATATCGAATCAAGCTTAAACAAACAAAAACATATACGAGTACTATTTTTTGCAGCTTACCAGTTGGAGTACCATGGAAATGCTCATATGTAGGTGTTCGCAAGTAGAAAGATTATCCCCTGTCCACATAGTAGCATTGAGTCTCTGACTACCAATAAACCCAACTCTAGTAAGAAAAAATGTTCGTTTATTAGAATCAGCTAACACGCCTTCGTATTTTGATCTTGCGATTAGCATGCCATAAACCTACATGAGAATTTTTTTAGTAAATGTCAAGATACCCTTCTAAACTAATTTATAATAGAGGTTTCCAGATGGGCGAATAGTGGTACATATCAAACGGTTCATGTTACAATGGGTAGTTTGTAGTGCATGTCAAACTGGGTGGTAAATCCAAGATCTAACATGAAACACAACATACCACTCTTTCATTATCAAAAAAGACCGAGCCATGTGAGCATGGCTTTTCAGCTTTACATGGGTTAGATTCATTTAAATTAGAAATTACCTTAATATTGGAATGGATTTCAAGTTGGATTAAACATAAACTCATCAACCATATTTTAAAGCTTGTGCATCTTTCAGTCGCAACCATAACACTAAATTGAAAGTGAATTAAAAACAAAATCCTTTACAAATGTATATCAAGTATATGTAAAGATCAAACATACGGTACAAAACCCCCGCACCTACTTCCATCTCCATCACATTTTCCCAAAAAACTCAATCTCCAAAATATCTCAACAAACTCCGTCAACTTTCCGTCCAATCCTATCCTCCGCCGTTAACTTTTCCGTCATGCCTAACGACGTCGTCTCAACTAAATCAGTTACAGTTAACACCGATGATGTCGTCTCAACAGGATCAGTTAATCCGTACGGACGTCATGTGTTTCTGTGTTACAAGACGCATAATGATTGGCATGCTCGTATTGAATCGTCTGATTCGGATCTGCTTGTGAAGAGGCTTGCTGGTGCTATTAAGGATCGGAAGAATGATATTCCTGTTAAAAGTTTGTTGACTGTGTGTGAAGGAGGTGATGGAACTGGTTTAATTGATGGTGATGTTTTGGTCTTTCCGGATTTGGTTAAGTACAGTCGTCTGGAAGAATCAAACATCGATAGTTTTGTGGAGGACGTTCTTGTAAATGGCAAACCATGGGCTTCCGGGTCAGAGGAGAAAGTAGCAGCTTCATACGTATTTGTGTGTGCTCATAACAGTAGAGATAAAAGGTGTGGTGTTTGTGGACCATCTTTAATCGAGAAGTTCAATGAGGAGATTGGAGTAAGGGGATTGAAGGATCAGGTCTTTGTGAGTGCATGCTCATATATTGGGGGCCACAAATATGCAGGGAACTGAATAAATACAGTGCAACTCAAGATGAGAAAGTGTCTGGGCACTGGTATGGTTATGTTACCCCAGATGATGTGACTAAATTTCTTGACCGGCATATCAAGAAGGGTGAGATCATTGAAAGGATTTGGAGGGGTCAAATGGGTGTTCCTCCTGTCAAGAAAGCTGAGAAGGCAGTGGAACAGGCCCTTCCCAATGGAAGTGATTTGAAGGAAAGCGTAAAAGAAGAGAAGGAAAATACTGGAGGCTATTGTCAAGGTGCCAATGGAGTCTCATGCTGCAGAGATGAAAGTTCAGAAGCAAAAACTAAGGGAAAGAAGTCGGCCTACAAACTTGACATCTTCTCCAAGAAATGGGAGCAACACGAGATTTTTACAGCCGCTGCTTTAGTTGGAGTTGTGTCCACTGTCCATTGTAGCCGTGGCCTATAGCCTTTACAAAAGGTCACGGTGAGTTCTGCCCTCATGGGTCACACCTGGTTCTGTTTTACTTGGCTTTTTACAGATATTGTCACTATAGTTCATGCATCTAGTATCGTAATCACCAAAGATAACAGGAAAAAAAATCTACTTAGTGTTTCTATGTATACGAACCTAGTATTCAGTATATTTGCCCTGTTTGTAAGGGTACAAATTAGCATCAGTATGGTATTTTTTGATGGGTCCATTCTCTAGTTTTGTTTTGAACCTCCTGATACCAAACATACCGTACAATGATCGTCGATAATTAACTCCAAATAATCAATCCCATCAGTGAGTCCTTAATCTGAACTACAAAAACCATAAACCTTATTAATTACAAATCATACGAACATGATTATGTGATTTAATAACTGAAAATCATACACATCATTTTCATTGAAACACCCATTGACAATAACGTCTCTTGTACAAAGAAAAAATGGTAAATTCAATGAGACGTTTTCACAAACACTTGTTGCGCATTCAAAACTAAAACAGATTGTCCAACATTCATGGTAAGTGAGACACACTCGATTAAATAATCCATTTGTTAAAACATAAAATAATAATTGAAAATCGAATTTGAAATTAAACATGAAATTGGAGATTGAATTTTTTCATAAAAACCCTAATATTTTACCAAACCATACAAAACATATGAAGACCCGATGTTGTAATTTTATACCAAGTCAACAGACAAAGGAAAACCCCTCCAAACCGAGCCGAAATAATCATCACCCAAGAATAAGGGAATAAAATCAGAAATCCCTTGCAACAAAGATTGGTCGATAAATCAAAAACAGTTTACATATGAAAAAGTAAAAAAAGATAACTGGTTAATTTGTTAAGAATCAAACGTACCTGGTAGGAATAATCGATTGGGTTTGAGAGGAAAAGGATGATTTTTAAGTTGTTGCGTTTCAAATTTTGAATGGAAAACAGAGTATCAAATTAAAACCGAGTGGAAAATGTCAAATGTGAGTTTTGGAATATGCGTTTTTTTAAGGAAATGTGTTATGAGATTTGAGGATTTTAAGGGAGCATTTAAATGAGTAGGGTTATGTTATAATGGAATAACTGAGTAGGTTGAATATCAATTTGGGATTCCAATCTCATATCACAACTGGTGCCTTGCTCCAGTGGGTGAGGCGTTTGTTTGTAGGTTGATAGACCGTTGTTCGATCCTTGCTAGTGACAAACTTTTTTACAAATTTTACCAGGAATAGTGCCATGGTGGCGCCATGGTGGCATTTCCATGTCATCATTAATGTGCCTAGTAAGCATTAATGATGTGTCATTAAGCGTAGTTGTACAAAGTACAAACTACATTGTCTGTTTTTCCATCAAAACTAGTGAATATCAACTAAACAAACTACATTCACTTTTTGGTCAACACCAAAGAATTTGATGCTACTATCATTAAAATTGGATCGAGGTCATTTTTTCTTTTACATCCTCCGTCTCAAAATTGTTGTTCAAGATAAAAAAAACCCACACAGTTAAAAAAAGGGCAAATCACCTAGAAATGTAGTTAACTTACCACTTTTTCTCATTGTATGTAGCATTATTTTTTTTTTTCTCATTCTGTCAATGAACTTCCATCGTTAGTCCTTTGTGTGTACCCGTTACCAAAAAAACCTGCATCGTTAGTCCTTTATGCTAACGACCGTCAATAAATAACTTAAAATTTTTATCTTACGCTAAACTTGCGTCGTTGGTCCTTTATACTAACAATCGTTAAAAAAAACTTAAAATTTGGTTTTTTTACGTTTCCGTCCGCTTTTTTCACGCTGTATGTTTTGCACGCGTTTTGCTCGTTTTAACACGCCACCGCTTTTCACGCTTATCCGCTTACACGCTTTTCATTCGTTTTTACACGCCGCTTTTTCACTTTTCTTCTGCTTTTCCCGTTTCGCTTTTACACGTTTTCTTCAGTTTTACATGTTTTCATCCATTATTACACATTTTCATCCATTTTGCGTTTTTCGTTCGTTTTTACATGTTTTCATCCGTTTTAACACGGTTTCGTCCGTTTAACACGCTGCTCGCTTTTTCACGCTTTCATCGTTTTCATCCGTTTTAACACGCAATGCTTTTCACGTTTTCTTCTATTTTACACGTTTGCATCTGTTTTTGCGTGTTTTCGCCTCGCTTGCGTTTTCAGTATGTTTTAACACGTTGTCAATTTTAACACGTATTCGTCCGTTATTCACGCTCATCCATTTTTTCACGTTTTCATCCGTTTCTACATGTTTTCATCCGTTTTTGCACGTTTTCGTCCGGTTTTGCACGTTTTCGTCCGTTGTTTCACGTTTTCATCCGTTGTTTCACGTATTCGTTCATGTTTGCACACTCTGTGTAAAAACGGACGAAAAGTGTAGAGATGGATGAAAACGTGTAAAAATGGAGGAAAACAAGAAAAACGGACAAAAACGTGTTAAAACAAAAAAATTTGTGTAAAAACATACGAAATCGTGCAAAAACAGTCAAAACGTGAAAAAACGGACGAAAACGTGTTAGAACGGACGAAAACGTGTAAGAAGGGATGAAAGCGTGCATAAACGATCTAAAATGTGTTAAAACGGATGAAAACGGTAAAACGCATGAAAATGTGAAAAACTAAGAAAACGTGTAAAAACGGATGAATACGTGTAAAAACGAATGAAAATGTGCAAAAACGGACCAAAACGTGAAAAAACTGATGAAAGCGTGCTAAAACGGACCAAAACGTGTAAAGACGGACGAAAACATGGAAAACGGACGAAAACGTGTAAAAGATGAAAACATGTAAAAACGGATGAAAACGTGTAAAAACAGACGAAAACTTGAAAAAGCGGAAGAAAGCGTGTAAAAACGTATGAAAACGTGAAAAAATGGACAAAAACGTGTTAAAACGAACGGAAAACGTGTAAAAACGGGCGAAAACGTGAAAAAACGGACGAAAACGTAAGAAAACCAAATTTTAAGTTATTTTTTAACGATCGTTAGTATAAAGGACCAACGATGTAAGTTTAGCGTAAGATAACCGAATTTTAAGTTATTTATTAACGGTCGTTAGCGTAAAGGACTAACGATGCAGGTTTTTTTTGTAACGGGTACACACAAAGGACTAACGATGGAAGTTCATTGACAGAATGAGAAAAATAAAAGAATGCTACTTACAATGAGAAAAAGTGGTAAGTTAACTACATTTCTAGGTGATTTGCCCTTAAAAAAAAAAGGGAATCATAACACTCTTAACTGATCAAATATAATCTCTACACACTAAACTATCTTGATTAGTTGAAACAAGAAATGGACAATTATTTTGAGACTCCCAAAAAGAAAAAGTGAAAAATTATTTTTGAACCGAATTGAGAGATAAAACACTCAATGATTAACTAAATGAACCATCAGTTTTATTACATTCTCATAACATAACTACGTTTAAGTATAGGTGTATCGTGATGCGTCAAAAGAGCTTCACAACCAAGCATGGCAAGAAACCACACAACGCCAAAGAGAAGAAAATGTTGAGATAACAAACAAGTAGGTTAAATATAAGGGCGTGATAAGAATGGAATAATCTTTGAGAACCAAAACATACAAATTAGAAAACCAAAGGAACGAGCTTGAATTTGACATTTAATATCGTGAAGGACTGCATAACTCATAAATACGGGAAGGTGGTTTTTGACATTGTATATCTTGAACGACTCTATATCGTTGTGTGAAATATGTCACATATATAAATTTTTGTAACACGTCCGCCACTGTCTATTAATAACGAGTCTTTGACTCAAATGTCTGCGTTCTAACTGAAGTATTCGCGTGGCGGTTTATTACATTTTTCATAATCCTCGAGTGTGTATTTGATAAAGTTTAAACCTTAGACTTTTTGTAAATATGTTAGTTACCTTGTAATTAGGTAATTTGCTGATCTATTTAGTGTTTGGTTACTTTGTTAAGCATTATTGTTAGTTGCCTTAGTTAGTATAGTTTTAACCAAATTTTTAAAATTTTTAACTATATGACATTGGAAGGTGTGTAGGCTATGGGAAACATTAGCTCTTGTACTTGTGATCAGCCCGCAATCAATTTGTTAGTCATTTCTTAGTGAATTCTATAAATGTTCAGTGAGGTATAAATGTAGTCTCAAAATTAGACATTCAGTAACAGAGTTGAAAGAAGGGAATGTGTTTAGGCTTTGTCCCACATTGATGGGTGAGCAAATACAAAAGTGGTTTATATGTAAGGTTAAGAAGGTTCTTACAAATTAACAGATAAATATGTGTGACAGATTTAAGCTTTTGTTAATTTTTAATATTATTTAAAGATTCAAATTTAAAATGATTTATTTAGATGGTCAATACTTAAGGGATTTTTTTAATGGTTAGAACTAGGAACTAATGCTTATGGGTTGCAGTGGGGTTTAAAGCATTACACTTTATTTCTAACATAGGAAACACACAAAAAAACTACGAGGCATAATTTAATAAAAAGTTAACAATGAAAAAAAAAAAAAAAAAAAAGTTCTACACTAGTCATCAACTAATGACAAACATTAGCATGTTAAAAGAGCAAATTTGCCATTGAAAATGTATCAAAAGAGTTGCTTAGCCACTTATCTTTTCGACTTACCATTATTTGCCATTGACCGGGATAATAAGTGTGTATTTGCCATTCAAATTTTTTTAGATGTTTATTTTTGGTACTTGGCGAGTTAACATGGAAAAAAAAGTTCGTTAGTTTAACGAATATTCTGTTAAATACCAAGTGCAAAGGTGCAAATACAATCTAAAAGAGCTTAAAAAAACAGTTTACTAAAGCAAACATTTACCAGACCTCTAAATGATTTAAAACAACAACTAAAACTGTGTACAAAATTTCTTACAAGTAGCTTGTCAAAAGCTGTATAAGAAATGCTAATGTAAGCCTCAAGTTAGAGCCACCCATGCCTAGTAAGCGAGTTTAACGGAGGAATGACAAACTTGCACTAACGACTCATGTTTAGTGGCAAATAAGAGTGGTTGAAAAAATGAGTGGCAAAATGACTCTGTTGATATATTTTCAATGGCAAATTCGCTCGTTTATCCACATTAGCAATTACCTACTCATGATAGTTATATAAGGTGATTTATTGTTAATGCAACCTTCATCCAAACATCACTTGTTTATTAAACAGGTTAGACGAGTAGACATGTCTGTTACGCAAACTTGTTTAGCTTCATGTCGGGTTCGTGTTTGTTACTGTGTCGTGTTGAAAATTGACACCCCCTATTTCTAGTATGTTTAGTTAAAACATGGATCAAATTTTAGCGTGAAGAGTAACTTTTAACTTAGATATGTGTGGTTCAATTGGATCTCTTGCGACTATTTTTGTCTCTCTTTTCTTAGGCACCCATTATCCGAAAATGTATTCCTTATTTATGTTATGTGGAGTCAGAGGTGGACCGAGTGGGATCTCATGTACTTGTGTGGTGTGAAATATGTAAGATATACCAATTTTTCCAGCAATGCATTTGGTCCAATTTATTTATGTAATAACCTGAAAAAAATTTATATAGCTATCATAGCATATGAATAAAGTATATTTCATTTATAGATATATAAGGCAATTGTATATGAAATTTATGAGTTGAATGATGGAATATATTATAACTGACTTGGTATTTCAATCTAGTTAAGTATATTATATATTAATAGACGAGTACCCGCGCCTAGCGGCAGCGATGTCTAGTTTTCTTCAAAGTTCCGATGACCCATAAGTTTCTTTCAACAAACTGTATTTGTAGCATTAGAGAATCGTTTTCGAATAACTACAATTCTAATGCGTAGTTGCATAGCAAAGATAAATATATAGTTTTTAAAAAATTATGTGGAGTCGATCTAAGTGTGTGAGTATATTTTCTAATAGGATTGTTTTAAGTTATTAAGATTTTTAGTAATAATAGATTCAAGCATTACAAAAGCAACGGTATTATGTAGTTGGCAATATTATATTGTAGTTTAGATGTATAGCCAACATGTGTGACCGTTTTTTCTTGTTTTGTCAAGAATTTAGGCAAGTGATAACTATTTTTTTTTACATGTGTAACGTTTATCATTTGGTGTGTGGCTTTTAAAATTGTAACTTTGCAAATTGGATATCACCATATAAGATTATTTTGTACTATCAATTTGTATAGATATTTATGCATTGTTCAAAGCTATTTGTTTGAGGTACAAATAATTATCGCTAAAGATAACAATACTATTTATTTTTGTGATTTTAATAAACTTACATAACATTATTGATACACCGGACAAAGGGCTATACAATATATATTAACTTTTAAACGACGATTCATATATGCTAGTCCCTTAAATGGTGCAAGAGCAACATTTTTTAAAATAACATTATACAAATGACAAATTATATGTGTCAAAGCAAAATAAACCAAAACTACAATTACTTGGTCTCTCCTTTCAAAAAATTGTCACGGGTTCCACAACTACTTCATCATTTCTCATATAATTTTGTCAAATTTGTAACCCGATTTCACCCGTAGTTCAACCTGGTTGAACCGTTCCGATAAAAAAACATGTCGATTTAAACCGAGTCAAACCGATAGGTTGGGTCGAAAACATGTCAAATTAAACCGGTCACCCGCCGGGTTTGAAGCGCCCCGGTCAACCCGTATCGGTTTCAACAGGTCAACCCCGTATCGGTTTCAACGGGTCAACCCGGTATCGGTTTCAATTGGTTGTTTTTAATTTGGTAGATGTGCTTTTAATTGGGTGTACAATGTGAACAAATTATTGTACTTTTAAGTAATGGGGTGTTTTAATAAGAGTATTAATTATATTATTTATTTCTCTCTCCATTGACCATGTTTTCAACATTCAACTTTCAACATTTTTCACTTTTTCCACTTTAACCATTTTTTCATTTTATATAGTATAGATATAGATATGATGATATATCTATATTTTTTTATTGATCTGTTTAATAGATAACTTGGATAGACAAATTACGGCTAAAGAAAACAACTAAATAGAACTTTATAAGAGTTGAAAGCATAAATGTCATCTTCTTTGATTTTTAAAAAACGAAAAGCATGTGAAAGTTTGAGTTTCAAAGCTGGTTTTGAAAACGAGTGGACGAATAAAGTACATATTAGTAGACCACAAATTAAAAAGATGTATTTAAATATTGTTGTATATATGACAAATTTGATATGAGTCAATAATAAATAGAAAAAGATAACTTATGAGGTTTAGATGAGGGTAAAAAACACTATTAACTATTTTATTGGGATAGACTTGGACGTGATACAACTGCTATACATGTTCCTCTAGATGAAGTATCTAAAATAAATAAGAAAATAATGAAGTACACAATTATGTGAGTGTGGCGAGCGAAAGAACAAAAACATAACACAGTTAGCACTAGTTTTGGTGAAGAACGGTGTCATGGACGATAGAAACAATAGAAGTAACGTGATGTAAATCGGGTAACGGCGTTCGATATATGAGGTGAGTTTTCATGTGCTTTTAAATTGGGTTGTACTTTTTGTTGAAAAGATGTTATCATACAAACTTGTTTAAATGATCATTATTTGATACGTGTTCTGATTATTTGATAATATGTGAAAGTTGTGAATTTGCCATATTTATATGATGATATATATAATGTTAAATTATGAATCGTGAATCGTTAAATTGTGAATCGTGAATTGTGAACTGTTTAATGGTGAAAATTGAATTGTGAAATATGATAAGTTGGAACCGTTGAACCGAACGGGAATATGAATCGTTGGAACCGTTGAACCGAACGGGTATATGTTGAATCGTCGGAACCGTTGAACCGAACGAGTATATGTTGAATCGTTGGAACCGTTGAATCGAACGGAAATATAAATAGTTGTTATATGTCATAACGTGATATAAATTGAGTTGCTGGTTTATATTAAGTTGTTGGTATTTGAACTGATTAAGAATATGCTATAACTGAATAACACTTATATGATATTTAAACAAATTACATGATTGTTTAATAAGTTTGATTTTATATGAATTGTTTTGTACGTGAAAACCATGAATTCTCACTAGGCCTTGGTGACCCAAAACTCTTTTAAAATTTTCAACTCAGATGAGCTGTTTTTAGGAATCAAGAGATTAATTGAGACCAAGTAAGAGTTGACGCTTCCGCTGATATAAGGTAAATTAGAGGGTTTAACGCTCCGAAAAGGCAGGGTGTTACAATTATTTATTTATAATTTTTTTTTATATATATTTTTATTTTTTGTTACGAGTATCATTATCAATGTGTCTTTTAGTACCAAGTCCGCCACTGTCTAAATAAAACGAGTTGTTAACTAAGATGTACGCGTTTTAACCGAGGTATTTCGGTGACAGTTTATTACATTTATCAAAGCGAAGTGTGTGTTTGATAAGGTTTAAACCTTAGACTTTTTGTAAAAGTGTTAGTTACCTTGCAATTAGGCCATTTCTTTGTGATATGTTTAATGTTTGGTTACTTGGTTAAGCAATAATATTAGTTGCCTTTGTTAGTTATTGTTCTAGCCGAATCCTTAAAAGATTCTTTATAATCAGAGTTTACTGTATGAAAATAGAAAGTGTGTAGTTAAAATGTATCTTAGTAATGGGAAAGTTGTATATTTATAACTTTACATATCATGGGAAATCTTAGCTCTTGTACTTGTGATCGGCCCGCAATGAATAATGATTCTTAGTGTATTTTATAAATGTTAAGTGAGGAAAGACAAGTACAACGTTGAGTTAACGTAGTTTCGAAATAAAACATTCAGAAAGTAAAGTTGAAAGAACTAAATGTGTTTAGGTTTTGTCCCATATCGATGAGCGAGCAAATACAAAAATGGTTTATAAGTAAGATTAAGAAAATTTTAAATAATCGTAATTATTCATATAATGGATCCAAGCTTTCCGTTATGTGTTTAGTTGCTGATTTTTTAGATTAAGATAAAAATTAAAAATACGCTATTTAATAAAAAGCTCGTAAAAGTTATTTTTTAAAAATGTGGTTTGAACGCAGAACTAGTAGTCATGTGTTGCAATAGGGTTTGAAGCATTATATTTCATCTTCAACCTAACAAAAAAAAAAACTAGGCATAATTTAATAAACAAATATGTAGTAACAATTAACAAATTTTGAAAAAAACAAGTTTTATTTACACTATTTACGAACGAATAATAAATATTAACAATTACTTACTCGTGATAGTTATATAAAGTAATTTATTGTAAATCCAACATTTGCTTAAACACGACCTATTTATTAAATGGGTCAGATGAGCGGACGTGTCTTTAATCAATCATGTTTAATTTCATGTCGAGTTCGTGTTAATTATTGTGTGGTGTTGCAAATTAACACCCCTATTTCTAGCATGTTTAGCTAAAATAGGGATCAAACTTTCGCGTGAAGAGTAATTTTTAGCTCATTATATGTGGTTCAGTTGGGTTATTCTGTCACTTTTTTTTTTTTTTTTTTTTTTTCCCTTAAGCACCCCATATCCCCCAAAATGTATTTCTTAATTATTTAAGTTATGTGGAGACAAAGATGGACCGAGAGGGTTCTCATTGACTTTTTTTTGGGTAGAGACATACCAATTTCTTTTCCAACAATGATCTTTTTTTTTTTTTGGGTTACAAGTATGATTAGCATCGTGACTTTTAGTACCATGTCATCTAAAAATAACGAATCCTTGAATGAAGTGTACGCGTTTTAACCAAGGTATTCGTGTGACAATTTATTACAATTTTCATAGCCATCCTAAAGTATGTACCTAATTAAGTTTAAACCTTAGACTTTTTGTGAAAGTGTTAGTTACTTTGCAATTAGGCCTGATGATTTGTTTAATGTTTAGTTACTTTGTTAAGCAACATTGTTAGTTGGCTTAGTTTTTTTTTTGAACAACATTTTATTAAAGACTAACAAGGAGCTAGAAAAAAACAAATTACAAATTAAAGGAATTAGGATTTTTCATCCAAGAATTCCAATCAAAGTTTAGACTACGACGATTAGAACACCAATTAAACGACAACCGAACAATCTCGTCAAAAAGACGGTCAACCCGAGGTAATTCACTTCCAAACAAAACTTGATTGCGGAACTTCCGAATGACCCACCACATAATATAACAATTTTAACCAAAATTTTAAAATTCTTTCTAATAAGATTTTATTATACGACATTAGAAAGTGTATAGTTATATGTATCATAAAAGTGGGAGATTTGTATATTTCTAACTTTACAGGCCATGAAAAACATTAGCTTTTGTACTTGTGATGAGCCAACAATCAATTTGTTAGTTATATGCAATCTAGACCCGTTTGGGTCTAGATGGGTATATACAAAAAGTGATAACTTGTACGTTGAAGTTAGTCTAACAAACCAGGTAGATCCAACATACTTCTTCTATCAACTTTAAAAATGACTCAATTAGACCCATGCGGTGTTTAGACGAATATTAACGCATAAGTTTCACTTTTCATATAAACCCATCTAGACCCAAACGGATCTAGATTGCCAGCTATTACTTATTTCTTAGTGAATGTTATAAGGGTTCTGTTATACAAACCCTCCCAAAATTGTCACATCAAGATGTTTTGGTTAAATCGTACAACCCGCGATGCACACCGTACAAGCTGATGATACATCCAATGATTGAATACCCTCCCTATGGGAGGGTGTGGAAAACTCACCCCATGCTATAAATGTTAAGTGAGGTAAGACAAGTAAAACGTTGGAGTTAATGTAGTCTCAAAGTTAAACATTTGGTAAGAGAAGTTGAAAGAAGGAAAAATGTTTATCTTTTGTCCCACATTTGATGGCTGAGCAAATACAAAAATGGTTTATCACTAAGATCAAGAAGGTTTTAAATATTAGCAGATTTACACCTAATTGATTTAATCTTTCTGTTACGTGTTTAGTTGTTGCTTTTTTAGATGATAAAATTTAAAGGGCAAATGTTTTAAAAAAGTAACATATTTGACGCTATTTGTTTTTCTAGTTAACGAAACAATTTTTTTTTACTTATATAGGTACATTTCTTTCAAATTTGTGAATTGAATGTAATTTGTTGTTGCCGTTAGTTAGGTTACGTTAGGTCTTTACTGGAGGTATAGTTGTCGAAAATTATGAGCTTCCTTTAGCTTGAATCTGATTGAAATGTGATTTCTTGTTGCTGTTAAACTTCTTAAAGCATCTGCAGCATCTATTGTTAAAGTCTTCAATAACCTATTTTCCAACCGATTTCTGACGGTATAATTACCGACGGCATTCCAACAGAATAATTCTGACAGACTTCTGACAGAAATATTACCAACGAAATTCCGACGGATATCATTTGTCGCTGTTTCCGACAGAATTCCAACAAATACTAATTACCGACCATGGATTTCCCGACACACAATATCTGTCACAAATTCGTCGAAAACCACTAATACCGACGGAAAAGTCTGTCGCTAAAGACCTTATATGTAGTAGTGAAATTCGACATTTTTTAGGTATTTTGCAAAATTTTGTGACAATTTTACCCATGGCAGCTAATAGAAATTTTTTTTTTCTAGAAGGGCAAAAATGTCATAAAATACCTTAAGAAGGACGAGTTTGAAAGAAAAATACCACTAAAAACAAAAAACATTGTTCGCTACCCAGAAAAACAAATAGTTTCAAGTATGATACTTTTTTTAAAACATTTGCCTAAATTTAAAATACTCTTACTATCGTGGATACTCATTACTTAGAAAGCTCATAAAAGATATTCGCATTTTAAAAATGTTTAGAACGAAGAAGTAGAGCTTGTAGGTTGCAACATGGTTTAAAGCATTTATACTTCTATCTCTAACATAACGATAGGTGCCGAAGGCGTAAAGACACTCTCTAAGTATTGCACCATCGGTCTTTAACCGATACTACAATACTGGGGGACATGTTGACGTATGTGTCCGGACGACACGTGCCGGACCGAAGAATCTCCATCACTCCGGAGGTCATTACCGGAAGGCGAATACTACTCTTGTCCGATCGGCATGTGCCGAAGGACCATAAAGGTATACACTCCTTTTTATGCAGGTACACCCTTTTACCCAGCAGGCCGATGCAAGATTCGGACTACGCCACCTAACTCGGATATTACGGGATTGTGTCTCCACGTGACCTGACACCTAGCGCATAGACTAGGTATAGCTCGGCGTGCTCCTTCCCTAGATAGAACAGGTATCGAGGTGGCCCACCTGGCACCTACCTCTTTCTCTCTCTATATATAGCTCATTATATTTCATTTAATCTCATCACAACACACTACATACTTACACACATGTTAAATCCTCTACATATGAGGTTCTGACTTGACTGTCGGAGGGTGGTCCCCGAGGCTTCGGCCTCGGTACCCCTTCTAACGGGTTCTTTCATGTTTGTAGCACACTTTCAAAGCTCGGGACAAGGATGAACGGCACGTGAGAGCCGTGAAGATCTGCCCGACAGAAAAATGCTTCAACAAATTGGCGCCATCCGTGGGACTCGTCATTCACTCTACTGGAGCTAAGAATGATAGGTCTCGTTTCAAACTTACTGCTCCGGAGGTGGTTCGTCCTCCATCTTCCCTTCGGTATGACTCCAACCGGAGATGGTTCATCCATCATCCCATAAGAGGATATTGATAATCTCCTGCAACCCGTCGGAATAGTATGATGCTCTTAATATAAGGTGGTTCTTCCATCATATAAGGACCGGTATGGATGACATGTACGGGGTCGTTCGGTGTTATCTCCTTCGGTATTTTGCCCTCCATCTACCCTTAGGGATGAGGCGAGCTAACCATTGGACCAAGAGTTCAATACTTTATTTGATTTCCCTGGACCTCCATCCTCCGTCCGGTATGTCCTTTCGGAAGAGGATCGTCCACCCACCTTCCAGAAGATGGATTACAACGAAGGCGGTTCATCTACTATCCTTCCGGCAGTGGTTCATCTACCGTGCTTCCGAAGGTGGTCCTTCCATCATATAAGAAAGATGTTAGTATAGACATCGTGTATGGGTTGTTTTATCATTGTTGTTCGTTTCGGTACCGTTGTGCCATCGTTTAAAAAGGGACGTTGGTATGGACATCGGATTTAGACGACAGTACGGACCGACTAAGGGCCATCCGGTACGGATCCTTCGGACGAGTTGTCTGAAAATACTGCCACTTTGAGATGTTGTGTTATTCAGAGGTACTGCCTCGTTTGGTTATACTTGTGACGGGTTGCATCCGCGGGATCCCAGAACAAAACGTACGATGGACGTCCGGTATGATTTCCAGTATGTGTTCGTTAGTTTGCTGTTACATTTCACATCTACTACCCTGTAAGCGCTCGAATTTCGCCTTCATGCTTTCTCATTCGGTATGTTTGTCATAGCTCCATGGAACCCAAGCTCGTATGAATGAAACCTAGGTATATAGAGCGTATTTCTAAGTTATGAGTTGCATGAAGCACATGCTTGAAACACGCATGGAGCTTACTTTATTTAAAACCTAAGCTAGGAAGACTCTTGATTAGAGCAAAAATAAATAAACAATTTATACTTTCGGTATATATATGTAGCACAGTCGGAGTAAACTTATAACTAGTTTCAAAAGAGACCTACAAGAATAAATGTGTGATATTCTCTTAAAATAAGTCAACTACTTCTATCAAAGTTTGTACTTGAAGTTGAATACATGTATCTGTCTCTTTTTTGTACTAGTTAGAGGTGCATGTAGTCTTATGAGTTGTAATGTTAATACAACAGTACGGGTATTAGCTAGAAAATAATACTCCCTCCGTCCCAAAATTATAGTCCCCTTTCTATTTTTTCGGTCTTTCTTTTACCACTTTGATCTTAAGTATTTTTTTTTGTGTTATATAATATTTGATGCAAAATATATGAATGGATTGAGTTTTTAATGTATTTTCATTTGGTATAATTTTCATCAACTATTGTATAACATAAACGAAAATATTTATGGTCAAAGTTGAAAGAGAAAGACCAAAAAAATTAAACGGGGACTATAATTTTGAGACGGAGGTAGTACCAAATATGGGGTCATAGAAAAACAAGGTAATCTTATAACATTCTTGCATGTGAGTATATCATAACCTATTTAGTATAATCTCTCAATGCATGATGACAAGTGAGAATGCATGTATAATAAAAATATATATAAAATAATAAAAAATAATGAAAGGGGATTGCGTTTCATGTAAGTTTTTTAAGAGGTACACTACCTAGTCAATAGCGTATTAGAGGACATTACTTTCATACTCACTAAAAAGTATTAAAAGAAACAGGCATAGCATCTATCCAAACTTTCATCCTTGATTCAATAGTTTACCAAATATATAAAATCTTCATGTATCTAAAGAAATCATGTGAGGTGATAGTGATGGCACAACAACAGTATACGCATATAGAGTCGAATAAAAAAGACATCAATATGCATAAAAATTTATATGACAGCCAATTTTTATTATTGTTTTGTGTTTCAACTTGAATAATGTTAGTGGCTGCATGGACATGACTTTATTCGTAAGCCAAAAATTGCCGGACGTATTCAAAAGTTGAATTCGCTTGCACGTATACATTAAAGATAAACGAAAAGTTTTTAAAAATTAATAATAACCCATATAGACTAAAGAGATAGGAGTATACACCTTTTTGTCAAAGTTTAAGACTTTTTTGAATAGAGCAAAGTTTATGACTTTACCAATTTTTCACGCAAAAGGTTATATCTTGTCAGATTTATATCTTGTCAGAATACTTGGTCCAAAAAATATGTCTATATCTATAACCTACGATCTACAATATTTTGCAAAAGGAAAAGAAATGCAAGACATAAGCGTGTAGATAATTTATCTTTTTATCTCTAAAAATTCTTGTTAGCTTAAAGTATCTATACGATTTACAAACTATGATGCCAAGTGAACGTGTTATCGCTATTTCTAATTTTTGGCCAGATATCATGGTTTCCTTTTTCGAAAATTGCATGATCTATTTATGATTTACGAATGTATATGCGTTAAGAGATTGGAGTGACAAGTAGCAAATCTACAAATAAACACCCGTTCACTCTAAAAAAGAAATATATTCAGGGATGCAAGTGAGGATACATTTTTTGAAGAATTCTATATATCAAAGAGTAATAGTCATAAAATGAAAGGAAAAGCATATTACATTAAGCCAGTGATAATTTTTACTTATTGGTAAAATATAAAAAGAAAGTTTTACATCACATTGGGAATGCACTTGACTCAATGGCGTCATCTCCAGAAGGTCATACGGATGGATTTTTAGAATTTATTAACGATCATGGCCTATGTAAAATCGGTTGTTAGTTCATTTCATGTAGAAGAATGACTTTCATCCATCATGGTTTCGATGTCGACGTTTCAGATCGTCTACTTAAATTTATTCTTTTCATCCTTGTTAGTACTTCCAAACTTAGGTCTCTCGGTTGATTGTATGCCCTTCGATTTTGACTTATGTCCATTTAAGTGCCGAGCCGCGAGTTTAAATTACTTGGTCGTCCGACGACTCATCCCAACTCTATTACTAGAACTCCGACCTAATAATGATCATATGGTGAGACCTCACATTTGATGATAGGCTCTAACATTGGTCAAACAACCTATTTGTCTTCACAACTTCAGCTACCAAACTACGAAATCGCGACATCACGAACGGTAGATTTTCCAAATCCTCACTTTTGACAAGACCGCGGCCCCTCGTATAAGCTATCGAGCTCATAACCTTCGCCTCTCATGACAACATACAAGTAAAGTTTCAGTTCACCACACAAATGTCAGGTGCTTTATGCAAGACGTATAAGAAATATAGAAAATTAATAGACTAGAGACATATACGAAACTCCATGCATGTGTAGAAATTTGCCATACACATTTTTTTCAACTTACATATTTCACGTGCTAAAAATAGTAGAAGCCTTATTCGAAAAGTAGCACAACACGACATAAAGGCGTACATGCATCTATATGGTTATGTTACTCGAGAATAAATCCTTACATTACATATCACACTACAATAACAATGGCTTGGCGTTTTAAACTCTTTCAAAGAAAAACACAAACACTGAAACATAGTTTGGAAGCATAAGGTACATGTCCTTATGCAAAAATGTACCGGAGGAGAAGCATGGGAAAACACACCGGACAAGGTTATTAGATAATTCATCACAAATCACGTGAGAGTATTGGAAAGAACTATAGAATATAACCAACGACGGACTTACAACATTAACTTAAAATATAAGACAACAATGTTTGATCAATGTTTTAAAATATTGTGACATCCATGGGTAAGCATTATTGTTATTTGTCAATAATGTTTTACTTGAGTTCAACGGTACTAATTGGTTTTAGCACCGCTGAACTGGGGGAGTATAGTGGTATACCTTCCGTCGGTCGCGTTACGGTTTCGTTGTGACCTATTTTGTATTAATACATGTGAAATATTGTATTTGTCATAATTAACGGGAGAAAGCAAAAGCTTTCATGTTTTATTTGGCAGAATTAGCAAGCATGAGATAATGACTTTGTGGGTATCAAAGCGCGATCGAAGAAAGCAATAAACACCAGGTTTGATACTTAACATCCATGGGTAATATTGTCATTATCAGTTGACCAAGTTATCTAATACCATGTTCTATTTAAGTTTAATAATACTAATGAGATATAGTATTGTGTGAAGTTCCACGTTCGTAACAAGTACAAGGATAGAAAACCAAAGATAGAAATTGAATTCCCGAGCAACACCAGTCGGATGCCCGAGAAATATCTTTCGGATGCCCGAATGAAATTTTGGATGCCCGAGTGCACGTCACTGCGGATGCCCGAGCAACATCAGTCGGATGCCCGAATGAAATGAAATTTCGGATGCTCGAGTGCAAAGTCACAACGGATGCCCGGATGTTACGACATTCTGGATGCCCGAGTGCAAAGACATTGCGGATGCCTGGATGGCGGATGCCTGGATGTTACGACATTGCGGATGCCCGAGGAACATCAGTCGGATGCCCGAGCAACACCTTTCGGATGCCCAAGTGCAAAGCATTTTGGACGCCCGAGTACAAAATGATCTCGGAAGCCCTTGTACAAAATGATCTTGGGAACTCCGTAGATAAACTAAAAGAGGTCGGTGTGTCGATGTCTACTCCGCAGATAAACTAAAAGCGGCCGGTGTGTCGATGTCTACTCCGTAGATAAATTAAAAGCGCCCGGTGTGTCGATGTCTACTTCGTAGATAAACTAAAAGCGGCCGGTGTGTCGATGTCTACTCCATAGAACCTTGGTGTAAGCATCTCAAACATATAAACTTGTACCTCCAGGGCTATGTAAGTAGCAACGGTAATAAAAAAACAAGTGTTTGATGTACATTTATGATCCAAACTTAAATCAAACATACAAGCTTATACCTCCGGAGCTATATGAGTAACAATTGTAATAAAACACAAGTGTAACCGTATAGGAAACAAAGGGATGATGGAAAAGACATGTCTCGCTTTCGGATCTAACGATGTTTAAGTATAGCATCATTGACCATAGGTCCACAATACTATACTGGGGGGACATGACGGCATATGTGGTCTAATAGACCAAACTCGCTTTATGAAGCAACGGCTTATATGCCGCTTAGTAAGGTCACTGAATGGAAGGCATATCCGAATGATAAAGACCGAAAGGTCAAAAGGTACTCTTTAAGTATTACATCATTAGTCTTTTACTAATAATGCAATACTGGGGGGACATGTTGATGTATGTGTCTGAAGGGCGCGTTGGAGATGATACACACATGTTGAAGGGCACAGGCCGATAGGGCATACAGGACATGTGCCGAAAGGCATTAAGACATTCTCTAAGTATTGCACCATCGATCTTTAACCGATACTACAATACTGGGGGACATGTTGACGTATGTGTCCGGATGGACTACGCCGAACGATAGGTGCCGAAAGGCGTAAAGACACTCTCTAAGTATTGCACCATCGGTCTTTAACCGATACTACAATACTGGGGGGACATGTTGACGTATGTGTCCGAACGACACGTGCCGGACCGAAGAATCTCCATCACTCCGGAGGTCATTACCGGAAGGCGCATTTTACTCTTGTCCGATCGGCATGTGCCGAAGGACCATAAAGGTATACACTCCTTTTTATGCAGGTACACCCTTTTACCCAACAGGCCGATGCAAGAACCGGACTACGCCACCTAACCCGGATATTACGGGATTGTGTCTCCACGTGACCTGACACCTAGCGCATAGACTAGGTATAGCTCGGCGTGCTCCTTCCTAGATAGAACAGGTATCGAGGTGGCCCACCTGGCACCTACCTCTTTCTCTCTCTATATATACCTCATTATATTTCATTTAATCTCATCTCACACACATCATCACAACACACTACATACTTACACACACATGTTAAATCCTCTACATATGAGGTTCTGACTTGACCGTCGGAGGGTGGTCCCCGGGGCTTCGTCCTCGGGACCCCTTCTAACGGGTTCTTTCATGTTTGTAGCACACTTTCAAAGCTCGGGACAAGGATGAACGACACGTGAGAGCCGTGAAGATCTGCCCGACAGAAAAATGCTTCAACAGGAGGTATAGTTGTCGAAAATTATGAGCTTCCTTTAGCTTGAATCTGATTGAAATGTGATTTCTTGTTGCTGTTAAACTTCTTAAAGCATCTGCAGCATCTATTGTCAAAGTCTTCAATAACCTATGTTCCAATATAGTGTTTACATAAGTCATTTCTATAAGTTTTAAGCATTTTAATGGGGATTGATACTATGCAGGTGCAAATTTTGGAAGAGAAAGGACGGAAATTGCAAGTGGATAACACACAAATGAGATCACGATTGGAAATGCAAGTGCAGTTACATTTTGTATTAGACACTCTATTTCATTTTGTATATTTTGGATGGTTTGATTTGAATTTTGAATTGAATGCAACTTTTCCGATGTGGATGATAAACTTCTTGTAATAGATATTTTTAATTCCGAATTATCTTTTTTATTTATTGGTTTCATTTTAGCTATTTCAAATAAAGAATTACATAAATTTTAGCTATAATGTCCATTTATAAGTATTCTTCCGATGACATTCTGACAACTATTTCTGACAGAATTGTGACCCTTTACCGTCTACAATTTTCCAACCGATTTCTGACGGTATAATTACCGACGGCATTCCAACAGAATAATTCTGACAGAAATATTACCAACGAAATTCCGACGGATATCATTTGTCGCTGTTTCCGACAGAATTCCAACAAATACTAATTACCGACCATGGATTTCCCGACACAAAATATCTGTCACAAATCCGTCGGAAACCACTAATACCGACGGATTTCCGACGGAAACGTCTGTCGCTAAAGACCTGATATGTAGTAGTGAAATTCGACATTTTTTAGGTATTTTGCAAAATTTTGTGACAATTTTACCCATGGCAGCTAATAGGATTTTTTTTTTCTAGAAGGGCAAAAATGTCATAAAATACCTTAAGAAGGACGAGTTTGAAAGAAAAATACCACTAAAAACAAAAAAAAAGTGTTCGCTACCCAGAAAAACAAATAGTTTCAAGTATGATACTTTTTTTTAAAACATTTGCCTAAATTTAAAATACTCTATTTACTATCGTGGATACTCATTACTTAGAAAGCTCATAAAAGATATTCGCATTTTAAAAATGTTTAGAACGAAGAAGTAGAGCTTGTAGGTTGCAACATGGTTTAAAGCATTTATACTTCATCTCTAACATAACGAACACATGAGAATAACTATGAGGCATAATTTAGTAAACCGATAATAGTTAAATGAATATTTAAAAAAGGTTTTTTTTTTTTACACTATTCATCAACCAAAAATAGATATTAACAGTTACTTGCTCCTGATAGTTATATAAGGTGATTTATGCCATTAAGCGTCGTTTGTACAAAGTACAAACTACGTTTTGTCTGTTTTTCCCTTAAAAACTAATTAAAAGAATTACAATATCAACTAAACAAACTACATTCACTTTTTGTTAAGGCTAATGATTTGTACACTCACTTTTTTTATTCGTACACTCCACTTTATGCTATACAGAGTTGTACAGTTGTTATATGCTGCATCTCCAGTTTGTACACTGAGTGTACGAATCAAAAAAATAAGTGTACGAATCAACACTCTTTTGTTAAACACAAAAGATTTTGATGCTACTATCATTAAAATTGGATCGAGGTCATATTTCTTCTACTGTTTCCATCACAAAACTTTTGTCCACGGACAAAAAGCACAAAATTTTAAAAAAGTTGGACCATAACACTCTTTAACCAATCAAATATAATCTCTACATGCTAAACTCTATTTTAGTTAGTTGACACAAAAAATGAATAATTATTTTGAGACATCACGGTTGAAAAATTAAGTGAAAAATACCGAAAGAACGGAGTAACATTTGTAGAATATTGAGAGATAAAACACTCGCTGATTAACTAAACTAACCATTAGTTTTATTAGCTTCTCATAACACATCTACATCTAAGTATAGGTGTATCGTGATGCGTCAAAAGAACTTCTAGGCCAAGCACGGCCAAAAACCACACCTAGTCTCCATATTGAGTGCATCAATTGCCCTTACCATCTCACGGTTAAACTTTCTTTGCCTTAGAGAAGAAAATGTTGAGATAACAAACAAGTATAAGTATAAGGGTGATAACAACGGAATGATCTCTTACGACCGGTATTGAGATTCACGCATAGTGTAAGATGTTGGGTTTTTAATAAAGTTTTTATACTTTAAAGCGAAATGCATCTCATTTGATTTAAAAAAAACGGATTTCTAGATTCCGTCACTAGCTGTCATACAGGTTGATGTCGTTAGGCTCAATAAGAAACCACGATAGCTAAAATTGTTCGTTTTTCGTTATCAAAGTTAGTCTTGAAAGTGTGAACTTAAAATGACTCTAGTGGTTTCATTCCTTCATACTGTACTTGTCGGTCTACCCGAATCGAAAAAGTTTGTCGGCCAAAAAACGGTCTACTTGACTGATACATCGTATAGCGGGTCCTATTAGGCTATTATAACAAATCTAGAAATTTATACGAGCAGCTCAATTGTTTACTTATGAAGTTTGAAACTTATACTTTTTGTGAGAAGGTTAGGTTTGTTGATGATTTGTTTACTATTTAGTTACTTTGTTAAGCAAAATTGTTATTGACTTAGTTAGTTATACGATAGTAGTTAATTGTATCTTAGCAGTGGGAAATTTGTATATGTGTAACTTTACGGGCCTTGGGAAACCTTAGCTCTTGCACTTGTGATCGGCCTGCAATCAATTTGTTAGTCATTTCTTAGTGAATTTTGTAGATGTTAAATGAGTTATGGCAAGTACAACGTTGAGTTAATGTAGATTCAAAATTAAACATCCGATAACAAAAGTTGAAAAAAGGAAACGTGTATAGGTTTTGTCCCACATTGATGGCTGATCAAATACAAAAGTGGCTTATATGTAAGGTTAAGCAAGATTTTAGAAATTGGCTTTGTAATCAGTAATAGATTTAAGCTTTCCATTACTTGTTAGGTTGCTAATTTTTTAGATTTAGATTATTTAGAGATAAAGATAAAAAAACAATATATTTACAATCCTTGGATACTCGTTACTTACGGTTTTGTTTTTCAGAAATGGTTAGAACAAGGAACTAATTCTTATAGGTTGCAGCGGGGTTTAAAGCATTACACTTCATCTCTAACATAACGAACACACAAAAAAACTACGAGACATAATTTAATAAAAAATAACAATAACCTAATTTTGAAAAGAAAAAATAATTTATCTACACTATTCATCAACTAATGATAAACATTAACATGTTAAAAGGGCAAATTTGCCATTAAAATTGTATCAAAAGAGTTGTTTTGCCCCTTACTCTTTTGATATATTTTCAATTTCAATTTGATATATTTTCAATGGCAAATTCGCTCTTTTAACCACCTTAGCAATTACCTACTCATAATAGTTATATAAGGTGATTTATTGTTAATGCAACCTCTACCTAAAAATGACCCATTTATTAAACGGGTTACATGGGTAGACATGTCTGTTACTCAAACCTGTTTAGCTTCATGTCGAGTTCACGTTAGTTATCGTGTCGTGTTGAAAATTGACACCCCTATTTCTAGTATGTTAAGTTAAAACAGGGATCTAATTAACTCAGATATGTGTGGTTCAATTGGGTCTCTTGTGACTATTATTGGCTCTCTTTTCTTATGCACCCATTACCCGAAAATGTATTCCTTATTTAAGTTATGTGGAGATAGAGATGCACCAAGGGGTATTTCATGGATTTTTCTTGTGTAGGATGAGGTATGTCAGATACATCAATTTTTCCCAGCAATGTACTCGGTCCAATTTTTATTTTATTCTTTGTTACGAGCATCATTAGCATCGTGACTTTAGTACCAGGTCCGCCACTTTCTGGAAATAACGAGTCTTTGCCTCAGATGTACGCATTCTAAACCGCTGTTTCGCATGACGATTTATTACATTTTTCATAGCCATTTTCAAGTGTGTACCTAATAAAGTTTAAACCTTAGACTTTGTTAGATGTTGTGACTAGTACTCCTAAGGGTAGTTCTATAATTTTGGCATAATATAGTTTAGCTTATCTACTAAGGGTATTTTGGTCATTTTGGTAGTATCTTAAGAAATAAGAATTAGTATGTCGGTTATTTGCTATATAACCAAAAGCAGAACACATAACCTGTAACTTTTGTATCTCCATAATAGAAATATCAGTTATTGCTCCAAACCTCTTATCTTGGTCTTCCTGATCTTGGTTGCTGAATTTTTACCTATGCTACTGCTGCTATCTGCTTCTTTTTCTTCTGATTTTGGTTGCCTAATCCTAACATACTTGTTGTGAAAATGTTAGTTACCTTGCAATTAGGCCATTTGTTGATGATCTGTTTAGTATTTGGGTACTTTGTTAAGCATAATTGTTAGTTGGTTTAGTTACTTACTGTTGTAACCGAAATTTTAATAATTCTTAATAGTCATATTTTACAATGTGACATTAGAAAGTGTGATTAGAAAGTGTGTGGTTAAAGGTATGTTATTAGTGGGAAATATGTATATTTCCAACTTTAAAGGCCATGGGAAACCTTAGCTTTTGTACTTGTGATTGGCCAACAATCAATTTGTTAGTCATTTCTTAGTGAATTTTATAAGTGTTAAGTGAGGTAAGATAAGTACAACGTGGAGTTAATATAGTCTAAAAAAAGACATTCGGAAACGGAAGTTGAAAGAAGGAAATGTGTTTAGATATTGTCCCACATCGATGTGTGAGTAAATACAAAAGTGGTTTATAAGTAAGATTAAGAAGGTTTTAAATAGAGAAGTGATTTGCACACTCTCAAATTTGATTGGGACATTGCAAAACGTGCATTAGACACTTGTACTGATCCAAGCTTTCCGTTGCATGTTTAGTTGTTGATTTTTTAGACTATTTAAAGATAAAAATTAAAAATATTCAACTTACTATTGGTATATACTCACTACTTTGGAACTAGTGCTCATGGGTTGCAACGGAGTTTTAAATAGAGAGGTGATTTGCACACTCTCAAATTTGATTGGGACACTGCAAAACGTGCATTAAACAGTTGTACTTATCCAAGCTTTCCTTTGCATGTTTAGTTGTTGATTTTTTAGACTATTTAAAGATAAAAATTAAAAATATTCAATTTACTATTGGTATATACTCACTACTTAGGAACTAGTGCTCATGGGTTGCAACGGAGTTTAAAGCATTACACTTCATCTCTAACATAACGAACACACAAAAAACTACAAACCATAATTTAGTAAATAAATAATAAATAAATAATTTTGTTTTTTTTTCTTTTACACTATTCATCAACTAATGATAGATATAAACAATTTTGGAATTTTCTTACTCGTGATAGTTATATAAGGTGATTTATGTTATTAACGTAGTTGTACAAAGTACAAACTACGTGTTTTCCCTAAAACTAATGTAAAGAATTACGATACAAACGAATTTGATGCCACTATCATTAAAATTGGATCGAGGCCATTTTTCTTACCATAACACTCTTTAACAAAATCAAATAAAATTCTACACACTAAACTCTATTTTGATTAGTTGAAACAAGAAATGAACAATTATTTTGAGACATTCCAAAATGAGAAAGTGAAAATGATTTTTGAACGGAAGGAGTAACATTTTGAGAATATTGAGCTATAAAGCAGTCGCCGATTAACTAAATGAACCACCAGTTTCATTACACTCGCATAACACAAGTACATTTAAGTATAGGTGTATCGTGATGCGTCAAAAGAGCTTCATAGCCAAGCATGGCCAAAAACCACACAACGCAAAAGAGAAGAAAATGTTGAGATAACAAACAAGTAGATTAAGTATAAGGGTGATGACAATGGAATGATCATTTGAGAACCAAAACATACAAACTAGAAAACCAAAGGAACGAGCTCGAATGTGACATTGTATATCGTGGAGGACCGCATAACTCATAAGTTTTGGAAGGTGGTGTAAGTAGTTAGAGTTTATACGTTAGGTTACCAAAGATGGCTTGGGTTTGAATCCCTCATGTCCATAGAAATATCCAAAATCGAGTTATGTGGTTCGCAGTAAACCCAAACAAGTGAAATGATGGCGAATTTTGCTCATATTTTTTGTCGAATCTTGCAAAAGCACCATTGTATATAGGTTTTTGTATGGGGTTAAAAAATACAAATGATAATATAAAGTTAGTTATGTAACTTGGTGATGTTATTGTTTCGACAACTAATGGATTTGACAGATATATTTACTTAACCAACCTAAGCAGTTACAATTACGAGTTGAATTATGATAATACTAGATAAATTCATATTGAACTCTAATCACATACTCCATCCGTCTTTAAATAAGTGTCTACTTTAATAGTGACACACATTTTTGACAAACAAAAATAATACGGTGGACGCTGGTTCAGGGACATAGTGAGTATAATTTTTGTTTAACTAAGACTAAGTGTAATAAGGGAGCCTAGAGGTGACGAAATGTGCCAAAAAACAAAAAGATGGACTAAATGAGCAAATTTTTAAAAAATTTGACTATTTGAGCACATTTAGCCCCTTATTTTTTTTTTTTTGAAATGGGCACATATAGCTCATTGAAAACTTAAATGAGCACTAACGGGCACAATTTTTTTTTCTCAATTGTAGAACATTACGATCATTTTAAAGAATTTTTTTTATATAAATATATTTTAGTTTTTTAATATAAATAAGATATTACATTTAAAGAATTTATTTCGTTGTTTTAGGTCTTTTATTAAGCGATTTGTATAACATGTACCCGTTTGGCCCGTGCCCGTTCCCGTTTAAGCCCGTGCCCTCTCTAGCCCATGCCCATTTAGCCCGTGCCCGTGCCCGCCTGGCCCGCCCGTTTTGCCACCTCTAAGGGAGCCCCATGACTGCGGTCACCACTGCCACATCATCGCCATCTAAACTTTCTCTCTTTACAACCAATTTAGTGTAATAGACGACGACAATCACCACCAAAACATACCCCACTTAACACAGATATACTTCATAAAAACCATTTAATAAAAAACAAACCTCACGACTCGGTCATCTGCATGACCGAGTGTTGCTTCTTCTCGATCCAAGACGCGTTCCTCTAGGTTTTCACTTGCCACATAGTCTTAGAACGTGGGCTCACGAGCGTGTACTAAAACACATAATTTCTTATATTCTTAAATTAGAGGGTGTTTTGGTAAGCTTATGGCTCATGGAAAAGCTCTTTTAAGCGTTCAATAAGCTATTAAGCACTTCATATAACCTTGGTCAAACACACCCTTGAATCAATTATGATATTGTTCACGCTCACAAAGCTTCCCTACAATGTTTTGGCTTCTTTTACTTGGACTTTCTTTCTTAAATGCTTGCAAGGAGGTCCGCAACGACATCTGTAGTAAAATGTTTCTTAGTAGTGAGAAATTTGTATATTTCTAACTTTACAGGCCATGGGAAACCTTAGCTATTGTACTTGTGATCGGCCTGCGATCAATTTGTTAGTCATTTCTTAGTGAATTTTATAGATGTTAAGTGAGGTATGACAAGTACAACATTGAGTTAACGTAGTCTCGAAATTAAACATTCGGTAACAAAAGTTGAAAGAAGGGAATGTATTTAGGTTTTGTCCCACATTGATGGCTAAGCAAATACAATAGTGGTTTATAAGTAAGATTAAGAAGGTTTTAAATAGCAGTAATTGAACAAGTAATGAATTTAAGCTTTTCATTACGTGTTTAATTTCTTCTTTTTTTCGATTGTTTAAAGATAAAAATTAAAAATACTATGTATATTTAGTTACTATCTTTGGATACTCATTAGGGTTTTGCTTTTTAAAAAATAGTTAGAACGAGGAATTAGCGCTCATGGGTTGTAGCAGAGTTTAAAGCATTACACCTCATCTCTAACATAACGAACACACACAAATATGAGGCATAATAAACAAATAACAATTAACTAATTTTGAAGAAAACAATTTTCTCAAACTATTCATCAGCTAATGATAAAGGGAAAATTGTATAAAAAGATACCTATCTTATGTCAAATTTCAATTAAAGGTATTACTTTTTTTTTCCTTCTCAATTTAAGGTATCCGACTTTTTTTTGGGTCGATTTAGGTTTTTTTCTAACTTCCGTTAACCATTTCGTTAGTAAATTACATGTTTGGTCCTTGAGTTTGTATAGGCATTTCATGTTTGGTCTATTTTCGTCCGTTTTCATACGCTTGCATACGTTTTCGTCCGATTTTATACGTTTTCGTCTGTTTTTACACGTTTTTATCCGTTTTACACGTTTTCGTCCGTTTTTGCACGTTTTCGTCCGTTTTGCGTATTCGTTTTTTTTTGCATGTTTTCACCCGTTTTTACATGTTTTCGTCCTTTTTTACACGTTTTCGTCCGTTTTTACACGTTTCGGTCCGTTTTTGCACGTTTTCATCCGTTTTTACACGCTTCCGTCCGTTTGTACACGTTTTCGTCTGTTTTTGCACGTTTTCGTTCATTTTTACACGTTTTCATCTCTTTTTACACGTTTTCGTCCGTTTTTGCATGTTTCCATCTATTTTTGCACGTTTCCGTCTGTTCTTGCACGTTTCCGTCTGTTCTTGCACGTTTCTGTCTCATTTTACACTTTTTCGTCCGTTTTTACACGTTTTCGTTCGTTTTTACACGTTTCCGTCCATTTTACAGGTTTTTGCACATTTTCGACTATTTTTACACTTTTTCCGTTCTTTTTTACACGTTTCGGTCCGTTTTTACACGTTTCAGTCAGTTTTTTCACCTTTTTTTTATTATTATTTTTTTTATACACGTTCTTATGCACACATTTTTATACATGAGTATAAAAAGTGTAAAAATGAACGAAAACGTGTAAAAATGAACGAAAGCGTGCAAAAACGGACAGAAACGTGGAAAAAAGGATGAAAGCGCAAAACGAATGACGTGTAAAAGCGAGCGAACTGCGACGCGAAATGGATGGAAACGTGTAAAATGGACAAAACGTGAAAAACGGACGCGCAAACAGATGCAAAGCGTGCAAAACGAAGGAAAAGCGTGCAAAAACGGATGAAAACGCGTAAAACAGTGAAACATGCAAAAATATGCGGAAACGATAAAACGGGCAAAACGCGCACGCGTGTAAAATGGACGAAATGTAAAACGGACGAAACGTGAAAAACGCGGAAAACGCTGCGCAACTAAAACGTGTAAAACATTCTAAACGTGTAAAAGAGACAAAACATGTAAACCGGCAAACGCGTGCAAAAACAGACGAAAACATGCAAAAACGGACGAAAAAGCGGTAAACGACAAAACATGCAAAAAGCACAAAAATGAGCAAAACGGATGAAACGCGTAAAACGTGCATAAAAAGCGTGTAAAAACGGATGCGTATAAAACGACTAAAAGCGTATGCAAGCATATGAAAACGGACGAAAATAGACCAAACATGAAATGCCTATACAAACTCAAGGACCAAACATGTAATTTACTAACGAAATGGTTAACGGAAGTTTGAAAAAAACCTAAATCGGCAAAAAAAAAAAGTCGGATACCTTAAATTGAGAAAAAAAAGAATAGTACCTTTAATTGAAATTGGACATAAGATAGAAACCTTTTTATGCAATTTGCCCAATGATAAATATTAACAATTGCCTGCTCATGATCGTTATATAAGGTAATTTATGTCATCAGATTTAACTACATGACATTAGAAAGTGTGTTATTAAATGTATCTTAGTAGTGGGAAATTTGTATATTTCTAACTTTACAGGCCATAGGAAACATCAGCTTTTGTACTTGTGATCGGCCTGCAATCAATTTGTTAGTCATTTCTTAGTGAGTTTTATGAATGCTAGGAGGATCCATTATGATAAACCTTTTATAGTTTGTATAATAACACTTTAATAAATTTTTGACCTTTTGATATTATAAACCTACATTCACTATAGTATAAACATTTGCAACTTTATAAAATGTCTTATATAACAAATGCATAAAATGTATTGAATTCATAAAGAGGTTCAAGAATTATGACCTTTTCATGTCACATATACATGAAATTAGTGTCCATTATGATTGAAATAACCTAACCTCTTCATAAACCTACAATAGTGGATGCCCTAAGTGAGGTAAGACAAGTACAACGTTGGGTTAATGTAGTCTCCAAATTAAACATTTGGTAACATAAGTTGAAAGAAGGAAACGTGTTTAGGGTTTGTCCCACATTGATGGCTAAGCAAATACAAAAGTGGTTTATAACTAAGGTTAACAAGGTTTTAAATATTGATGAGTGAGCATTGAATGGATTTAAGCTTTCCGTTACGTGTTCAGTCGTTGATTTTTTGGATTTTCTAAAGAAATAAATTAAAAATAGTCATCACTTGTCTTTTAAAAATAGTTTAAAAGAGATTTTTTGGATTTTCTGAAGACATAAATTAAAAATACTCGTCACTTGTCTTTTAAAAATAGTTTAAAAGAGATTTTTTGGATTTTCTAAAGTCATAAATTAAAAATACTCATCTTTTAAAAATAGTTTAAAAGAGATTTTTTGGATTTTCTGAAGACATAAATTAAAAATACTCGTCACTTGTCTTTTAAAAATAGTTTAAAAGAGTTTTTTTGGATTTTCTAAAGAAATAAATTAAAAATACTCATCACTTTTCTTTTAAAAATAGTTTAAAAGAGGAACTAGTGCTGGTGGGTTGGGTTTAAAGGATTACACTTCATCAGGGGCGGAGCCAGAAAAAATCTCGAGGGGCGGCAATTTTTTTTTTTTTTTCGCCAATACGAAAATTGAAAGTAAAAAAATAAAGTTGTCGTCGCCGAAGCTTAAGGGTACCTAATTCAACCAATTAGTTTGTTAAAAGTCCAGCAATAATTTGCTAACTTTAATTTAAGAACTTTATTTATAAAAAAAGAATGAGAAAATAACTTACAAAAAAAATAAGACTACAAATATAAATGGTAAAAGAAAAGACATAAAAAAAAGCACAGCTATGTTTATCACCTACGTGATTGTACTATCAAACAAAACAAAGCAAAATGTACTTTCACTTCTTCTTCTTCTTCTTTATGCTCTCTCTGTACCATCTTCCTTCTTTAACGGCATCTTTCATCCTCATCATCTCAATAAAGAAAACCGGTCTTGCATTTTAACAACTTCCTTAAAACTGTTTTAGGTTTTAATTTAGACGAGGCAAACACTTTTTAAG
This sequence comes from Chrysanthemum makinoi, assembly GCA_910596185.1. Lineage (NCBI taxonomy): Eukaryota > Viridiplantae > Streptophyta > Magnoliopsida > Asterales > Asteraceae > Chrysanthemum > Chrysanthemum makinoi. The sequence goes on along the minus strand of OU343217.1, from coordinate 297,308,726 downwards.
GGGGGCAAATTACAAAAATATCTCAAATGCTCAAAAGATTTACACTACATTTTTTTTTTGGTGAGGGGTCACTTGCCCACCGTGTTGAAAAAAAAATGTTTTATTACACTATTCATCAAGTAATGATACATATTAACAAGGGAAAATGGCACGAAAAGTCATCAAACTTGACACTTATTGTCATTGTGTGTAGCGACCTATTTTTTTTGTCATTGTGACACAAACCTTTTGGGATCGTGCTATTGTGTGTATCGGTGACTTGTTTAACTTGTTATAGCAGGTCATGTTAACGACCGTTAACTTTTTTATTGCACCGTTAGTCCTTTTCGATCGTTTTTAACGACCGTTATTATATTATTGCACCGTTAGTCATTTTAAGCCGTTTTTACACGTTTTCGTCCGTTTTTGCACTTTTCCGTCCGTTTTGCGGTTTTACGTTTTTACGTTTTTCGTTTTCACCGCGTTTTAGTTCGTTTTACATGTTTTTACGTTTTTTACGCGCCCTCGCTTTTTCGTGTTCATCCGTTTTACGTTTTGTCCGTTTTTACACGCTTTTACACGTGTTCTTCCGTTTTTACACGTTTTCTTGCGTTTTCGTCCGTTTTTACACGCTTTTACCGCGTGTTCTTCCGTTTTACACGTTTTTCCGTTTTACCGCGTTTTGTCCGTTTTTACGTTTTCTTTTCGTTTTGGTCCGTTTTACCGCGTTTTGCAGCTTTTACGTCTTCTTCCGTTTTACACGTTTTTCGTCCGTTTTACATGTTTTCGTCCGTTTTAAGCGATTTCGTCCGTTTTACACGCATTTCGTCCGTTTTACGCGTTTTCGCGTTTTTACCGCGTTTTCTTTTCGTTTTCGTCCGTTTTTACGCGCTTTTACCGCGTGTTATTCGTTTTACGATTTCATCCGTTTTTACCGCGTCGAAAGCAGCGTGAAAGAAAAAAGCGGACGAAAACAAAGCGAAAACGTGTAAAGGAAAAACGTGTAAAACGGACTAAAACGTCAAAACGATCGAAAACATGTAAAAACGCAGCGTGTAAAGTCAAAAGCAACAAAAAAGCGTGTAAAACGAAAACATGTAAAAAACGTTTTACACGCATGCGAAAACAAAAAAGCGTGTAAAATGGACCTAAAAGCGTGTAAAACGGAGCGTGTAAAAACAGATGAAGACGTGTAAAGCGAAGAACGCGGTAAAAGCATTATAAGCGTGTATAAAAAAAAAGCGTGTAAAACGGACGAAAACGTGTAAAACGGAAGAACACAAAAGCGTGTAAAACGGAAAAGCGTGTAAAAACGTGTAAAACGAGCAGCGTGTAAAATGGGCCGAAAGTGTAAAAGCAGAAGCGTGTAAAAGCGTGTAAAAGCGTGTAAAAACGGACGAAAACGTGTAAAAACGGACGAAATCGTGTAAAAACGGACGAAAACGTGGAAAAACGGACGAAAACATGTAAAAACGGAAGAAGACGTGTAAAAACGGACGAAAACGAAAGAAAACGAAAGCGTGTAAAACGGACAGCGTGTAAAACGGAAGAACACGTGTAAAAGCGTGTAAAAGCGGAAAGCGAAAAAAGAAAACGTGTAAAAACGGGCGAAAACGTGTAAAAACGGACGAAAACGTGTAAAAACGGAAGAACACGTGTAAAAACGGAAGAACACCTGTAAAAGCGTGTAAAACCGGAAAAAAACGTGTAAAAACGGACAGCGTGTAAAATGGGCCAAACCGTAAGCAGGCAGCGTGTAAAAACGGAAGAACACGTGTAAAAGCGTGTAAAAACGTGTAAAAACGGACGAAAACGTGTAAAACGGACGAAATCGTGTAAAAACAGAAGAAAACGTGTAAAAAAGGACGGAAACATGTAAAAACGGAAGAAGACGTGTAAAAGCGTGTAAAAACGGACGAAAACGAAAGAAAACGTGTAAAAAGGGGAAAACGTGTAAAAACGGAAGAACACGTGTAAAAGCGTGTAAAGCGGACGAAAAGAAAAGCGTGTAAAGCGGGCGAAAGCGTGTAAAAGCAGGCCGAAAACGTGTAAAACGGGCGTGTAAAACGGATGAACACGTGTAAACGAAACGTGTAAAAGCGAAAGAACACGGTAAAAGCGCGAAAATGTGTAAAACGTGTAAAACGGACCAGCGTGTAAAAACGACGAAAACGTGTAAAACGATGAACACTGTAAAACGACAAAACGTGTAAAACGGACAAAACGTGTAAAAGCAAAACATGTAAAAACGAACGTGTAAAGCGTGTGAAAACGGACTAAACGTGTAAAACGGACGAAACCGTGCAAAACGGACGGAAAAGTGCAAAACGGACGGAAAACATGTAAAAAACGGGCGAAAATGACTAACGGTGCAATAATATAATAACGGTCGTTAAAAACAGACGAAAAGGACTAACGGTGCAATAAAAAAGTTAACGGTCGTTAACATGACCTGCTACAACAAGTTAAACAAGTCACCGATACACACAATAGCACGATCTCAAAAGGTTTGTGTCACAATGACAAAAAAAATAGGTCGCTACACACAATGACAATAAGTGTCAAGTTTGATGACTTTTCGTGCCATTTTCCCTATTAACAATTACGTGCTCATGATAGTTATATAAGGTAACATATGTCATTAAGCGTAGTTGTACAAAGTACAAACTACGTTGTCTGTTTTTCCTTAAAAAAAACTAATGATAAGAATTTTTTGGGTAAAGGGGAGTAAATCCTGCACCATAGTAAAATATATTAACCAACCAAATATTGAAGTACAACGGATGAGAGTGAGTCCCTCACCTCAGTCCCTTAGGACACTTACAGACTCGAATATAGGAATGACATACCATTCCTATAACTTACAATAAAGTGAACCAACCAATAATGACACAAGTACATAAAAATTTACAATACTACTCAAGAAACCACTCGAGTCCTCTTTATCACTATGGCAGTCCACCTTAACTTCCATGAAGAATCCACGTAGAAAAATCCAAGCGATCTTCAACATAAAACAAATCCAATTGCGTCTTCTATTAGTATTATGCAAAATGCATAATCTAATAACCTAATAAGAGTGACTTTCGTAGCAAATTGAATTTGAAGCATAAACATGGTCTAATCGACCCAACCTTCCAGCATTTCAGAACTTGAAACAATCTTCCAACCAATTCGATTGAAACACATGAAGACAACCAATGCTCAAGCCCCAATGCCAACTTCCATAACAATCAGCAACATCCATCAACAGACCTAAGAAAATAACAATCACACGCATGTCTTTGAAAGATGAGATGTGTTAACTAATGATAAGAATTACAATATCAACCAAACAAACAACATTCACTTTTTGTTCAACACAAAAGAACTTGATGCTACTATCATTAAATTTGGATCGAGGTCATTTTTCTTCTACTCCTTCCATCATAAAATTATTGTCCATGGACAAAAAACATAATTTAAGAAAAGTGAACCATAACACCCTTTAACCAATCAAATATAATCTCTACAGATTAAACTCTATTTTGATTAACTAAAATAATAAATAAACAATTATTATGGGATATCGTGAAAAATGATTTTCGAATGGAAGGAGTAACATTTTGAGATATTGAGTGATAAAACACTCGCCGATTAACTAAATGAACCATTAGTTTTATTAGACTCCTCATAACACAACTGCACCAAACACGGCCAAAAACCACACCTAGTCTGCATATTCAACACAACAATTGTACTTATACAAACAAGTAGTTTAAGTATAAGGGTGATAACAATGGAATAATCATTTGAGAACCAAAGCATACAAATTAGAAAACCAAAGGAACGAGCTTGAATATGACATTTGTTAAAAATTGGGTAAGGATTGTGATAATAATCTTAGACATCTTCTTCAATTGTGTATGTTTATTTTTCGAATAAAGTATTTCGACCCTTTAATGTATGGGTATCACGAAATTCTTATTAGGATAATTCAGTAAGAACACTTATCTAGGCAAGAGAAACTAAGCAAAACAAAGTGAAATTGTATGAATTTTTATATGTTCAATTGAGACAATGAATCTGTTATTATTGGTGAAATATTGTATATTAGCCATAACGAGAGACAAAAATATTTACTTACACACTCCAACCGTAAGGTGTTGGGTTTTAATAAGGGCCCGTTTGGTTGAGTGGTTTGGAGTGGGTTTTGACTTTCAAAAGCAAAATCTAACATTTGGTAGGCATTTTTGCTGTTGGTTTAGATTTAAAATTCCAAAATTGTCTGCTGTGTCAAATCTGGTCACCATTGGGTGGTATGGAGGGTTATTCTGACATTTAGTGGGCCTTGATATTGTCTCCCTCTCACAATCTCTTTTTAATTATATTAAAAATTAATAAAACTATTTTCAAATAATATTATTAATTATTAAATTATTCATTTTTATTTAAATATATTATTTTATTTTAACTTATTTTATTTTCTCTCTCATACATCAAATCCAAATCCAAATCCTAATTCAAATTTAAATCCAAATCCAAATCCTAAACCCATATATACCAAACGGGCCCTAAGTTTTTATAATTTAAAGCGAAATGCATCTCATTTGAGGTTTTTTAAGACAGATTTATAGATTCCGTCACTTGCCGTCACATACATTGATGCTCAATAAGAAACCACGATAGCTGAAATTGTTCGTTTTTCGTTATCAAAGTTAGTCTTGAAAGTGTGAACTTAAGATGACTCTCTAGTGGTTCCATTCCTTCTTACTATACTTGTCAGTCAACCCAAATCGAAGATATGGGTTGACCAAAAAACGGTCTACTTAGCTAATACATCGTATATCGGGTCCTATTGTAACAAAAATGGAATGAGACAATCATTCTATGAGGAAATAAAATAAGGTTGTCAAGATATCTTGCAATTAAGCCAATGATTTGTTTACTATTTAGTTACTTTGATAAGCAAAATTCATTCTAGTCAGATTCTACTATACGATAAAAGTTAATTGTATCTTAGTAGTGGGAAATTTGTATATGTCTAACTTTACAGGCCATGAAAAACACCAACTCTTGTACTTGATCGGCCTGCAATCAATTTGTTAGTCATTTCGTAGTAAAATTTATAAATGTTAGGTGAGGTAAGACAAGTACAACGTTGAGTTATGTCGTCACAAAGTTAAACATTCGGTAACAAAACTTGAAAGAAGGGAATGTGTTTAGGTTTTGTCCCACATTGATGGTTGAGCAAATACAAAAGTGGTTTATAATCTATACTACATATAATAGGTGTATGATCAAATCTTGAAAATTGAATTCTTGAAAGTCAAAGGTAAGAGAAATGCATAGTATAATTAATACTTTTATTAAAATACCCCATTACTTAAAAGTACAATAATTTATTCACGTTGTACAACCAAATAAAAGCATATCTACCATGTACAATTTAAATTTTTACAATGTACAATTTAAACAAGCTACAACATAATCCAAATATTAAAATAATTAAGCACACTAATTAATATTATTTTTAAAACACCTTAAAATGAAAAGTACATGTTATTATACACATTATACAAATTAATAAAACACACAAAGCTTCATACAAGTTAACAAGTTGATGGTATATATAGTTTTTGAAAACCGGATCGGACCAAATGGTTCAACCAGGAACCGGGGTCGCCACCGGTTCGGCTAACCAATAAAAGCCATCCGAAAACAAACCAGAGAGGACCCGTTAAACCGATACAAACTGATGAAATTAGGTCTCACCGAGATCTAATTATCCGGTTAAATTTCACAAGGTACCCGCCGCCGAAACGTGCTGGTACCCCGCTATCTATATATATAATAAATGAAGCTTTTTTTGAAATGTATGCCACCTCATAAAAGCCACATCATAAAAGCCACCTCACAAATGCCATGTCAACAAAGCCTCGTCATCATCTATTTTTACATAAATACACACACCTCTCACCACTCCCTCATTTTTACATATTCTTTCTCTCTCTATAAAAAAACACACACCTCACTCTCTCTCTTCTCTCTCTACAAATACCGGCCACCACCCTTCAAGGGTTCCGGCGTCACCAAATCGCCAAAATTCGGCGACCGAAAATGTTACACCACCACTTAAGCCCACAAGTAAGTTTTTTTAATGTTTTATTAAAGATCCGTAAATTTAATTTCTTTTAAAGATTCATATTTTTTTTAAGATTCGCATTTTTTTTAACTCTTTTTGAAGATCCGTATTTTTTTTAATTTCTTTTAAAGATTCATAAATTTTTTAGATAGATCTATTTTTGTTGGACCCAATTTTTACGTTTTTTAAAGATCCGCAAATTTTATAATTTTTTACGTTTTTTTTAAAGATCCGCAAATTTTTATTAGATCTAATAATGTTTTTTTTGTAGATCTATTTTTTTTAAGATCCGTATTTTTTTTATTGACCTCTTTTTTTTTATAACGATCCGTATTTTTTTTAGTTTTTTTTAAAATTCGTATTTTTTTTAAGATCCGCAACTTTTTTTTAATCTTTTTTAGTAGATCTATTTTTTTTAGATCTAATATTGTTTTTAAGATCCGTTTTTTTTTATAGAGTTCTTTTTTTTATATCTAATATTGTTTTTAAAAATCATTTTTTTTTGTTTTTTTAAAGATTCGTACGTTTTTTTTTAAAGTCCGTATTTTTTTAATTACTCTTTCTTTAAAGTTCCGTAAGTTTTTATTTTTTTAAAGATCCGATTTTTTTGTAGATCTAAAGGTTTTTATTTATAGACCCATTGATTTTTTTTTATGTATTTCTATTTTAAAGATCCGTAATTTTTTTTGATAGATCTATTTTTTAAACAATCCGTATTTTTTAAGTTTTTAAAATTAGTATTTTTTTAGTTTTTTTAAAATTCGTATTTTTTTTAAGTTTTTTTAAAATTCGTATTTTTTTAGTTTTTGAAGATCCGTATTTTTTTTAATTTCTTTTAAAGATTCATAATTTTTTTTGATAGATCTATTTTTTGTTGGACCCTAATTTTTTTCTCATTTTTTTAAAGATCCGCAAATTTTTATAATTTTTTAACGTTTTTTTAAAAGATCCGAAATTTTTTATTAGATCTAATGTTTTTTTGTAGATCTATTTTTTTTAAGATCCGTATTTTTTTTATTGACCTCTTTTTTTATATAACGATCCGTATTTTTTTTAGTTTTTTTTAAATTCATTATTTTTTAAGATCCGCAACTTTTTTAATCTTTTTAGTAGATCTAATTTTTTTTGTAGATCTAATTTTGTTTTTAAGATCCGTTTTTTTTGTTGATATTTGTTTTTTAAAGTTACGGATTTTTTTGTTATTTTAGAAATCATTTTTTTTTGTTTTTTAAAAGATTAGACGTTTTTTAATTACTGTTTCTTTAAAGTTCCGTAAGTTTTTATTTTTTTTATTTATAGACCCATTGATTTTTTTTGATGTATTTTTATTTTAAATATCCATAATTTTTTTTGATAGATCTATTTTTTTAAACAATCCGTATTTTTTTTAAGTTTTTTAAAATTCGTATTTTTTTAGTTTTTTAAAGATCCACAAGTCATTAATTTTTTTTATAGATCCGATTTTTTTTGTAGATCTAATGATTTTATTTATATATTTACAGTTTTTTTATAGATATATTATTGTTAGATCTATATATTTTATTTGTAAATTTAACATTTTTTTGCGACACCACTCTTGAAGTAACGATGCGAATCATAACTATTGCCGGAAATTGTATGCTTTATTTTTAAAATTGTTATATTTCTTATAATGGAAATTTTTAATATTATTATGTAAATTGTTTTTAATATTTATTGTGTACACTTAGTTATAATAAACTATATAGTTTAAATTTTGTTATAATGTTTATATTGTAAATTTTGTAATAAGTTTATATTGTAATCATTGTTTGATTTTAGTTCTGTAAAGTTGCTATTAGGCGTGGGCAGACAAGGAATATTTGATGTCCCCCATACTTATTTATTTATTGTTATCTCCATCTTGTGTTTTGGCACGTACTATAGAAAATTGCAAACACAAACACGCTTTATAAATATGTGTTATTGCCACTTGTAACAGAGAATAAATCACTTTTAAGTGATAAATTAGATGCACTACACTAATCTCAAACTTATACTCTACCACAATATCTTCCCTATTCGGGAACATTCCAAGATTGCCTTTTAAAAGTTACTCATGCGTGGGGAACATATTGTCTTCCCTATTCGGCTAGGAAGAGACACCAAAGGCACTCCTCAAACCAAATAATATATCTACCTACTAATACACAATAACTGTGTCTCACACTAATTTAGGTATAGTGCTCTCTCATTCACTTCCCTTTTTCCTTAAATAATTGTATTTCTTTTATTTTCTTTCGGCTGAGATTCCATGCCAAGCACTACTTTAAAAGTGGCCTCAATCATATAAAATACCATACCACCCACTATTATTTAAAGAAAGTGATGACAACAACTATCTTCCCCATTATTTTATGTCGACACAAAGTGGACTATAAAAAATTTAAATATATATTTAGGATCTTTAAAAAATTAAAAAAATACAGATATTTAAAAAAAAGTACGTATCTTTTAAAAAAATTCGAATCTTTAATAGATAATTAGATTTACAAATAAAATTAGATCTAAAAAAATGATCTTTAAAAAAAAAGAAAAATACGGATTTTTTATAAAAATAAAACAAATGCGGATCTTATTTTAGAGAGAGATTGTGTGTGTGTGTGTGTGTTTTTATTTTAGAGAGAGATTGTGATGAATGTGTTTGTGTGTGTTTTTTTATGATGAATGTTTGGGGTTATTAAAATAATAATTTCTTATTAACCAATCAGGTTGCAAACTTTTTTCCGTCTTTAGTATATAGAGTCATTTCTTTTATAAATATAGTATGTCAAAAGAAATTTTTTTCCATGATGGCTTGATTTTTTGCAACTTTACTTAGGTGACAGACATGAGCATATTAAACATATGATGTATAAACCGAAAAAACCGAATATCTCTATTCACATAAAAAAAAATTATATATAGAGAGATTCTCTATCTTTATCTTCCCAATTAACAATCCTAATAATTTAAAATCTTATAAATTAATCACTCCTCAAATCAAGCATTGCTTTTTGAAAGAGAAAAACAACATAAAATGCAAACATTGAAGAAGATGATTTGAATTTGCAACTGAGTTTGGATGCTTGAATATGAAATATTCAACCTAATAAGACTTCTGAAGACTTTTGTCGAATAACATTTTATCGCTTTCATTTACTTTCGTTAAGTTCTGAAATGTTTTGGTTTCTTAAATTTTTGTTTTGTTGATTTCTTCGAGTACTTCGTGCGATCTTTTGATTTGTTAATTTTTGGTTGTGACTTCTAGATTATATTTTGAAGTTTACTTGAATTTGGTTTTCTTGGTTTAACCGAAACCAAACCGAATTATAATTTGGTGTATGGTTTGGTTTTATCCGTTTTATAATTGGTTGGGTTTGGTTTTGGTTTTAACTTTGAAAATTTTCAAACCGATAAACCCGAACCATACAACCCACAAACCCGAAAACCGAACCGATGAACACCCCTAAATAACATATGTGATGTTGGATACGTAATGTGATACTTATAGCTTATATATTATCTCTACATTCAGAAATCTGTTTGAGAGTATTAGACAAACTAAAATTTGGGATTCTGATTTAAATGTGTTTATATTTTAGATTATGCATATTTTAGTCATTAACAAACTTTTGTTCATACTTTTGTAATTGCATGAAAACGTATCTTTTCTTTTTAATATTATGTAGATGAGTACATCGGATCATTGATAAGAGTTATTTTCAAATATGTTTAGGTTTATTGGCAACAAACATATCTTTTCTTTAGATATCTGTACGATTTGTTCAAACTTACCTGTAATTTTCACGGGTCTACGAACTAAAAGTTTTATAAATGGTTTAGTGCTTTTTAGTTACTCATAACTTTCACGAGTTTATTAAAAACTACAAACTTTTTTTTTGGATGTTATCATTTATTTTTTCTATTATTTAATACTTCAATTATAAAAAGTTTTAGTTTTTTGAAATTTTTTATATAGCAACCCGTGATTTTCACGGGTTTATAGGCTAGTACTATATATAAAGGAAAAACCAAAAAGTAAAAAGTGAAAGTTGAAACTAAAAAAAGAAATATTGAAAACATATATTTCAAAACGAAACTATTAATACACATCGAAAACCGGGTTGGACCGGTACGCTTCAAACCTGGCGGGTTGACCCGGTTTAATTTGACCCGTTTTCGACCCAACCCATCGGGTTTACTCGGTTTAAATCGACCAGTTTTTCGACCGGAACAGTTCAACCGGTTGAACCACCCGGGTCGAACTGGATTTCAAAACATTTTGTTTAATTCTCTAATCTTCAAACTTTTATTATTTTTCGTTTATAACCCATAAACCTTTTTAATCACTGAACAATCTTTTGCTATAAAATCCCGTTGCTATGCACGGGTACTCGTCTAGTTAAAATTAAAAGGGTTTTAAATATCGGCTTTTGAACATTTTGTGAATTTAAGCTTTCCATTAGGTGTTTAGATGTTGATTTTTTAGATTATTTAAAGATAAAAATTAAATCCGTTTACTATCCGTGGATACTCATTACTTAAAAAGCTCGTAAAGGTTTTGTCTTGAAAAAATGGTTAGAATGAGGAACTAGTGCTCGTGATTTTTTAGATTATTTAAAGATAAAAAATAAATATGTTTACTATCCATGGATACTCATTACTTAGAAAGCTTGTAAAGGTTTTGTACTTTAAAAAATGGTTAGAATGAGGAACTTGTGCTCGTGAGTTGTAGCAGGGTTTAAACTTTAAAGCATTTCACTTCATCTCTATGAGGCATAATTTACTACACAAATAATAATTAATTATTTTTGAAAAAGAAAATCATCTTTTGCACTATTCATCAACTAATAATACTAACTATTAACAATTGCCTACTCAGGTGATCTATTGTTAATACAACTTTTACCTAAACATTATTAAATGAGTTAGACGAGTAGACATGTCTTTTTATTCAAACGTGTTTAGCTTCATGTCGGGTTCGTGTTAGCTATCGTGTCGTGTTGAAAATAGACACCACTATTTCTAGTATATTTAGTTAAAAGAGGGATCAAAATTTCGCGTGAAGAGTAATTTTTAACTCAGATATATGTGGTTCAATTGGGGGTATTGTGACTATTTTTGGCTCTCTTTTCTTAGGCACCCCATTACCTCTTTTCTTAAGCACCCTGTTACGCTAAATTGTATTCCTTATTTAAGTTGTGTGGAGACAGAGATGGACTGAGGGGATCTCGTGGGACTTTTCTTGCGTAGTGACATACCAATTTTTTCCAGCATTGCACCTGGTCCACTATCTTTTTGTTACGAGTATCATTAGCATCGTGACTTTTAGTACTAGGTTTGCCACTGTCTAAAAATAATGAGTTTGTGACTCAGATATACGTGTTTTATTCGAGGTATTCGTGGACGGTTTATTACATTTTTCTTAGCCATCATAAAAATTATTATTTAGAACTAAAAACTAGTGTTTTTTTGATGATTTAGAAATAAAAACTAAAAATACTTTATTTACTACACATGGATAAACATTACCTAGAAAGCTCGTAAAAGGATGTTGTCTTTTAAAATGGTTAGAACGAGGCATAATTTGTTGGAAATGTATATATTTACAAACATGTGAATGTCGGATTCAACTCGTGACCACGGGATTGCACACATTAGCGAATGAGAATTAAAGTTAATAATTAATGTTTATATTTACGATTAATTATTGCACATTAAGTCCGGTTAACGATCGTTAAGTATTTAACGGAAAAATGACTAACGACCGTTAAATGAAAAGAGAAAGGACTAGAAATGGAAAGACTTGGAAAAGTTATGGGTTTTCCTTTGGGCTTTGCATAGTGGCCGGCCAAGGGGCTTTCCCAAGCCCTAATTCATAACTTGTTCCCAAAGTATTCCATCCACTATATAAACAAGATTAGGTTCTAGGGTTTCTCACACTTTGTGCATTGAATTAACCCTAGATCTCTCCTCTCCTCTCTCTTGTCCCAATCGGCCGAACACCCCATTGTTAGGGAGTTTGGTTTCGTTTTCCTTAAACGAGGACTTGTGTTAGATCTAGCAATCGCCTGATTCGTTGGTTAATTCGTGTGTACAAGAACGTGGTAGTAAGACACTATTCTTACACCATATTGGTTTGAGTTGTAGAACGGTAAGGGACAACTCTTCAAACCACTTCTTTGTATTGCTCTAAGGATCGACATTAAGAGGTACGTTACGCATACTTTCGGTTAATTATTTATTTGTTATGATCTTTAGTCTTCCGCTGTGTACTCTTGATGTTTACATGTTTATTGTATGTTATATTTATTATAAACTCAACGATTGGCATCACGAGCCTTGTATAACAAGTAATTAATTACTGAAACACATAATTAAAATAAAAAAGTTGTGTTATTATTTGTATGCGTAGATCTAGGGTTTGCAAAACCTAAACCCTAATTTTTTAGGGGGGCATTTTTTTGGGTGCCCTAATTAGGGTTTTGTGAACTAAAGTTTTAATTGGATTAGAAACCCTAGGATGCATGCAACTTTATGTGTATTGCGTAACTCTGATTTAATTGCATTAATTGTTAAGTGTAATTTATATCCATGATAATTATCTGCATGTTTTATCATGGATCTGCTTTTATTGTATGTCTTTCATGTTTAAGTGATATACACTAAATTATGATAGATCTAAAATTGGGGAAGACCTCAATCATTATTAATTTAATCAATTATGTGCTATGTGGTATGTATTTAATTTTGACTTACGCAATCGATGAATCGATGCATGTGGTTCACCTTGTACATAGATGAAAACGGGTGAAAGTCTTAATTAAATATATGCATATTGACAGATCTAGAATTGGTTATTAATATGATTTATCAAAACGTTTGCATGTGGCTATTTGATATGCATGACTTTTATTTGTTATGCATTCATTGTTTATTTGTTTATTTTTATAAATACTTGCTTGTTTGTTATGTGTAACAAGGGTATTTTTACAAGAAAAATAAACTGACCTAAACAATGGTGAAACATGTATTTTATAAGCATAGTAATCATAATCGTTTAATTGATTGATGACTTTGGTGCAAATGGTCTGAACGGCTCACCCATGAGAATGAACTATAAATGGGTTAATAAAGAAGTGCGCAGTCATCTTGAAAGGATGTCTAAGGTTGTGCTTTAGCGCGTGCACTGTCCTCGCCCTCTGTAAGTTCGAATGGAGCTACTTAGTAAGCCATAAAATGTGCAAGCTCATCTTAAGGGTGAATTAGTTTTAATTCCATGCGCCACTTTGGTGGTAATTACCCGAAACACTAAGTGTTTACACTTATGCAAAAGTACGGTATAATGGATGATAATTAACACTAAATTCCTTGATTGGTGAACCCAATACCTCAATTAAAGTTTGATGATGAAAAGCTTATACATTAAAATAAGATATAAATGTTTTAATAAAAACTATGCTACGAAGATGAATGCATGACATCTTTGTACATATTTGATTTGACATCAAAATTATTACCCTTTAAATTTAAGTTAAATGCCATCCAATGAAACGGAAACACCTAAGATTACCTTTTATTTGCGTGAGAACGTGATTTAGATTGTAATCGAAGGGTAAAATGTCCACGTGTCGTGAGAACGGGCATGGACGATTTTGCAGTTTCTTAAGTTGGACAACTTAATTGAGTTAGGCAGTGAGAACTGGTAACTCAAGGCATAAGATGGGATAAAACATGTTTACATGGCGATTGATATTGGCTATATGTAAATCCCATAAATCTAGGAATTGCAATTGAAATTGGCAATTGAGCAAAAGCTCTACCATTTTGTTTAAGGTTCATTACTAGCGGATCAACCGCGTAATGAAATTATGACAATTTGGATCCTAGTTTTCAATAAATATTAATTGGTTATATGAATATGAACCTTGGGTATTTAATTGTTTATTGAAAAGAAAATTATCAAAATACTAATTATGGTTTTTTGAACTTTTTGTGTAGATGGCTCAACCTGAAAACACTATGAGCTTAATGAGTTCCGCTTTCAAAGATATGATTGGAAGGGACAAGCTGACTGGCCCTAATTTCAATGGTTGGCATCGTTCACTTAGGATCATCCTTCGTGTTGCCAAAAGGGTTTAAATTTTGACTACACCTCGCCGATGCTCCTCCCAACACGGCAACTGCTCTTGAACAAGAGGCATATCGTGTTGAATATGAGAAGCACAATGATGTGGCGTGTCTAACGCTTTGGGGATGTCGCTCAATTGCAAAAACAATTTGAGCACTATCCGCCTATGAGCATGCTAGATGAACTCAAACGTCTATTTGAGAAGCCACCGCCAGCTGAAGCTGTATGAACTAGTTGAAAAGGTTCACACCGCAAGCGTGAGGTTGGCAAATCTGTCTCCGACCACGTCCTAGAGATGAAACATCACTTGGACCAATTGGAGAAGCTTGGCTGTGGTTACTCGAATGATGTATGTGTCGGCCTCATCAATCACTCCCTTAATCATGATCGATTTGGTGATTTTGTCCGAAATTTTAACATGCATTGCACGGGGAAGACAGTGAATGAGTAACATGCAATGCTTGTAGACTTCGAGAAGAGATTGCCAAAGAAGGCTCCTACACCTGCTGTGCTCGCAATACAGGGTGGTAAGGTGAATAAGCCTAAGCCGCAAGCAGATAAGAAAGGGAAAGGAAAAGGAAAGGGGAAACAAGTTGTCATCCCACCAGCTCCTAAGAAGAACCCTGGAAAGAAAAAGGAGAATCCTAAGAAGGATTTAACTTGCCACCACTACAACTCACCGGGTCAGAAGCGAACTGGTTTATCCTGAATGAGTGCCTTCGTAATAAAAATAAGATGGTGCCTAGCTCATCTGGTATTTTTATGTTTGAATTATTTTCTTTTCCTCATAAGCAAAATTCCGGATATATGATACGGGATGTGGTACTCACATCTGTAATACATCGCAGGGACTTAGAGGAGCAAAGAAGCTTACCTGTGGAGAAAGATACTTGTACGTTGGAAATGGAAAGCGTCACAATGGAAGCCATAGGGACTTTTGATTTAGTGTTGCCTTCGGGCTTAATTTTAGAACTAAATAATTGTCATTATGCACCCTCCATTTTTAGGGGTGTTATTTCAGTTTCTTTGTTAAAAGATATTGGTTTTGTGCACACTTTTACAAGTTATGGAATTTCAGTTTCTTTAAATAATGTTTTTTACTTTAATGCAATTCCTATTCTTGGTGTGTTTGAAATTGATATGGATGGTTGTATATCCAATGAAAATAATTTGTTGTATAGCATTAGCAATAAGAAGAGCAAGTTGAACTGTGACTCTTCTTATCTTTGGCATTGTCGCCTTGCCCATATTGGTAAGAAACGCATGGAAAAGCTGCAACACGATGGGCTTTTACAAACGGTCAATGATGAATCATTTGACAAATGCGAGTCTTGCATAGCTGGGAAGATGACAAGGAAACCTTTTTCACCACAAGTGGAAAGGGCTTCTGATCTACTTGGATCGATACACACTGATGTGTGTGGTCCACTTAGACATGTGTCAAAACGCGGTGCTTCCTACTTCTTAACCTTTACTGATGATTTCAGTCGTTATGGTTATGTTTATTTACTTAAACATAAACATGAAGTCTTTGAAACATTTAAGGTTTTCAAAGGTGAAGTAGAATTACAACTCGGTAAGAAGATTAAAGCTCTTCGATCCGATAGAGGTGGTGAGTATATAAGTCAAGAGTTCAAAGATTACTTAGTTGAGTGTGGAATTATCCAGCAACTCACATCTCCTTATACTCCACAACAAAATGGTGTATCTGAAAGGAGAAATCGTACCTTACTTGACATGGTACGATCAATGTTTGAACTTACGACTCTACCTTTTACTTTTGGGATTATGCCCTTGAAACTGCTATTCGCATTTTGAATATGGTTCCAACAAAGAAGGTTGTTAAAACTCCATATGAAATATGGACTGGAAAAGCTCCCAATTTTTCTTACTTAAAGGTGCAGGGATGTGAAGCGTTTGTTAAACGTGACACACCGATAATCTCCAAGCGGATCTGTTAAGTGTATCTTTGTAGGATACCCTAAGGAAACTATGGGTTACTACTTTTACTACCCAACTGAGAATAAAGTCATTGTGGCTAGGTATGGAGATTTCCTTGAAAGGAATCTCATATCTCAAGAACTCAGTGGGAGAGTATATGATCTGGAATATGATCAAGAAGATACAACACCTTCTAAAATACTAGCCAACTTCAAGAAGAACACGAAAGCTTAGGTGCTCCTCACGAAGTTGTTCCCATTCAGGTCTGAAGAAAGGACTATACGTGCACCTGACCGTCTATGTCTTAACGTAGAGGTGGAGGAAAATATGGTTGGGGATCTTAATTAACCTGCCAACTATAAGGCGCCATGGTCGATCTGAAAAGGATAAATGGCAGATTGCTATGAATGGGGAAATGCAATCCATGAAAGATAATGAAGTTTGGATTGAAGTTGACCTTCCTCCCAATGCGAAAATCGTTGGAAGTAAGTGGATCTTCAAGAAGAAAACCGACATGGATGGCAATGTACACACCTACAAGGCTCGTCTAGTGGCTAAAGGTTTTACTCAAACCTATGGCATTGACTACGAGGAGACATTCTCTTCTGTAGCGGACATAAGAGCTATTAGGATTCTCATAGCTATAGCTGCACACTATGACTATGAGATTTGGCAAATGGATGTCAAAACCGCTTTTCTGAATGGCCATCTAGATGAAGATATCTATATGGCACAGTAGGAAGGGTTTGTGAATCCATTATTTCCTAACCGCGTATGCAAGCTTAAGAGGTCCATTTATGGACTGAAGCAAGCATCAAGGCAATGGAATAAAAGATTCGATGGAGAAATCAAAAGTTTTGGATTTACTCTGAATCTTGATGAGCCATGTGTATATCACAAAGCTAGTGGGAGTCGTGTTTCTTTCCTTGTTCTGTATGTTGATGACATATTAATCATGGGAAATCATATACCAAGTCTGAATGAGGTGAAAGCCTATCTTGGTAAATGTTTTTCTATGAAGGACTTAGGGAAGCACATATATACTCGAATCAAGATCTACGGGATAGATCAAGGCTGCTAATTGGTTTAAGCCAAAGTGCTTACATTGACAAAATATTGAAGAGATTCAATATGCAAAATTCCAAGAAGGGATTTTTGCCAATGCAAGTAAATCATGGTTTGAGTAGCCAAGGTTGTGCTTCAACACCTGCTGAGGTGGCGGGTATGAAGAAAGTTCCTTATGCTTCTACTGTAGGATCTATCGTATGCTAGCGTTACGATGCACAAGGCCGATGTGGCGTTTGCTCAAAACTTGACCGGTCGGTATCAACGAGAATCCGGGTGAAATTCAGGCTGCTGTTAAGCATATTCTCAAGTACCTTAGGGCTATAAGAGATATGTTCATAGTGTATGGGGAAATCCGAAGCTATGCATTACAGTTCTTGCGATGCATCCTGGAAGTGTGACAAAGATGATACGAAGTCTCAAGCATTGCTTTTTGAAAGAGAAAAACAACATAAAATACAAACATTGAAGAAGATGATTTGAATTTGCAACTGAGTTTGGATGCTTGAATATGAAATATTCAACCTAATAAGACTTCTGAAGACTTTTGTCGAATAACATTTTATCGCTTTCATTTACTTTCGTTAAGTTTCAAATGTTTTGGTTTCTTAAATTTTTGTTTTGTTGATTTCTTGAGTACTTCGTATGCGATCTTTTGATTTGTTAATTTTTGGTTGTGACTTCTAGATTATATTTTGAAGTTTACTTGAATTTGGTTTTCTTGGTTTTAACCGAAACCAAACCGAATTATAATTTGGTGTATGGTTTGGTTTTATCCGTTTTATAATTGGTTGAGTTTGGTTTTGGTTTTAACTTTGAAAATTTTCAAACCGATAAACCCGAACCATACAACCCACAAACCTGAAAACCGAACCGATGAACACCCCTTTATAACATATGTGATGTTGGATACGTAATGTGATACTTATAGCTTATATATTATCTCTACATTCAGAAATCTGTTTGAGAGTATTAGACAAACTAAAATTTGGGATTCTGATTTAAATGTGTTTATATTTTAGATTATGCATATTTTAGTCATTAACAAACTTTTGTTCATACTTTTGTAATTGCATGAAAACGTATCTTTTCTTTTTAATATTATGTAGATGAGTACATCGGATCATTGATAAGAGTTATTTTCAAATATGTTTAGGTTTATTGGCAACAAACATATCTTTTCTTTAGATATCTCACGATTTGTTCAAACTTACATGTAATTTTCACGGTCTACTGAACTAAAAGTTTTATAAATGGTTTAGTGCTTTTTAGTTACTCATAACTTTCACGAGTTTATTAAAAACTACAAACTTTTTTTTTGGATGTTATCATTTATTTTTTCTATTATTTAATACTTCAATTATAAAAAGTTTTAGTTTTTTGAAATTTTTATATAGCAACCCGTGATTTTCACGGGTTTATAGGCTAGTACTATATATAAAGGAAAAACCAAAAGTAAAAGTGAAAGTTGAAACTAAAAAAAGAAATATTGAAAACATATATTTCAAAACGAAACTATTAATACACATCGAAAACCGGGTTGGACCGGTACGCTTCAAACCTGGCGGGTTGACCCGGTTTAATTTGACCCGTTTTCGACCCAACCCATCGGGTTTACTCGGTTTAAATCGACCAGTTTTTCGACCGGAACAGTTCAACCGGTTGAACCACCCGGGTCGAACTGGATTTCAAAACATTTTGTTTAATTCTCTAATCTTCAAACTTTTATTATTTTTCGTTTATAACCCATAAACCTTTTTAATCACTGAACAATCTTTTGCTATAAAATCCCGTTGCTATGCACGGGTACTCGTCTAGTTAAAATTAAAAGGGTTTTAAATATCGGCTTTTGAACATTTTGTGAATTTAAGCTTTCCATTAGGTGTTTAGATGTTGATTTTTTAGATTATTTAAAGATAAAAATTAAATCCGTTTACTATCCGTGGATACTCATTACTTAAAAAGCTCGTAAAGGTTTTGTCTTGAAAAAATGGTTAGAATGAGGAACTAGTGCTCGTGATTTTTTAGATTATTTAAAGATAAAAAATAAATATGTTTACTATCCATGGATACTCATTACTTAGAAAGCTTGTAAAGGTTTTGTCTTTAAAAAATGGTTAGAATGAGGAACTTGTGCTCGTGAGTTGTAGCAGGGTTTAAACTTTAAAGCATTTCACTTCATCTCTATGAGGCATAATTTACTACACAAATAATAATTAATTATTTTTGAAAAAGAAAATCATCTTTTGCACTATTCATCAACTAATAATACTAACTATTAACAATTGCCTACTCAGGTGATCTATTGTTAATACAACTTTTACCTAAACATTATTAAATGAGTTAGACGAGTAGACATGTCTTTTTATTCAAACGTGTTTAGCTTCATGTCGGGTTCGTGTTAGCTATCGTGTCGTGTTGAAAATAGACACCACTATTTCTAGTATATTTAGTTAAAAGAGGGATCAAAATTTCGCGTGAAGAGTAATTTTTAACTCAGATATATGTGGTTCAATTGGGGGTATTGTGACTATTTTTGGCTCTCTTTTCTTAGGCACCCCATTACCTCTTTTCTTAAGCACCCTGTTACGCTAAATTGTATTCCTTATTTAAGTTGTGTGGAGACAGAGATGGACTGAGGGGATCTCGTGGGACTTTTCTTGCGTAGTGACATACCAATTTTTTCCAGCATTGCACCTGGTCCACTATCTTTTTGTTACGAGTATCATTAGCATCGTGACTTTTAGTACTAGGTTTGCCACTGTCTAAAAATAATGAGTTTGTGACTCAGATATACGTGTTTTATTCGAGGTATTCGCGTGACGGTTTATTACATTTTTCTTAGCCATCATAAAAATTATTATTTAGAACTAAAAACTAGTGTTTTTTTGATGATTTAGAAATAAAAACTAAAATTACTTTATTTACTACACATGGATAAACATTACCTAGAAAGCTCGTAAAAGGATGTTGTCTTTTAAAATGGTTAGAACGAGGCATAATTTGTTGGAAATGTATATATTTACAAACATGTGAATGTCCGGATTCGAACTCGTGACCACGGGATTGCACACATTAGCGAATGAGAATTAAAGTTAATAATTAATGTTTATATTTACGATTAATTATTGCACATTAAGTCCGGTTAACGATCGTTAAGTATTTAACGGAAAAATGACTAACGACCGTTAAATGAAAAGAGAAAGGACTAGAAATGGAAAGACTTGGAAAAGTTATGGGTTTTCCTTTGGGCTTTGCATAGTGGCCGGCCAAGGGGCTTTCCCAAGCCCTAATTCATAACTTGTTCCCAAAGTATTCCATCCACTATATAAACAAGATTAGGTTCTAGGGTTTCTCACACTTTGTGCATTGAATTAACCCTAGATCTCTCCTCTCCTCTCTCTCTTGTCCCAATCGGCCGAACACCCCATTGTTAGGGAGTTTGGTTTCGTTTTCCTTAAACGAGGACTTGTGTTAGATCTAGCAATGATTCGTTGGTTAATTCGTGTGTACAAGAACGTGGTAGTAAGACACTATTCTTACACCATATTGGTTTGAGTTGTAGAACGGTAAGGGACAACTCTTCAAACCACTTCTTTGTATTGCTCTAAGGATCGACATTCGCTAAGAGGTACGTTACGCATACTTTCGATTAATTATTTATTTGTTATGATCTTTAGTCTTTCGCTGTGTACTCTTGATGTTTACATGTTTATTGTATGTTATATATATTATAAACTCAACAGTGGCATCACGAGCCTTGTATAACAAGTAATTAATTACTGAAACACATAATTAAAATAAACAAGTTGTGTTATTATTTGTATGCGTAGATCTAGGGTTTGCAAAACCTAAACCCTAATTTTTTAAGGGGGGGCGTTTTTTTTTTGGTGCCCTAATTAGGGTTTTGTGAACTAAAGTTTTAATTGGATTAGAAACCCTAGGATGCATGCAACTTTATGTGTATTGTGTAACTCTGATTTAATTGCATTAATTGTTAAGTGTAATTTATATCCATGATAATTATCTGCATGTTTTATCATGGATCTGCTTTTATTGTATGTCTTTCATGTTTAAGTGATATACACTAAATTATGATAGATCTAAAATTGGGGAAGACCTCAATCATTATTAATTTAATCAATTATGTGCTATGTGGTATATATTTTAATTTTGACTTACATGTCGATGAATCGATGCATGTGGTTCACCTTGTACATAGATAAAAACGGGTGAAAGTCTTAATTAAATATATGCATATTGACAGATCTAGAATTGGTTATTAATAGGATTTATCAAAAACGTTTGCATGTGGCTATTTGATATGCATGACTTTTATTTGTTATGCATTCATTGTTTATTTGTTTATTTTTATAAATACTTGCTTGTTTGTTATGTGTAACAAGGGTATTTTTACAAGAAAAATAAACTGACCTAAACAATGGTGAAACATGTATTTTATAAGCATGGTAATCATAATCGTTTAATTGATTGATGAATTTGGTGCAAATGGTCTGAACGGCTCACCCATGAGAATGAACTATAAAGGGGTTAATAAAGAAGTGCGCATACTGATCATCGAAAGGATGTCTAAGGTTGTGCTTTAGCGTACTGGTCCTCTCCTCTGTAAGTTCGAATGGAGCTACTTAGTAAGCCATAAAATGTGCAAGCTCATCTTAAGGGTGAATTAGTTTTAATTCCATGCGCCACTTTGGTGGTAATTACCCGAAACACTAAGTGTTTACACTTATGCAAAAGTACGGTATAATGGATGATAATTAACACTAAATTCCTTGATTGGTGAACCCAATACCTCAATTAAAGTTTGATGATGAAAAGCTTATACATTAAAATAAGATATAAATGTTTTAATAAAAACTATGCTACGAAGATGAATGCATGATATCTTTGTACATATTTGATTTGACATCAAAATTATTACCCTTTAAATTTAAGTTAAATGCCATCCAATGAAACGGAAACACCTAAGATTACATTTTATTTGCGTGAGAACGTGATTTAGATTGTAATCGAAGGGTAAAATGTCCACGTGTCGTGAGAACGGGCATGGACGATTTTGCAGTTTCTTAAGTTGGACAACTTAAGTGAGTTAGGCGGTGAAGCGGCAACTCAAGGCATAAGATGGGATAAAACATGTTTACATGGCGATTGATATTGGCTATATGTAAATCCCATAAATCTAGGAATTGCAATTGAAATTGGCAATTGAGCAAAAGCTCTACCATTTTGTATAAAGGTTCATTACTAGAGATCAACGGCGTAATGAAATTATGACAATTTGGATCCTAGTTTTCAATAAATATTAATTGGTTATATGAATATGAACCTTGGGTATTTAATTGTTTATTGAAAAAGAAAATTATCAAAATACTAATTATGGTTTTTTGAACTTTTTCTGTAGATGGCTCAACATGAAAACACTATGAGCTTAATGAGTTCCGCTTTCAAAGATATGATTGGAAGGGACAAGTGGACTGGCCCTAATTTCAATGGTTGGCATCGTTCACTTAGGATCATCCTTCGTGTTGCCAAAAGGGTTGAAATTTTGACTACACCTCTGCCCGATGCTCCTCCCAACACGGCAACTGCTCTTGAACAAGAGGCATATCGTGTTGAATATGAGAAGCACAATGATGTAGCGTGTCTAATGCTTCGGGGATGTCGCTCAATTGCAAAAACAATTTGAGCACTATCCGCCTATGAGCATGCTAGATGAACTCAAACGTATGTTTGAGAAGCCACCAGCAGTTGAACTGTATGAACTTATTGAAAAGGTTCACAGTATGCAGCGGGGAGGTTGGCAAATCTGTCTCCGACCACGTCCTAGAGATGAAACATCACTTGGACCAATTGGAGAAGCTCGCCTGTGGTTACTCGAATGATGTATGTGTCGGCCTCATCAATCACTCCCTTAATCAGGATCGATTTGGTGATTTTGTCCGAAATTTTAACATGCATTGCACGGGAAGGCAGTGAATGAGTAACATGCAATGCTTGTAGACTTCGAGAAGAGATTGCCAAAGAAGGCTCCTACACCTGCTGTGCTCGCAATACAGGGTGGTAAGGTGAATAAGCCTAAGCCGCAAGCAGATAAGAAAGGGAAAGGAAAAGGAAAGGAGAAACAAGTTGTCATCCCCCAGCTCCTAAGAAGAACCACGGAAAGAAAAGGAGAATCCTAAGAAGGATTTAACTTGCCACCACTGCAACTCACCGGTCATTTGGAAGCGGGCTGTCGGTTTATCTGAATGAGTGCCTTGGAATAAAAATAAGATGGTGCCTAGCTCATCAGGTATTTTTATGTTTGAATTATTTTCTTTTCCTCATAAGCAAAATTCCTGGATATATGATACAGGATGTGGTACTCACATCTGTAATACATCATGAGGGACTTAGAGGAGCAAGGAAGTGACACTGTGGAGAAAGATACTTGTATGCGTTGGAAATGGAAAGCGTGCAGTTGTCGAAGCCATAGGGACTTTTGATTTAGTGTTGCCTTTGGGCTTAATTTTAGAACTAAATAATTGTCATTATGCACCCTCCATTGTTAGGGGTGTTATTTCAGTTTCTTTGTTAAAAGATATTGGTTTTGTGCACACTTTTACAAGTTATGGAATTTCAGTTTCTTTAAATAATGTTTTTACTTTAATGCAATTCCTATTCTTGGTGTGTTTGAAATTGATATGGATGGTTGTATATCCAATGAAAATAATTCGTTGTATAGCATTAGCAATAAGAAGAGCAAGTTGAACTGTGACTCTTCTTATCTTTGGCATTGTCGCCTTGCCCATATTGGCAAGAAACGCATGGAAAAGCTTCAACACGATGGGCTTTACAAGCGGTCAATGATGAATCATTTGACAAATGCGAGTCTTGCATAGCTGGGAAGATGACAAGGAAACCTTTTCACCAAAAGTGGAAAGGGCTTCGATCTACTTGGATCGATACACCGATGTGTGTGGTCCACTTAGACATGTGTCAAAACGTGGTGCTTCCTACTTCTTAACCTTTACTGATGATTTCGGTCGTTATGGTTATGTTTATTTACTTAAACATAAACATGAAGTCTTTGAAACATTTAAGGTTTTCAAAGGTGAAGTAGAATTACAACTCGGTAAGAAGATTAAAGCTCTTCGATCCGATAGAGGTGGTGAGTATATAAGTCAAGAGTTCAAAGATTACTTAGCTGAGTGTGGAATTATCCAGCAACTCACATCTCCTTATACTCCACAACAAAATGGTGTATCTGAAAGGAGAAATCGTACCTTACTTGACATGGTACGATCAATGTTTGAACTTACGACTCTACCTTTTACTTTTTGAGATTATGCCCTTGAAACCGCTATTAGCATTTTGAATATGGTTCCAACAAAGAAGGTTGTTAAAACTCCATATGAAATATGGACTGGAAAAGCTCCCAACTTTTCTTACTTAAAGGTCTGGGGATGTGAAGCGTTTGTTAAACGTGACACACTGATAATCTCAAGCCGGATCTGTTAAGTGTATCTTTGTAGGATACCCTAAGGAAACTATGGGTTACTACTTTTACTACCCAGCTGAGAATAAAGTCATTATGGCTAGGTATGGAGATTTCCTTGAAAGGAATCTCATATCTCAAGAACTCAGTGGGAGAGTATATGATCTGGAATATGATCAAGAAGATACAACACCTTCTAAAATACTAGCCAACTTCAAGAAGAACACGAAAGCTTAGGTGCTCCTCCGAAGTTGTTCCCATTCGTAGGTCGAAAGGACTATACGTGCACCTGACCGTCTATGTCTTAACGTAGAGGTGGAGGAAAATATGGTTGGGGATCTTAATGAACCTGCCAACTATAAGGCTGCCATGGCTGATCCTGAAAAGGATAAATGGCGGATTGCTATGAATGGGGAAATGCAATCCATGAAAGATAATGAAGTTTGGATTGAAGTTGACCTTCCTCCCAATGCGAAAATCGTTGGAAGTAAGTGGATCTTCAAGAAGAAAACTGACATGGATGGCAATGTACACACCTACAAGGCTCGTCTAGTGGCTAAAGGTTTTACTCAAACCTATGGCATTGACTACGAGGAGATATTCTCTCCTGTAGCGGACATAAGAGCTATTAGGATTCTCATAGCTATAGCTGCACACTATGAATATGAGATTTGGCAAATGGATGTCAAAACCGCTTTTTTGAATGGCCGTCTAGATGAAGACATCTATATGGCACAGCCGGAAGGGTTTGTGAATCCATTATTTTCTAACCGTGTATGCAAGCTTAAGAGGTCCATTTATGGACTGAAGCAAGCATCAAGGCAATGGAATAAAAGATTCGATGGAGAAATCAAAAGTTTTGGATTTACTCAGAATCTTGATGAGCCATGTGTATATCACAAAGCTAGTGGGAGTCGTGTTTCTTTCCTTGTTCTGTATGTTGATGACATATTAATCATGGGAAATCATATACCAAGTCTGAATGAGGTGAAAGCCTATCTTGGTAAATGTTTTTCGATGAAGGACTTAGGGGAAGCAGCATATATACTCGGAATCAAGATCTACCGGGATAGATCAAGGAGGCTAATTGGTTTAAGCCAAAGTGCTTACATTGACAAAATATTGAAGAGATTCAATATGCAAAATTCCAAGAAAGGATTTTTGCCAATGCAAGTAAATCATGGTTTGAGCAGCCAAGGCTGTGCTTCAACACCTGCGAGGTGGGCGTATGAAGAAAGTTCCTTATGCTTCGGCTGTAGGATCTATCATGTACGCGTTACGATGCACAAGGCCTGATGTGGCGTTTGCTCAAAACTTGACCAGTCGGTATCAACAGAATCCGGGTGAAATTCACTGGACTGCTGTTAAGCATATTCTCAAGTACCTTAGGGCTACAAGAGATATGTTCATAGTGTATGGGGGAAATCCAGAAGCAGAACTGTCTGTTACAGGTTACTGCGATGCATCCTGGAAGTGTGACAAAGATGATACGAAGTCTCAAGCATTGCTTTTTGAAAGAGAAAAACAACATAAAATACAAACATTGAAGAAGATGATTTGAATTTGCAACTGAGTTTGGATGCTTGAATATGAAATATTCAACCTAATAAGACTTCTGAAGACTTTTGTCGAATAACATTTTATCGCTTTCATTTACTTTCGTTAAGTTCTGAAATGTTTTGGTTTCTTAAATTTTTGTTTTGTTGATTTCTTCGAGTACTTCGTGCGATCTTTTGATTTGTTAATTTTTGGTTGTGACTTCTAGATTATATTTTGAAGTTTACATGAATTTGGTTTTCTTGATTTTAACCGAAATCAAACCGAATTCTAATTTTGTGTATGGTTTGGTTTTATCCGTTTTATAATTGGTTGAGTTTGGTTTTGGTTTTAACTTTGAAAATTTTCAAACCGATAAACCCGAACCATACAACCCACAAACCCGAAAACCGAACCGATGAACACCCCTAAATAACATATGTGATGTTAGATACGTAATGTGATACTTATAGCTTATATATTATCTCTACATTCAGAAATCTGTTTGAGAGTATTAGACAAACTAAAATTTGGGATTCTGATTTAAATGTGTTTATATTTTAGATTATGCATATTTTAGTCATTAACAAACTTTTGTTCATACTTTTGTAATTGCATGAAAACGTATCTTTTCTTTTTAATATTATGTAGATGAGTACATCGGATCATTGATAAGAGTTATTTTCAAATATGTTTAGGTTTATTGGCAACAAACATATCTTTTCTTTAGATATCATGCGATTTGTTCAAACTTACCTGTAATTTTCACGGGTCTACAAACTAAAAGTTTTATAAATGGTTTAGTGCTTTTTAGTTACTCATAACTTTCACGAGTTTATTAAAAACTACAAACTTTTTTTTTGGATGTTATCATTTATTTTTTCTATTATTTAATACTTCAATTATAAAAGGTTTTAGTTTTTTGAAATTTTTATATAGCAACCCGTGATTTTCACGGGTTTATAGGCTAGTACTATATATAAAGGAAAAACCAAAAAGTTAAAAGTGAAAAGTTGAAACTAAAAAAAGAAATATTGAAAACATATATTTCAAAACGAAACTATTAATACACATCGAAAACTGGGTTGGACCGGTACGCTTCAAACCTGGCGGGTTGACCCGGTTTAATTTGACCCGTTTTCGACCCAACCCATCGGGTTTACTCGGTTTAAATCGACCAGTTTTTCGACCGGAACAGTTCAACCGGTTGAACCACCCGGGTCGAACTGGATTTCAAAACATTTTGTTTAATTCTCTAATCTTCAAACTTTTATTATTTTTCGTTTATAACCCATAAACCTTTTTAATCACTGAACAATCTTTTGCTATAAAATCCCGTTGCTATGCACGGGTACTCGTCTAGTTAAAATTAAAAGGGTTTTAAATATCGGCTTTTGAACATTTTGTGAATTTAAGCTTTCCATTAGGTGTTTAGATGTTGATTTTTTAGATTATTTAAAGATAAAAATTAAATCCGTTTACTATCCGTGGATACTCATTACTTAAAAAGCTCGTAAAGGTTTTGTCTTGAAAAAATGGTTAGAATGAGGAACTAGTGCTCGTGATTTTTTAGATTATTTAAAGATAAAAAATAAATATGTTTACTATCCATGGATACTCATTACTTAGAAAGCTTGTAAAGGTTTTGTCTTTAAAAAATGGTTAGAATGAGGAACTTGTGCTCGTGAGTTGTAGCAGGGTTTAAACTTTAAAGCATTTCACTTCATCTCTATGAGGCATAATTTACTACACAAATAATAATTAATTATTTTTGAAAAAGAAAATCATCTTTTGCACTATTCATCAACTAATAATACTAACTATTAACAATTGCCTACTCAGGTGATCTATTGTTAATACAACTTTTACCTAAACATTATTAAATGAGTTAGACGAGTAGACATGTCTTTTTATTCAAACGTGTTTAGCTTCATGTCGGGTTCGTGTTAGCTATCGTGTCGTGTTGAAAATAGACACCACTATTTCTAGTATATTTAGTTAAAAGAGGGATCAAAATTTCGCGTGAAGAGTAATTTTTAACTCAGATATATGTGGTTCAATTGGGGGTATTGTGACTATTTTTGGCTCTCTTTTCTTAGGCACCCCATTACCTCTTTTCTTAAGCACCCTGTTACGCTAAATTGTATTCCTTATTTAAGTTGTGTGGAGACAGAGATGGACTGAGGGGATCTCGTGGGACTTTTCTTGCGTAGTGACATACCAATTTTTTCCAGCATTGCACCTGGTCCACTATCTTTTTGTTACGAGTATCATTAGCATCGTGACTTTTAGTACTAGGTTTGCCACTGTCTAAAAATAATGAGTTTGTGACTCAGATATACGTGTTTTATTCGAGGTATTCGCGTGACGGTTTATTACATTTTTCTTAGCCATCATAAAAATTATTATTTAGAACTAAAAACTAGTGTTTTTTTGATGATTTAGAAATAAAAACTAAAAATACTTTATTTACTACACATGGATAAACATTACCTAGAAAGCTCGTAAAAGGATGTTGTCTTTTAAAATGGTTAGAACGAGGCATAATTTGTTGGAAATGTATATATTTACAAACATGTGAATGTCCGGATTCGAACTCGTGACCACGGGATTGCACACATTAGCGAATGAGAATTAAAGTTAATAATTAATGTTTATATTTACGATTAATTATTGCACATTAAGTCCGGTTAACGATCGTTAAGTATTTAACGGAAAAATGACTAACGACCGTTAAATGAAAAGAGAAAGGACTAGAAATGGAAAGACTTGGAAAAGTTATGGGTTTTCCTTTGGGCTTTGCATAGTGGCCGGCCAAGGGGCTTTCCCAAGCCCTAATTCATAACTTGTTCCCAAAGTATTCCATCCACTATATAAACAAGATTAGGTTCTAGGGTTTCTCACACTTTGTGCATTGAATTAACCCTAGATCTCTCCTCTCCTCTCTCTTGTCCCAATCGGCCGAACACCCCATTGTTAGGGAGTTTGGTTTCGTTTTCCTTAAACGAGGACTTGTGTTAGATCTAGCAATCGCTTGATTCGTTGGTTAATTCGTGTGTACAAGAACGTGGTAGTAAGACACTATTCTTACACCATATTGGTTTGAGTTGTAGAACGGTAAGGGACAACTCTTCAAACCACTTCTTTGTATTGCTCTAAGGATCTGACATTCGCAAGAGGTACGTTACGCATACTTTCAGTTAATTATTTATTTGTTATGATCTTTAGTCTTCCGCTGTGTACTCTTGATGTTTACATGTTTATTGTATGTTATATATATTATAAACTCAACAGTGGCATCACGAGCCTTGTATAACAAGTAATTAATTACTGAAACACATAATTAAAATAAACAAGTTGTGTTATTATTTGTATGCGTAGATCTAGGGTTTGCAAAACCTAAACCCTAATTTTTTAAGGGGGGGCGTTTTTTTTTTGGTGCCCTAATTAGGGTTTTGTGAACTAAAGTTTTAATTGGATTAGAAACCCTAGGATGCATGCAACTTTATGTGTATTGTGTAACTCTGATTTAATTGCATTAATTGTTAAGTGTAATTTATATCCATGATAATTATCTGCATGTTTTATCATGGATCTGCTTTTATTGTATGTCTTTCATGTTTAAGTGATATACACTAAATTATGATAGATCTAAAATTGGGGAAGACCTCAATCATTATTAATTTAATCAATTATGTGCTATGTGGTATGTATTTAATTTTGACTTACGCAATCGATGAATCGATGCATGTGGTTCACCTTGTACATAGATGAAAACGGGTGAAAGTCTTAATTAAATATATGCATATTGACAGATCTAGAATTGGTTATTAATAGGATTTATCAAAAACGTTTGCATGTGGCTATTTGATATGCATGACTTTTATTTGTTATGCATTCATTGTTTATTTGTTTATTTTTATAAATACTTGCTTGTTTGTTATGTGTAACAAGGGTATTTTTACAAGAAAAATAAACTGACCTAAATAATTGTGAAACATGTATTTTATAAGCATGGTAATCATAATCGTTTAATTGATTGATGAATTTGGTGCAAATGGTCTGAACGGCTCACCCATGAGAATGAACTATAAAGGGGTTAATAAAGAAGTGCGCACAGTCATACTGAAAAGATGTCTAAGGTTGTGCTTTAGCGCGTACCTGGTCCTCTGCCCTCTGTAAGTTCGAATGGAGCTACTTAGTAAGCCATAAAATGTGCAAGCTCATCTTAAGGGTGAATTAGTTTTAATTCCATGCGCCACTTTGGTGGTAATTACCCGAAACACTAAGTGTTTACACTTATGCAAAAGTACGGTATAATGGATGATAATTAACACTAAATTCCTTGATTGGTGAACCCAATACCTCAATTAAAGTTTGATGATGAAAAGCTTATACATTAAAATAAGATATAAATGTTTTAATAAAAACTATGCTACGAAGATGAATGCATGATATCTTTGTACATATTTGATTTGACATCAAAATTATTACCCTTTAAATTTAAGT
The DNA here is from genome assembly GCA_910596185.1 of Chrysanthemum makinoi. Classification (NCBI taxonomy): domain Eukaryota; kingdom Viridiplantae; phylum Streptophyta; class Magnoliopsida; order Asterales; family Asteraceae; genus Chrysanthemum; species Chrysanthemum makinoi. Next base: position 297,277,946 of record OU343217.1, on the reverse strand, counting down.
TAAATGCCATCCAATGAAACGGAAACACCTAAGATTACCTTTTATTTGCGTGAGAACGTGATTTAGATTGTAATCGAAGGGTAAAATGTCCACGTGTCGTGAGAACGGGCATGGACGATTTTGCAGTTTCTTAAGTTGGACAACTTAATTGAGTTAGGCAGTGAGAACTGGCAACTCAAGGCATAAGATGGGATAAAACATGTTTACATGGCGATTGATATTGGCTATATGTAAATCCCATAAATCTAGGAATTGCAATTGAAATTGGCAATTGAGCAAAAGCTCTACCATTTTGTTTAAGGTTCATTACTAGCGAGATCAAGCTGACGTAATGAAATTATGACAATTTGGATCCTAGTTTTCAATAAATATTAATTGGTTATATGAATATGAACCTTGGGTATTTAATTGTTTATTGAAAAAGAAAATTATCAAAATACTAATTATGGTTTTTTGAACTTTTTGTGTAGATGGCTCAACCTGAAAACACTATGAGCTTAATGAGTTCCGCTTTCAAAGATATGATTGGAAGGGACAAGCTGACTGGCCCTAATTTCAATGGTTGGCATCGTTCACTTAGGATCATCCTTCGTGTTGCCAAAAGGGTTGAAATTTTGACTACACCTCTGCCCGATGCTCCTCCCAACACGGCAACTGCTCTTGAACAAGAGGCATATCGTGTTGAATATGAGAAGCACAATGATGTGGCGTGTCTAATGCTTCCGGGATGTCGCTCAATTGCAAAAACAATTTGAGCACTATTCGCCTATGAGCATGCTAGATGAACTCAAACGTATGTTTGAGAAGCCACCAGCAGCTGAACTGTATGAACAAATTGAAAAGGTTCACGGTACAAGCGAGGAGGTTGGCAAATCTGTCTCCGACCACGTCCTAGAGATGAAACATCACTTGGACCAATTGGAGAAGCTCGCCTGTGGTTACTCGAATGATGTATGTGTCGGCCTCATCAATCACTCCCTTAATCAGGATCGATTTGGTGATTTTGTCCGAAATTTTAACATGCATTGCACGGGGAAGACAGTGAATGAGTAACATGCAATGCTTGTAGACTTCGAGAAGAGATTGCCAAAGAAGGCTCCTACACCTGCTGTGCTCGCAATCTGGTGGTAAGGTGAATAAGCCTAAGCCGCAAGCGGATAAGAAAGGAAAGGAAAAGGAAAGGGAAACAAGTTGTCATCCCACCACTCCTAAGAAGAACCCGGAAAGAAAAAGGAGAATCCTAAGAAGGATTTAACTTGCCACCACTGCAACTCACCGGGTCATTGGAAGCGGAACTGTCCAGTTTATCTGAATGAGTGCCTTCAGAATAAAAATAAGATGGTGCCTAGCTCATCAGGTATTTTTATGTTTGAATTATTTTCTTTTCATCATAAGCAAAATTCCACGGATATATGATACGAGGATGTGGTACTCACATCTGTAATACATCGCAGGGACTTAGAGGAGCAAGGAAGCTGACCTATGGAGAAAGATACTTTATGCGTTGGAAATGGAAAGCGTGCAGTTGTCGAAGCCATAGGGACTTTTGATTTAGTGTTGCCTTTGGGCTTAATTTTAGAACTAAATAATTGTCATTATGCACCCTCCATTGTTAGGGGTGTTATTTCAGTTTCTTTGTTAAAAGATATTGGTTTTGTGCACACTTTTACAAGTTATGGAATTTCAGTTTCTTTAAATAATGTTTTTTACTTTAATGCAATTCCTATTCTTGGTGTGTTTGAAATTGATATGGATGGTTGTATATCCAATGAAAATAATTAGTTGTATAGCATTAGCAATAAGAAGAGCAAGTTGAACTGTGACTCTTCTTATCTTTGGCATTGTCGCCTTGCCCATATTGGCAAGAAACGCATGGAAAAGCTGCAACACGATGGGCTTTTACAAACGGTCAATGATGAATCATTTGACAAATGCGAGTCTTGCATAGTTGGGAAGATGACAAGGAAACCTTTTGCACCACAAGTGGAAAGGGCTTCGATCTACTTGGATCGATACACACCTGATGTGTGGTCCACTTAGACATGTGTCAAAACGCGGTGCTTCCTACTCTTAACCTTCTTGATGATTTCGGTCGTTATGGTTATGTTTATTTACTTAAACATAAACATGAATTCTTTGAAACATTTAAGGTTTTCAAAGGTGAAGTAGAATTACAACTCGGTAAGAAGATTAAAGCTCTTCGATCCGATAGAGGTGGTGAGTATATAAGTCAAGAGTTCAAAGATTACTTAGCTGGGTGTGGAATTATCCAGAACTCACATCTCCTTATACTCCACAACAAAATGGTGTATCTGAAAGGAGAAATCGTACCTTACTTGACATGGTACGATCAATGTTTGAACTTACGACTCTACCTTTTACTTTTGGGATTATGCCCTTGAAACTGCTATTCGCATTTTGAATATGGTTCCAACAAAGAAGGTTGTTAAAACTCCATATGAAATATGGACTGGAAAAGCTCCCAACTTTTCTTACTTAAAGGTCTGGGGATGTGAAGCGTTTGTTAAACGTGACACACCTGATAATCTCCAAGCCGGATCTGTTAAGTGTATCTTTGTAGGATACCCTAAGGAAACTATGGGTTACTACTTTTACTACCCAGTTGAGAATAAAGTCATTGTGGCTAGGTATGGAGATTTCCTTGAAAGGAATCTCATATCTCAAGAATTCAGTGGGAGAGTATATGATCTGGAATATGATCAAGAAGATACAACACCTTCTAAAATACTAGCCAACTTCAAGAAGAACACGAAAGCTTAGGTGCTCCTCACGAAGTTGTTCCCATTCGTAGGTGCGAAAGGACTATACGTGCACCTGACCGTCTATGTCTTAACGTAGAGGTGGAGGAAAATATGGTTGGGGATCTTAATGAACCTGCCAACAATAAGGCTGCCATGGCGATCACGAAAAGGATAAATGGCAGATTGCTATGAATGGGGAAATGCAATCCATGAAAGATAATGAAGTTTGGATTGAAGTTGACCTTCCTCCCAATGCGAAAATCGTTGGAAGTAAGTGGATCTTCAAGAAGAAAACTGACATGGATGGCAATGTACACACCTACAAGGCTCGTCTAGTGGCTAAAGGTTTTACTCAAACCTATGGCATTGACTACGAGGAGACATTCTCTCCTGTAGCGGACATAAGAGCTATTAGGATTCTCATAGCTATAGCTGCACACTATGACTATGAGATTTGGCAAATGGATGTCAAAACCGCTTTTTTGAATGGCCGTCTAGATGAAGACATCTATATGGCACAGCCGGAAGGGTTTGTGAATCCATTATTTCCTAACCGTGTATGCAAGCTTAAGAGGTCCATTTATGGACTGAAGCAAGCATCAAGGCAATGGAATAAAAGATTCGATGGAGAAATCAAAAGTTTTGGATTTACTCAGAATCTTGATGAGCCATGTGTATATCACAAAGCTAGTGGGAGTCGTGTTTCTTTCCTTGTTACGTATGTTGATGACATATTAATCATGGGAAATCATATACCAAGTCTGAATGAGGTGAAAGCCTATCTTGGTAAATGTTTTTCGATGAAGGACTTAAGGGAAGCAGCATATATACTCGGAATCAAGATCTACCGGGATAGATCAAGGAGGCTAATTGGTTTAAGCCAAAGTGCTTACATTGACAAAATATTGAAGAGATTCAATATGCAAAATTCCAAGAAGGGATTTTTGCCAATGCAAGTAAATCATGGTTTGAGTAGCCAAGGTTGTGCTTCAACACCTGCAGAGGTGGCGCGTATGAAGAAAGTTCCTTATGCTTTGGCTGTAGGATCTATCATGTACGCGGTGCGATGCACAAGGCCTGATGTGGCGTTTGCTCAAAACTTGACCGGTCGGTATCAACAGAATCCGGGTGAAATTCACTGGATTTGTTAAGCATATTCTCAAGTACCTTAGGGCTACAAGAGATATGTTCATAGTGTATGGGGAAATCCGAAGCGGAACTGTCTATGCATTACAGTTCACTGCGATGCATCCCGGAAGTGTGACAAAGATGATACGAAGTCTCAAACGGGTTACATTTTTGTCATCAATAGAGATCTTGTGGATTGGAAGAGTAAGAAACAGACAACACTTGCGATGTCTGCTACAGAAAGTGAGTACATAGCGGCGTCTGAGGCTGCCATGGAAGCTGTTTGGATAAGGAAGTTTGTTTCGAGGCTTGGTGTTATGCCGTCGATTGAAAATCCTATTAAAGTATGTTGTGGCAATTCAGCTGCAATTACTTTTGCCCATGAACCTGGAGTCATGAAGGGCACCAGACACTATCCTAGACAATATCACTATGTTCGAGAGCAAGTCGAGATAGGTGAAATTGAGTTGCTCAAAGTTCACACAGATGATAACCTAGCAGATCCTTTAACGAAGGCCTTACCGGTGAAAAACTTAATCATTTGTCTGATAAGTTTGGACTTCGTTTAGCTAGTAGTTTCATGCCCATCTGTGACTAAGTATTTTAGATAAACGATATTGTAAACATTATTATTGAAATGAAATGAAGTATTTTGTTATGTTTATTATTCATTTATTATGATGTTGTCCTATATTTGCATGTTTAAATCCTTGAATAACTTAAGTTATTCTAAATAGTCCGTTGTCAATCAATAACATGGGAATGATATTGAATTAAGACAAATCTGAGTATTAGTTAGAATATACTTGAAAGTATATTGATGCGTAGCATGACTAATTTCAGATGATATTCAATGAATTGAGTATAGGACTTATCCCACCCACATGATGATACTTTATGGATCTTAGTCATTAAGTATATCATGAATATTTATCCTCTGACTTGAGATGCAAGAGATATGTCATGGATGTAGTGCATTTCTGTGAAGCAATCTAACGCTATACGTAACTGGTAGTTATAAGGGTTGTTTTAGAAGTGTTCGAAATTTGTGAATCCTGCTTGTAGTCAAAATGGGATTTGTTTCCTTTAAATTTATTTTGAAGTATAATACTACTGGGCCCCTCGTAGGGTTGTTAAGATGTTTGCATGGCAATGCCCAAGGTCTTCGGAATATGTTGGGAAGAATTGGTAATCTTAATAAATCACATAAAGCGAGAAAAAGAATAGTTAATTAAGAAATGAGTGAGATCCATATTCTTATTAACATGGTATTAGAAACAAAAGGATGAATATGATGATGAATCATCAAACTTGGTTTTTCTCCAGAAAACCATACACGAGTTGTACCGGGGGCATTGGCGTGTTGCTAGACGCTAACCAATGTCATTTCACGTTTTGTAAACATATCCAAGTGGGAGCTGTTGGAAATGTATATATTTACAAACATGTGAATGTCCGGATTCGAACTCGTGACCACGGGATTGCACACATTAGCGAATGAGAATTAACGTTAATAATTAATGTTTATGTTTACGATTAATTATTGCACATTAAGTCCGGTTAACGATCGTTAAGTATTTAACGGAAAAATGACTAACGACCGTTAAATGAAAAGAGAAAGGACTAGAAATGGAAAGACTTGGAAAAGTTATGGGTTTTCCTTTGGGCTTTGCATAGTGGCCGGCCAAGGGGCTTTCCCAAGCCCTAATTCATAACTTGTTCCCAAAGTATTCCATCTACTATATAAACAAGGTTAGGTTCTAGGGTTTCTCACACTTTGTGCATTGAATTAACCCTAGATCTCTCCTCTCCTCTCTCTCTTGTCCCAATCGGCCGAACACCCCATTGTTAGGGAGTTTGGTTTCGTTTTCTTAAACGAGGACTTGTGTTAGATCTAGCAATCGCTTGATTCGTTGGTTAATTATTGTACAAGAACGTGGTAGTAAGACACTATTCTTACACCATATTGGTTTGAGTTGTAGAACGGTAAGGGACAACTCTTCAAACCACTTCTTTGTATTGCTCTAAGGATCTGACATTCGCAAGAAGTACGTTACGCATTCTTTCAATTAATTATTTATTTGTTATGATCTTTAGTCTTCCGCTGTGTACTCTTGATGTTTACATGTTTATTGTATGTTATATATATTATAAACTCAACATAATTTAGTAAACAAATAATAATTAATTAATTTTGAAAAGAAAAAAAAATCTTTTGCACTGTTCGTCAAATACTGATAACTATTAACAATTGTCTACTCATGATATAGTTATATAAGGTGCTTTGTAGTTACTAAAACATTTACCTAAACATGACTCATTTATTAAATAGGTTAGACGAGCAAATATGTCTTTTACTCAAACGTGTTTAGTTTAATGTCGTGTTCGTGTTAGTTCTCGTGTCACATTGAAAATTGACACCCCCTATTTCTAGTATGTTTAGTTAAAACAAGGATCAAATTTTCGCGTGAAGAGTACTTTTTAACTCATGTATGTGGTTCAATTGGGTATCTTGTGGCTATTTTTGGCTCTCTTTTCTTAGGCACCACATTACCGTATTCCTTATTTAAGTTATGCAGATAGAAAGATGGGCCGAGGGGGATGTCATGTACTTTTTTTTTGCTTAGTGTGAAATATGTCAGATTTACCAATTTTTTTCCACCCATGCACATGGTCCAATCTTTTTTGTTACGAGTATCGTTAGCATCATGACTTTTAGTTCCAGGTCCAACACCGTCTAGAAATAGTGAGTGTTTAACTTAGATGTACGCGTTCTAACAATACTCACGTGACGGTTTATTATATTTTTCATAGCCATCCTCAAGTGTTTACCTAATAAAGTTTAAACCTTAGACTTGTTGTGAAAATGTTAGTTACGTTGCAATTAGGCCATTTGTTGATGGTCTATTTAGTATTTGGTTACTTTGTTAAACGATATTGTTAGTTGGCCTAGTTAGTTACTGTTGTAAACGAAATTTTACAAATTCTTAATAATCAGATTTTACTATATGACATTAGAAAGTGTATAGTTAAATGTATCTTAGTAGTGGGAAATTTGTATTTCTAACTTTGCAGGCCATGGGAAACCTTAGCTCTTGTACTTGTGATCGACCCGCAATCAATTTGTTAGTCATTTCTCGGTGAATTTTGTAAATGTTAAGTGAGTTAAGACAAGTACAACGTTGAGTTAATGTAGTCTCGAAATTAAACATTCGTTAACAGAAGTTGAAGGAAAGAAATGTGTTTAGATTTTTGTCCCACATTAATGGATGAACAAATACAAAATGATTTATATGTATGACTAAGAAGGTTTTGACAAATCAGCAACTAAACATTTAACGGATATAAGCTTTCTGCTACATTTAGTTGCAGAGTTTTAGATTATGGAAGATAAATTTTTTGATTTTTTAGATTGTTTAAAGATAAAATTTAAATTGTTGATTTTTATATTATGTAAAGATAAATTTTTTGATTTTTTAGATTGTTTAAAGATAAAAATGTGAAATACTCTATTTACTATCCGTGGATGCTCATTGCTTACGGTTTTGTCTTCTAAAAATTGTTAGAACAAGGAACTAATGCTCACAGGTTGCAGCGAGGTTTAAAGCATTACACTTCATCTCTAACATAACGAACACACAAGAAAATATGAGGCATAATTTAATAAACAAATAACAATTAACTAATTTTGAAAAAAAAAATATCTTACACTATTCGTCAACTAATGATAAATATTAACAATTACGTGCTTGTGATAGTTATATAAGGGTGGTGTCAACCATGTCAATCTCAAATTTTCATGTCTAATCACCCACCAATAATATCATTTCATCTCATCTCATACCAATCTCATACCTAACAATAGATTTTTAGTGGCAACCATGCCTAACCCATACCTCATACCAATCTCATACACATTTATTGTCCAACGACTCTTTTTTAAATGCCCAACGTTTAGTTCCTTTGATGTAGAATCGGCAAAGATTGCCGAAAATCTTCAATCTCATACCACACCGATGGATGCCGAATAGGAGGCAATGCTCATGCCGATCGGCAATCATCAAACCGAAGGCCATGCCGAGACGATTGCCAGTACCCTAAGGTAATTTATGTCATTAAGCGTACACAAAGTGCAAACTACGTGTCTGTTTTTCCATCAAAAACAAGAATTACAATATCAACTAACCAAACTACTTTCACTTTTTGTTCAACACTCTTTAATCAATCAAATATAATCTATATCCACTATACTTTATTTTGATTTGTTGAAAAAAGAAATTGACAGCTGTTTTGAGACATCTCAAAATGTAAAAGTGAAAAATGATTTTTGTACGGAAGGAATAACATTTTGAGAATATTGAGAGACAAAACACTCGTGGATTAACTAATGAACCATCAGTTTTATTACACTCTCATAACATAACTACATTTAAGTATAGGTGTATAGCGATGCTTCAAAAGAGATTCATGGCCAAGCACGGCCAAAAACAACGCCTAGTCTCCATATTCAACGCAACAATTACGAGTTGAGTAATGATAATACTAGCTATAATCATGTTAAACAACACTGCTCTAATCACATACTTCATCCGTCTTTAAATAAAAGTGTTCACTTTTAAGAAAGTACAACAATTATAATGTTAACCAATCAAATGTCTTCCTTTTTGCGTAAAAGTGTTTTGATTGGTTGTAATTTAAAAGTCTTAACACTTATTTAAGGACAAATAAAAATAGTATGGTGAACACTTGTTTCAGCTCAAAGAGACGTATAATTTTTGGTAGGGGGTGTTTTGGCAAGCTTATGGCTCATGGAAAAGCTCTTTTTAGCGTTCAATAAGCTATCACAAAGCTTCCCTACTTGTTTTGGCTTCTTTTACTTGCACTTTCTTTCTTAGAAGCTTGCAAGTTGGTCCGCAATGACGTGTCTACCCACCTAACACTCGATTATGACATGGCTTGTCGACAAACATTAGTATTCTCAAGAAACACAAACAGATGTCATTCGACAAGAAACAAATACAGTAACTAATAATGTAAAACACAGTTAAAAGAAAGTCACAATATGAGATTATGTGCCATATGACAAAAGTATATAACTTGCACAACCATAGAAACTGACAGTTTACTCAAATATTTGTACATGCATACGAAACTTGTGGAACCCTCAACATTGACATTTGACCCGAGGTGGTAAAGTGAATCCGAATGAGAAGGGGACTACTAAAAGGTGGTCTTGTATCTCAAAGAACTCCAAAGAAGGGATTATTTATGGCACTGTTCAATTCACCCCCGGCAACCCTTAGCACTGCTTTGTCGATTTTGTCTCTAGCGAGAAACAAAAACTCATCTCCTTCAATCTTTTCAAAACCACATAGCTCAAGAAACTTAATGCCACCTTCTAATTTTCCAACTCTGTCCTGTTAGATCCACCAACAGCACAAACAAAACAGTAAGTAATGTAACTTCCGATTGGGTATTGTAAAAGACACGCATTATGAAAGCATTAGATAGTTTTAATGTGGATTGTGTTTTATATCAAACGGGTCATATAAAAAAAAGTTAGCTAAAAGGGAGCGGGTGAAATGAGCTACATGAGTCAAACAATCTAAAAGTCGCCAAAAGTACTATTCTATAGGAAACAGAATTATATTCCGTAATTATTGTGATAATGCTGTTGTTATAATCATTCTAACATTCTACCATTAGAAAGTTTCAAGAACTGGCAAACAATTGTTCGTGTGTCACCCCACCTTGACCTGGCCTCATTTCTTCTCATACATATAACGACTGATTCAACTACCCGCTTTAACCTAATACCCAGCCTTATGATCATGCCAACCTAAAATCATTAGAACACGATTCAGTCTAATGCTCGAAGCAGCCTATGACACATTTGCACAAAAGATAGCTTGTATCGAATGAGGAACTTGCGTTATGATGACACCCCAAGCCCGTAACATATTCCATTCACTGTAAATATTAGCTTAGTTTTGTTGTTTGTGTCATTTTAATCGGAAAACTTGTCAGATAGTGCTCCATAATGCCAACTCTCTCAAAAAGGTGCGTCACAACTCACAAGTGCATTATTCATGCATCTCTTCCCCCTTTTTTCGTCCCTCTCTAGAAATTGCATATGTGCCAAAGAAATTCCTCTATACACTATTTTATCTCTAAAATAAAAACAATAGAAAAGATTATAGATATAACATTATAAAAACCAGCAATTCTCTTTAATCCGAGAGCCGTCCTACTATACTTCAAACAAAAAATAAAAATAAAAATGGATTTTACAATTTTCATAAGAATCTTCACATTTCAAAATATGTAAAGATAGCTCTACAACATATTTTTTTATGTGTATTTGCAGTACATTTCTGATATATTATAGTAAAAGATTTTGTTTCTCAACCCTCTCTTCCCTTTCAATTTTTTTGCTATACCACGATAATTTCTTTGCAAATCTTAGAAGAATAAAAGGGGAGAAAATATAATCGTTTTCAAATAATGCATCCTGTAGCACTTTTTTGAGTTAAATGGGTCATTATGAAGCATGGTTCATCAACTTTCCGTTTTATCTTATAGTTTACCATTGTTCATTATAGCTCAAATAGCCAAATGGGATGCACCTCACGGAAGTAAACATTCTCCATCCAAGAAAGTGCAATGTTTGGCTAAGCACAGATGTCCTAAAGGCTAAATAATGAGAACTTTTGTATCGATCAGGGTCTTGGTACCAACTTAAAGTAATACTCGTAATTACTAACTAGTAAAGTAGGTACATTCAAATTGGAAATTAACCACACGAGTAGATGTTGCACTTAAAAAAAAAAAAAAAAAAAAAAAAAAAGAAGAGATATGTTTACCTGAAAAGCAGCATTACTAAGTCTGATCTTACGGAATTTCTCCTCTTCTGGTTTAGTAGCCACATTCTTGACATAAGTCAAAAGGGTGTTAAATGCTGTCTTCACCTTTGCATTATCATCCTTGTGAATAGCAAACGGCCAGATAGGAAATTAACACCCATTTATTTATGAATTAAATAAAGGATACAAAGAATATGCAGACAAAAAGTGACAATTTTGACCCATTTACGTATAAATGGGTCAATCTGGGTTGTGTTTTATCTCAGATGGTTATAACTAAGATATTTAGCTAAAAGGAGAACATGCCAAATTGGTTTGAGGTCGCCCAAGTGGCAAGTTTTATACTTATAAATGCAACTTCAGAGCCACTTCGTTTAGAAATATATACAGATTGTTAGGTCAACCCAGCCCATTACGACTCGTATGAAAAAATGACTTGGGTCACGGACAAACACACAAAGTACAATTCCACCATATATAAGCTGAATTTTCTTTACCTTATTGCTCTGCTTAAGAGATCGTAAACATTCTCTCATTTGCTCTATTTTAGTAGCAGGCCTGACGGGCAATGAGCTCTGTAATAAAGACCAAAGAGATTCTTGATTAACAAATGTTCGGATTTGCAGAGACTCCCTACATAACAAGCTACTCAAGCTATGGAATACTTCATACATGGCTGACCCAATGATAATTGGGCAGAACCATAACTTGAAAACTTTGAATTTCAGATTAACTAGGGGTACGCGGGTACCTTATTTACACTTAAAAACTTATGAAAGGAACAATTTAATTGATACCTTCTTTTCCTCAACAACAGGTGCAGCAGGTTTTGGAGCAGTGGGATCTTCCGCAGGCAATCCAAGCTTCCTCCTCCTCTCAGCCTATAGAAAAAACAGATTTAGTTTCACACGGTATTTTTCCCTATACAAGTTAAGTCCATAATATGCACTTCATAAAAGTAACAAGAGTCGGCTATCAGAGACACTATTATAATCAATAATCATGTGCCCGGAATAGCTGAATAGATAAGTGACTAGTGGAAAAGCATTTTCAGGACCTTATCTTCTTCCAGCTTCTGTCGAATTTTTTCTCTAGCTCTCTTTTCCTCCTCTTTCTCAGCCTTACGTAAGGCTATAATACTGTAAAGTACAGCAAAAAAAAAAGCGCTTACAAATACAATGATATATACAAAATAAATTGTGGAGAAAGAAAAAACAAGCGAGCTACCGTTTTCTTTCATTTTCTTCCTCCATACGCTTTGCTTCCAGTAGTTCCCGACCAATTCGAACTCGCTCCTACATTTATTACTTTTATGTTAACACGTAAAGACTAATGTAACCATTTACTTGTAATAACGGAGTTTAGTTAATATAGAACTTAAGGATATAGATATAACAAAAGGATTCTTGAGATGTAAGATTAATTGGAGTTCTTTGTCTAACTTATTTTGCAGTTCAAAGTGGCTGGCTTATGAAGAATAAGCTTATAAGCTCTTGGTAAGTGTCTGGATTAGCTTATGATACATAAGGGGGAAAAAGAGCAAGACTATATAAGCCTAAGCTTGTGACCTTATCCAAACACTAAGATGCGCGTATATTTGCTAAATAAGCTAACAAGCTAGTAAGCCCAAAATATAAGCTACAACAAACAGCCCCTTAAATTATATCAATCAACTTATGCCAATCTCTACATAATCATATTGGCAAACACTTAATTGAGATTTGTACTAGCAAGTATGCAGCTGACAAATAGGTAACATTGCATATAATCGAAATTTAACTGCTTCCATCGACAAAATGAAGATATTTTGTTGCAAGATCTAAACAGCATTTATGTTGAAACGTAACTAAACAGAATCAGACATCTAAGACAAGAATGTGGTCTACTTTGTCAAAAGATGAAGACTACATTCTTGGTATATAAATTTTTTGATAACGCTTCCATAAAGTTATGATCACTTTAATACTATTCAGCAGCGGGAAGAGCAATTAAGTGATGAGTTGTTTATGCACTTTATAAGCTCAAAATAACTTCTGAATCTATTATTTTAAGAAAATATATATCACCTTCTCTCTTTCTCTTTCCATTCTCCTCTCTTCCTCTTCTTTCTTTTTGCGAGCCCGTTCACTAATATACAAACAAAAAATGGCATAATCGGATAAGTAAAACAACTAAATAAACTAAAAAAAGAAAGAAAAATCAAAGCATCATACATCAGCTCTTGTGCTTTCGCTTTTTTTTCTTCAGGAGTAAGAGAGGGCTTAGGAGGCTCCGATTTACTCTTGGCAGACACCTAGCATAGTATAACAAAAAAAAAAATTGGTAAGGAAATTGATTTCGACTTGTACATGATGGTATGAAAGATTAATAAATATTACACGCAACAAATTTAACAAAACAAACTTGTTGGAATAAGCACATTTACTAATAAAACTTTCTAGACACACGTGTGAATTGTGATAAAGGTATGATAGAAAGGAGAATACCAAAGGCATCTGATCTATGTCAGCATCATTCTCATGTTCAACAATCCAATTTGCTGCAGCCTCGAGACTCGAATTACCTGAAAACAGATTATTCAGATGAAACCTATACTAAGTAAAATCCAAACAAAGCAGTAATTCGGCAGTAGTGTTGCATCATTATACATAAACTACATAAAACTGATAACCACTTTGGTTTGAGCCAGCTGTAGTATGATCAGAAGAGATTCAGACCACTCACCAGAGAAATGAAGTGCTCTTGTCGACCTTTCCTTTGAAAACCCCATAGACTCGAGCTCCTCTAGTAGTTTTGCATCAACATCAGGAACAACCATTTCTAACAAAGACACATATAAATTAAAAAAAACCCCGCTAGTCAGATGTCACATTCAGGAATGCTCAACCCCATAAGAACAAAAGCGCCATATTTTGTAGCTTGTACATCCAATATAAAGAAGGACGCTTAGGGTAAGCGGTGCAGTCAGAGCACCTATAACATCCCTATAACATGCCAAACTGCACCGTGCGTTGGTGTTATAGGGCCGAATGTGGTTGGGTTGGCGAGTTCTTTGTACAATAGAAAGAAAACTGAAATAAGCTGAAAAACTTGTGTTTGTAAGTTTTAAAGAGACTAGTGATCTCTCGAGAACTTTCCACGTGGGATAGTTCTGATGACCAAATTACACAACCAAAAAAAACCCATTTCATATAATACGGGCATGATTGTAACAATTTATAATTTCCCTGCAACTCGGGGACATATATAAGAGCATAACTATTTTCCTTTCCTCATCCTTTCTTTCCAATCGGAAACACTGAGTGAAAATTAATTACTTTCATCTTGGTAACATAAAATCTATAAAATATTGTTATTAATTACTAGTAGTTCTTATTCCTATATCTTAACAAGCAGAGCACAAAACAAGAACCAAGGGAGCAAATATCAAAGAAATTAATACCTTCTATGTCATCAGACGTACTAGCATCTACCATGTCCACATCGCTACTACTCGGATTCTTGGCAACTTCCAATGCAATTGGTTTTGTCGTCTCTGAAGTTTTATCAGAAAACTCAGTATGACCAGTCCTCTTTGTGTGCAAATCACTCTCCTGCAACAACAAAAAATCCAAATCAATATTTCATTCGTCGCAGTTCAATTTCCAGGATTAAAAATATCTTTGTGTCCAGCTTAGTCAAGCAATCAGCTTTCAAAAAAAAGATAATTTTGCATAAAAGTATCATATAAGCGGTCACGGCGCAAAGCCATCTTCTATCAATGACTAGTATATACATTCAAATTTTGTAAATAAACATTTGTATCAGCATTGACTAGAAAAATTACAGTTGCCAATTTTCATAACAAAAAAATGTCAAATTTATGTAACAAAACAAAGGTTTTGTTAAACATATTCCGAACAGTTATGTTTTGACAAAATAACAAGCCTGAAAATTGGCCGAAAGTCCTTCAAGCATACTAATTTCAACATTATCTTCAAGGTGGTTTTTGGATTAGCTTATTAAATTGGTTTATTAGCTCATACTCAACAAAATAAAAAGAAGCACAATAAGCTCGTTTTTATGGCTTATACCCATGTACTTGAGCTTTGCTCAAGTATATAACCTAACAAGCCATAAAAACGAGCGTATTGGTGTTTCTTTTTTGAATATGAGCTAATAAACCAATTGAATAAGCTAATTCAAACACCCACCTAAAAGATATAACCAAGCATGTGCTTAAATTATTCTACTTTAACGCGTTTCGGGGGGATATTGCTAACTGATTATGGAATAAAGTACACTAATTTGATATTGTTTATAAATATATAAACCAATAAGCCAATCAAATAAGCTAATTCAAACACCATCTAAAGATATAAGTAAGCATGTACTTAAATTATTCTACTTTAACCAGTTTTCAAATAAAAATCCCCAAGTCTATAGGGGTGTTAGTTTCGTCTTATATAGCGCGCTTATGACTATATGATTTTCGGCTTATGTTTCATAAGCTCAACTTTTTGCAGCCTATTTTCAAACTTTTCAACTTATATAACCTTATTATGTCATAATAAGGTTACACAAAAGTTAAAAAATAAGCCGCAAAAAGTAAGCTTGCAAAACATAAGCCGAAAACCAAATAAGTCATAAGCGCGCTATATAAGCCGAAACAAACACCCCCTACATATATATTTAACAAAACCTATATATAAAAAAATATATAATAGGGGTGTGACTGTCTACATCCCACTACGCGGCTTACGGTTTTGGATCGGCAAGGTTTGCCACAAGTAACACAAACTAGATTAAGGACAGCTTCAGTGGATTCTTGGAAATCAGTGTGTTTGGTTAACTCAGCGTGTTCTTGGGCTTCTTCTACTGATTTTAGTAAAGTCCCACAGTCTCCGCACTTTAGTGATACTCCGGCCATTGTTGATGATCTGGGTTGATTGGGATTTTGGGTTTGGTTTGGTTGCTTGTTGTCAAGGGAAGTATGGGTTTTTATATGGGTGGCTGGGCCCGGGTTTTGGATTTGGGTTATTTGGTGGGTGTTTGTTTCTTCTTCCCCAAGACATCTAGACGGGTTTATTTGGGTTGACCTGGCCGGGTTTGGGTCAATTCGGGTCGGGTCAAATCGAGTCAAGCATTAAAAAAACATACTCGAATCCGACCTTATTTAGAACTCGGGTCAACTCGGGTTGGGTCAATTCGGGTTCGGAGGATAAGTCGGGTCGGGTTAATTCGGGTTCGGGGTCAACCCGAGTTTTTTACATTGTAAAAGTGTTGTTGATCTGGGTTAGTCGGGTTCGGGTCGGGTCAAGGCTAAAAAGACATACTCGAACCTGATCTTGTTTAGAACTCGGGTCAATTCGGGTTGACCCGATTGACCCGAATATACTTTGAACGATTGACCCGACCGAATTGACTTCGAGGTCGGGTTGTCCGGAGTCACCACGAATGACACCCCTATAGACGGGTACCATAGGTTTAGGGTGCGTTTGGTATCCCATTTTGAAAATGTGACTATGACTATGAAAGTGATTAAATGTGTTTGTTTAAAATGAGGGGGCTCACCACTATAGTAATAAATGATAGATATAATTCATACTCTATATACATCAAGTGATATAGGTATAATCTTTCATAAGTGAGGTGCTCACCACTAATATCAAACTCATACCCCATTGTCATTCATGGCAACATACCAAACACACCCTTATCATATTTAGTTACTAGAGACACGTGAAATCACGGGGTTTTAAAAAAATTATGCATCAAAAAATTAAATATGTGAATAAAGTAAGAAAGAACAACGAAAGTAAATGATATTAAATGTTTTTTGAACACAATAATAAGTTATAAGTATGTAATAAACGTCCATTGCCTCATGATCTCCATTTTTGATGTCTTGAGAAGCAAATGTATGTAGTGACCATTGTAACACTTAAATACAATGTCCATTACGTGAGCACCAAATAAGTTAAAAAAAAATGTTTAACTAAAAGAATTTTGTGATTAATAATATATGTAAATGTAAAAAAATGGCATAAAACATATCATGTGTATATTAT
The DNA here is from genome assembly GCA_910596185.1 of Chrysanthemum makinoi. Taxonomy (NCBI): domain Eukaryota; kingdom Viridiplantae; phylum Streptophyta; class Magnoliopsida; order Asterales; family Asteraceae; genus Chrysanthemum; species Chrysanthemum makinoi. Next base: position 297,261,143 of record OU343217.1, on the reverse strand, counting down.
ACATACCTCTTGAATATTGATCATAGACCTTTAAGAGCTTATTTATAGACTACATTTGTAGTATTTTTTGATAGATTACCATACACTAGTTTTTGATAGATTACCATCCACATCAGAAACAACAACCTTCAAACCTCTTTGCTTTTGACGCGTGAAAGAGCCACGTATAGTTGTCCATGTGTGAAAATAGGACGTGGTAGGTACAAATCAATTTTTGAAAGCGATTGATCTTGGCTCTATTTATTGTCATGGAAAATGACACTGACACAAGATATTGTTTCCTCACGATCTTTAGAGGTAAACTTTTATAAGACGGGGTAATTCTCAACCTTGGTATTTTAACCTTATTTCCAAAATATGTTCCATTGATTATTTGCGCTTGAATAGAAGTTCTTGTTAATCGAACAACTTGAAGTCGTGTCCCGTTACATAATCCCTTTGATTGATCAATATTTCTCAATAACATTATCGGGACACCTACTTTTAACACAAACCTATGGTTTGGAGCACCTGAGAATTTCAGTCCATTGATAAATTTTGGTGAGAAAACGGATTCATCGATTGTTGTGCCACAATCAATTTTATCAATACTATCGCAACTTAAGTAAACCATTTCCTCACCTGGAAACGTCTTAAGCAAATGATCATTTATATTGTCGACCACTTCATTCGTCGGAGCAAGAATATGGCCTTTTCTTGGAAATATGACAGATCATTTATGTGATTCAAAAGGTTTGGATAAGCAAAATCAATAATAGATGTAATTGGGTCAGAAGCATCATCTATTAGAATATCTATGGGTATATCCATTGAAACCTCTCCGTCGTTTGCATCTCTAAGCTCTTCGTCTGTTGTTTTCAATTGTTCCCATATAATATACACCAATTGTTCGTTATTCTTTCTTACTTTATAGACCCGTAGAATAACGAGAATTTTTAAAGAAATTATGTATTAAAAATTTATGTGTGTAAACAAAGTAAGAAACAATAACGAACGTAAACAAGTTCTATTGTTTTTTTTAAATGAATAATAAGTGAAAGATCAGACAAACAATTGTGTTTGTAAAGATTAATATAATAAATCTTCATGAATCGTCGTTTGTTTTGTAACTATTATTTTAGGATGGGAATAATAAGTAATATGTGAATGATACAACAAACAATTTGGTTTGTAATTATTATAATAATAAACGTGCATATATCGTCTTCTGCAACTGATAGATAGCCTTGAAGAGCAGAGGTATACGGTCAACGTCAAACACTTGAATAGTACATGTTCCATTACATTTCAAAATCCATTAGATTGATCAATATTTTTATACAACATTATCAAAACACCAACTTTTAGAACATGAGCACACATAAAATACCCTTGAAGAACAAAGGTATGTGGTTTAACTTCAAACACTTGAGTAGTGTTGGTGATTTTGCATCACCGATATTATTTAAGTGTAATGGATTAATTTAGGTGACCAATGTGTAATTATGATAAATGTTCAACAAGTCGGGGTTGTGCGGAGTGCACACTTGTATGACGTTATTATGATTGCTATTCGGGAGCGAAGCCGAATGACTAGGGAAGGGAAAGGTCCGTGCCCACATCGTGAAGTCAAAGGGGCGGCATGCAAGGACTTGGAAAATCTGGGAGAAGCTTGATAAGACAAAGGATTTCTTGTCATCTAATTTTGATATGAAAGATCTGGGAGAAGCTGAGGTGATTCTTGGTATTAGAATCAAAAGAGGAAACAAGGGTATCTCTATTTCTCAATCACACTATATTGAGAAGATACTTACAAAGTTTAACTTTGCTAATTGTTCTCCTGTTTATACTCCTGTAGATCTCCACTGTGAAGTTTCGACCTAATAAAGGAAATTATTGTGTCTCAACTGGAATACTCTAGAGCTATTGGATGTCTTATGTATGCCATGATTAGCACTAGACCGGATATAGCTTTTTTGTGGGAAAGCTTAGTAGATACACTAACAATCCTGGTGCTCTACATTGGCAAGCTCTGGGTCGAGTATTTCAATATTTGAAAGGAACCATGGATTATGGTTTGACTTATAGTGGTTATCCTTCATTTTAGAAGGTTATTCGATGCCAGTTGGATAAATAACATAGAGGATCACTCTTCTACGAGTGGTTGGGTATTCCTTCTTGGAGGAGGTGCTATTTCTTGGGCTTCAAAGAAACAGACTTGTATTACAAACTCAACTATGGAGTCGGAATTTGTTGCTTTAGGCTGCATTGGTAATGAAGTGAGTGGTGAGGAATTTGATTTATGAAATTCCTTTGTGGCCTAAACCGATATCTACCATTTCTATCGATGTGATAGTCTTTGCTACCTTGGCTAGGGCTTATAGTCAAGTGTACAATGGCAAGTCTAGACACTTAGGTGTTAGACATAGCATGATCGTGAGCTTATCATGAATGGTGTGATATCTGTGGAATTTGTAAGAACTCAACTGAATTTAGCCGACCATTTAACCAAAGGGTTAGCAAGAGATCTCGTACGCAAGGCGGATGGTAGTTGTGGTCCAGGCGGCCGGACCAAGTGTCAAGGGGCAGGCCCAGTCGCTCTGCTGGAATCGAGCTATGTTAAAAACGCACTAGAAAAATAAAATTTCCGGGTATTTTGTCCCATATTTTAACCGCCGGTTATTAAGTTCTGCTATACAGATTACAACCGCTATGCAGTCTTTTGGTCATATAATTCGTTTCTTGGTTCTGGTTCATAACTAACAAAACATATTCTCAAGTTTAAAATCTGAGTTTTATCCGATTAGAGATTTCGGTAGAACCACCGAAATACTTCAATCTAATAGTGTTTACACGACTCTCAGATTACTATGATCATTATTTCCTAACAAGTAGTCCATGTTCCATTACATTACAAAATCCATTAGATTGATCAATAATTCTAAACAACATTATCAAAGCACCAACGTTTAGAACATGAGCAAACATAATAGCTAACTTTTTTACTTGCTTCAGTTTTTCCAAATTCTTTTGCTCTACTTTTTCAATCCATAAATCAAAGACATCACATGATACTTCCAAGCATTAGCTGAAATGTTATCATAAACTATCACCAACTTTAAATCTTCATACCCACATGCTTCTTTTATTTCAATCCATTAACCTTTTAAGTTGGGTTATTATGACAACATATATTGTGATTAATATTTTTTGTCTGGAATTTATCATTTATGGCAGGTTCTTTACAATTACAAAACAACCTTAACTATCAGCTGAAAGTCTTTATAAATTTCAATTGAAATGCTAGTCATTTGGTTAGTTCGAAGCATTATCATACGACACTTACTTAACTGCTCACTAATCTACATTGATTTGCCATAAAATAAATTTAAGTATTCCATCTTGAAAATTTAAGCCTCTACCCTTTAAAAAAAAGGGATAAGATCATGTAGGTCAACTGAAAATGAGTTAATGAATGAGTGTCATATTTATTTCCGGATGAGGATCCTCTAATGTTTACCCTCTCATGTTGGTCATGTTGAACCAATCAACAATAAAAAAATGATAAAATGAGACCACAACTAATTGAAACAAGGGATCCATTATTTTGCTTTCTCTCACAATATAACTAACATGATAGAACATGAGAGAGTTAAACTTTAAAGGATTTCAATCCTTTATTTCCATTAAGCTTATCAGCATTAAACATATATAAAAAAATAATAATAATAAAATAAATACATAAATAAATAAATTACAAGAACACAACAATTCAAGAAAACTATAGCAGTCTAACTCGGTCTCATTGAATAATAATCATTATTATTTGGACCCGTTAGTTACTTTTGGATGAGTTGATTGGTTAAAATACAAAAATGTCGCAACTGTTTCAACACATTAATTAGTTACCTGTAAAAGATTTAGGGCCCGTTTGGTTTGTAAGTGGGATTGGAATTGTATTTGGATTTGGGAAAGGTTTGAAAGAAAAATGAGAAGAGAGAAAATTATTTATTATATTTTAAAAATACATTTATTTTATTAAAAAATTATAATAAAACATATTATTTAATAAAAAAAAAGTACTAGAAAGAAAGTGACTTAGAGGATCATGTGGTTGATACTTTTTGTGAAATAAAATAAAAAAAGCAATTCCTCTGACAAATTTTTTGGAAACCCACCGAGTGGGTGAGAATTCATTATTTGGCATCAAAGTATTAATGGAATCCAAATAAGTGTGCCAAACAATGGATTCAGCAAATGAATGAATCCAAACCACTTGACACCCACGTACCAAACGTGTACTTAAAAGTTTATAATTCGAACATTGACCCAACTTGAACAAAAATAATTCCACTTAAATATAAGAATGTGTTATTTTAGCATTAAAAAATGATATGTAATGTGTAACGTTTTACCTGACTCCTTTTCATACCGGCACAGAGTCTCCAAATCATGAATCAAGCCAAATTCATCAGTGTGTTTTCTACAGTAATAGCTCAAATCAAGAAACAAATATAAAGCACCCTACAATACTTAAATATTGGAGATACAGGAAAACACGTAAACACATAGAACAACAAAATGGAAAGAAAAAAACTATGAGTCCTAAAATGTGTACTTAATAAAATTATAGGAGTGGAGGCAAGTTTAGAAAAAGTTATACTAAGCAATTGTCGTAGGCTAGTCATCAGCCTTACATCAATTGACCTCAAAAGTTCAAATATGTAAAACAAACAATAAAAATATACTCACATGGGGTGAATTACTTAAGTAAAAAGAACCAATACCTAAATATAATGATTTACAATAAGTGATATTAGCTTCAATCAGGGCCGTCTCGTGGAATTTGGAGGCCCTGTGCCATAATACTGATGGGGCCTTAATTCAACTCCTAAAATTGATGCACCAGTAAAATTAACAAACTGTAATTTTCTTATGCATTGGTTTTTTTATATCAAAAATAGAAACTAACTAATCGTATTCTACTATGGATGTATGTATTTATTTTTTCTAAGTGTTACTTTAGAAATTTCAAAAACCTTTACGAAAATCATAAAGTCCAATAATTACTGATATTTGTTTTCGAAAATATGATATATTTATAACCGTTTGACGTATTTCAACTTTTCAAAGCGAAAATGTAGTGCTTTTTTTGTTTAAACTAAGGATAGGGACTAAAATTATAAATTGCAAAAGATGTAGGTTGTATTAGAAGTTTAAAACCTATAGAAAATATTGGTGCTAAAATACAAAACTGAAAACTAGGCCCCATAAAATTGACTTTGGGGTTATCTTCCCCAACAAAAAACGAGATGCCATTTTTTCCTGACAGAGGTTGAAGCTTTTTTTTTGGAACAAATCTTATATTCTTCATCCAAAATAATCTATAAACGGGATCAAAGTCTCCAAAAATGAATGCATACCTTTACTGATGATTTAGAAATAGGAGGCCCCTGAAAATGGAGGCCCTGTGCGGTTGCCTATGCCGCACTTGCTCAAATCCGGGCCTGGCTTCAATATGTATCTTTTTAACCTCTACTTTCCTATGTTTGACCGATTAGAGATACAAAATGAACCCACTTGGCTCATTCATACCTGATAACCTTTGTTAGCATGATAAATTATATATCTAATATGTAGTATACAAAAGATATTAGTAGGCCAACCCGATCAATGCCATTTTGGAACATCAGAAAGTTCACTCGCTTTGACTTGATTTCAACAATAGCTCAAGCAAGTTTTGTCGCACCCCGTTAAAGGCGGAAACACGAGATGTAACTGAGAAGACACATTGCATAACATTATAGATTCATACCTTACATTTGTTTCAACAGTAGTTATATGTTACAAAATGTTATGTTCCAAAATTTGAAAAGTAAAACATATATCTTCTTTGAATCCAATTAGTCTTGAAAACATGGTAGCAAGATAACAATGTTCTGACTCCAAAGAAAGTGCCTTCAAATACCTTAATAATGATCACCTGAAAATGGTACTAGAAAACGTCAACATAATGTTGGTGAGCTCGTAGGTTTAAGAGTTAAACCGTGAAGCTGTGAATAAAGTAACCCAGGACAATAGCGAGCATGATATACACATGTAAGCACTTAATGAACACACAAACTAGCAACAACTGAAACCTCAAGATGGCATATACGCATAGCTTGCGCGGATAGTATTCACCCTTTTTGAGAGTGTGGGTGTCAGCCCAAGTATTTCTACCAATACATCCTAACCTCGTAACTTGCGCAGAGTGTATGTCAACCCAAATAGTACCGAGTGCTACTTCCCAAATGGTACTATCAATACAATTCTAACCTCTTGCAACCAAACAAAATGAATTCACACAATGATAACCACACACTAAGGCACATAATGCAATCAAATCGCACATATTGTCCAAAAATATGAAAACAATAGATCACAACATAAAAGCATTTAGAAAATATTTGAGTACCATTTCCACCCCAAATAAAACATGTAAAAATAAGTAGGGCTACGAGAACTCACCTCAGTATAAGGAGTCTGAAGTGAAATAGTCAGGTAGTAATAATGGACGACACCGACACGCGACTTAGATTAGTATGGCAAGTTTAGTCTTCAAGACGTGTGTTTAAGACTCGATGTGTGAAGTTTAAATAGGTTTAAAAGTTTTTATATGTTTGTGTTATTGTTGCTTGTGTGGCAGTGTTTCAGTTTAAATAGCTCATAACTGTTTGTAAGTATTGGCTCTCGGAAAGTGCATAAGTATATAATAATAAAAGTATACATGACGAATAAAGCTCTGGCTCGAAAGTTACTAATGACATGTACGGAAAATATCTCAATATAAACCTTGTGAAAAGTAGACGATGTCGGTTATTAAAATACACCTAATAAGTATTTAGTTATACGTAATAGTTAGTTAGTTATATGAGAGTTTGAAATTTGTAAAATATATATAAATATTAGTTGGTGGGATGGTTAAAGTGTATATTTAAATATATAAATATATAAATTAGTGGAGAGTGAGTTAGTAGGTAGATTATAATATATTAGTTAGCATTATAATATTTAGTTTCGTCTTTTAGTCGGTTTATGTAGAAAAATATGCTAAGTATAGATTTTTAACGAAAATTAGGCATGACCCGTTCTTATATAGTCGTTTTTCCAAAAATACCAATTGTTGCAAATTCCCACTTAAAATTATACAATAGCCTCAAATAAGTATCAACACTCGCAATACGTCAAAATAAGCTTAAATAAGTCATAATAAGTAATAATCTCTAAAATAAGCTAAAAGTTATATATTTTTATTAATTTGGATTTTTATAGTTTGAAATAAGTTAAAACTCAATAGTGTAATTTAGATGAAGTTTATTAGTTCAAAATAATCCATTAAGCTCAATAAGTACTAATAAGCACATAATAATCCGTAACAAGCCATTAAGACCAAAAGTAATCCAAATTCATAATTTTGAAATAACTTAAATTAATAAGTTCAAGATAAGCCGAGAACACTAAAAAAACCAAATAAGTCGGCTAAAAAGCACAAATAAGCAAAAGTGGCCGCGGATTAGACTTTTTACATGTTTTATATCAAAATAAGCCAATTTTTTTAAAAATCAAATGAGCATAAAATAAGTCGGGAAATGAGTCGAGATCAACTAGTTCAATGATAAGCCAGGAAATAAGCCGAAAAACTAAATAACAAAACACACGCCCTACTTGGGCTCTCGGTTGGGCCCTCGACCCAAACACACCCTCGACACACACCAACCAAACACAACCATGGCCCAATATGCAAAACCAATGCCCCCATTATTGGGTTTCGGCTCAATCCGTGGTTTGACAACACAAAGCTAAACACAACATATTTTGTTTCTAGACCAATGCTTATGAAATATGTTGTTTTGTAAACCAAAATAAGCTAATAAGTCATGAAATAAATTAATCACTTTCCACCAATCTTTGAGCCAAACTTAATGATTTATTAGATCTAACTTTACTTGGTTTATTTAAGAACAAATTGTTCAAGAACTTCACACAAAAATCTATATGGTTCGAATAGTTCAAGAAAATAAGCTAGGCTTATTTTGTAGTGCTTTTTAGAATTTTATGTGGCTAAATAAATCACACAAGCCTCAAACACAATATTCTTGACTCCTTTTATGTGCTAGTCGAGTTGTATGTATATCAAAGAAGCATTTTTAACTTTCAAACCTAAACTAAATTGTATACATATCATCACAACATTAAAACCATTCGAACATAACAACATCTAGGCCAAGATACCCATAAGCTTATGTGGCGGCGTACCGATGTGATTATATTTTCAGTGATAATGCTTTTAGTATTTATTTTTTGATGGCAACCTT
>OU343217.1:297192709-297252707 GCA_910596185.1 Chrysanthemum makinoi | reverse complement strand
GTTAGAAGCTTCACGCTTAACGTAATAATACTTCTAAATCTTTTACCAAACAATATGATGTGGCCAAAATCAAGAATAATCAAGTGACAAAGGACCCCGAATTCCTACTAATAACGGAAGTAAACCAAACGCCCCAACCCCGGTAGTTCAAAAAGTTGGGCCTAAGACATCTATTTGATCTTTCACGCTTTCACATTAAGAGTTTGTCTACGATACGCAATGAAAAGAAGGAGACTACTACTTCTGTGGTGGAAAATGCTAGCTCGAAGAGCACACCACTTGTCCCACCTCCCATTTGTGGTATCGAATTGATCTTGTTCCTAAAAACACCGAGCTTTTGAGGGCAATCCCACTCCTTCATCTTCTTCTAATATCTCTTCCCATACTCAATATGAGGAAGATGATTCTATCATGAAAGAAATTGAGGCTTATTTGCAAAGTGATTCAGCTTCACGGAATTGATAACGCCGGACATCGAGTATCGGGCGAGATATCTACGATTTGAAAAAAAATGCTTTACGGAGATTCTAAAGTCAAGCCGCCTTTAATCCTCTCTGAGGCCGAAAGCTCGAGGATTCTTCCATTGATTTACTTCTCGAGGAGTTCACCGATGAACTCGCTCACATGGATCCTCTTCCACCGGGAAGTGAGGATGATATCTTTGATTTTAGAGCGTAACTTACTAAATTGAATAATTTGTTATATCAAGATCCGCGATTTACTTTTGAGAAGTTCACCGATGAACTTGCTCCCACCGACTCAATTCTTCCTAAGAATGAAGAGAACGAATACGATGATCCGTTTTTCCCAAAGAAAGATAAGGAAGTTAAGATTTCGACTGATGAGCTTGTTGAATCAGAAGTTCCACACTATTTTTTATCCGAGAGTGATTCCTTTTCTCGTGAGGATTTTCACGTGGATGATACTTTGATTTCGCTCCTCTCGAGGGACAAGATTTTCAACTGGGATACTCTTCGGCGAGTACATTCTTATCACAAAGTTATTCGAAAAAGGATCCTAACTTGGATGCCTTCATTGTTGAACCTTTGGAATACACCTTTCTTTACCTATGGACTCCCTTCTTATGGAGTATTCTTATTGCGGATCCAATCCCTTCGTCTCGCCGCTAAAACCACCGGACGATGGATCATTCTTTTCATATCCCTTATGTGTCGATGCCCGACACTTTCTTTCCCACCCAATTCCACCTACCTCTCATTCCTTCGGAATGAAGACATCGCTTTTGACCCTGGTATCTCTACCACTTTCTTCCCAAGGACAATGAATTCGGGACGTCAAGCTAGCGACTCGCTTAAGAAAAAACAAGAAGGCCGTGGGAGGCACCCCATGCTTATCCATCTATATTCTTTCTATTTTCTAATAAGTGACGTGAAGGGGTCCGGGGCCTCTTCGATTTCGTTTGGCTGTTTGTGACATTGTGAGTTTAGGATTTTCCCTGATACGAAGACTCTCGTGCTCGAAAGTTTGTCATTTTCTCCACTGAAGTCTCATGATCGATGCTGATGGAAATCCGATATCCTAATCTTATCGACTAACGCTTATCTTTGAGCATACTTAATAAACGGCTTTTAGATTTTCGTGATACCCTTGCTTTAAAACATTGAGGACAATGTTTCTGCTCTAGTAGGGGTGGTAATCTCGATTTGATTTGACCGACTTGCTTATTTCTTGTGTGTTTCTCTCAGAACCCCGCTTTTCCTTAAAATTGAAAAAATTGTGCAAAAATGAGCAAAATTTAAAAATTTTTGTAAGCTTTTGTTAAGTCTTTTGATTGAAAAGTTTTGCTAGTCTCTTAGATTAGAAGCTATAAATGCTTAATTCTAGCTCACAAGGCCAAGATTTTGCAAGTTTCGAAAGTGACTTTAAATATGCATAACTTGATTTCATAAGACGAAACATTTGCTAGTTATATATGTTTTGACACCTTGATTGACTTTTCCACTGTGAGTAGGAATAGGACTGAATTTGACCGCTGTTGAGCCCTAGCTTGTTCCCTTAACCATAGATAATCTAAAAATTATCGGCTAAGCATTCGCGGATCTCATTATTTGGGATTTTAAATTTGCAGAGATCGAGAAATGATAGAGTTACTTTTGAGTTTAGATGCTAAGCGTGGAGTAGCGTATTCTCTTTTGAGCCCATCGGTACTTATGGCTTTTGTTCCTACAAAATTGTTTCACCCCATATCCTAAATAATAACGAGATGTCGAAGTTTTTGGCGATAGTTAGTTCTTTATCTTCTTAAAAGAATTTTTGTTTTAAAAATTGGGTACACATCAAGGATCCGTGATAAATAAGTGCTGAGTATCAAGTGATAAAGTAATAAGTAAAGTTGCGAGTCATGGTCAGATCTACCCTCGATCTTTAGCCTGGGATTGAATGAGGTCTTAGCCTAACCAAAGGGATTCTCATCTCACGAAGCCTATAGTCTTGGAATTACCCGAAGCCCGTAGTTCACAGCCATATAAGTAAAAATTTTCTCAAAAAAAATGTTGAAAAGTGAAAAATCAAAAGTTAGTGAATAAAAATTTGATGTGAACCTCATTTTTTAACAATGGTTCTTGAGAGAAGGCTGATAACTAATTATCGAATTAGCTTTATATCTTTATCTGAATAAAAGTTATCTAAACGAATTTGAAGAAATCATTTCTCACAAAAATTAAAAAAATCTAGAGGAAAATAGGAAAATGGGAACGAAAAGTAAGTACACAAGTAACTTCCATGGGTAGTGTTAGCATCTAGAGTCATTTGTAACAATGATTCTGCTTTTAACGCTTAGTTTGGGACTTGCGAAAAATCAGGATCTATGTATTCTATCCAGATGTCACTTCACGCCGTGGTTGTGTTTCTAATCTCGTGATCCTAACGGTCGCTTGAAAAAATGTTTGAGTTATTGATCGACATGAAAGTTCAACAAACCGTCATTCATAATCGGAATGCGCTTAATCGTAATATCTATTTATGAGAATTAAAAGGTAAACGGGGCGTTTTTAGAATTAAGGCTTTCTTAATCTCTTTGAGGAATCTTTGCTACTTCTTCATAGGTTTAGTAGAAGAGATGAAACCTTGGTTTTAGCGTGAGTTGATCTGCATTGCGTGAGGACACTCGATAATAGTCCTTGCCTTGGTATTTTGGTATGTAAAAAACACATACCTTTTATATCAAAACTGACCCAAAACAAGCGAAAGAGTCGCTTATTGCTAATATTTGTGGTTTTCTGAGTTTGTGCTTGCAGGTACTGGAATGTAAAAACACAAAAGGATCCAAATCGATGTAAACCGAGCACGAGATCAAGAGAGTTTTAGCTGATCCAAGGTCAAGATTATGCATTTTGAAAGAATTTATTCTCAGAAGATGATTTTGGAAGTTTCAGCAAAGTTTGAAGAAAAGACAAGATTAGTCCCTCAAGTTTGAGCTTTTGACAGAATTGGTCCCTCAAAGATTCAGAAATTACAAAAGTCACCCTTGGATTATTGAGCTTTACATGATTGGTCCTTAAAAAGATAATGGCAGAATTACATGTTTGGTCCCTTGAAAATCCAAAAATGCAACTTTGGTCCTTTGAAGTCTACTTGTATCACTTATGTCTATCCAAGTCCAAGTTATATTAATCATAAATCCAATCCATAAACCATTCGGCCCAATCCAATATCCCAAATCCTACACCCGTTATTAAACCTCTACCCGGATCCCACTTAAACCCGATGTTATTATTACTTAGACCCGGTCAAACACCCAACACCCAAGTCAAACAATAATTTTATAAACCCAAACGCGCCCTTTACATACCCTGTATCTTCTTCCCTGTCTCAACCAAACATCACTCTTTTACCACCTCCCAAACATGGAACTTGGTACTAAGAATCTACTCAAGCTTCTAGATAAGCTGACTTGTCAGGATAAGAGTGACCACGTGGCCAAATGGAATGACATAAGTGGTCGAAGCACATCATTGAGCTACATGGAAGGCTGTGATTGGACAAAGTGAAGGTGGAAAGATTGTGTGGCTCCCAACCGCCTAGGCTCTTCCAAGGATCCAAGAGACCTCCCCTCTCCATTTCAGCCTATAAATAGGACCTTTGTGCTCACATTGTAGTAGTGTAGTTTTTAGCAATTTACCTTTCAATTTTCATTTCTTGTATCTTTTAAGCTTTTCAGTAATGGTATCTTAAAGTTATTATTCTCAGTGTTTTGTAATCTCACTTTTAGTTTAATAAAAATTTTTCAAGTATTTTCATTTCTTGTTTGATCTTAATCCGCACTCTACATTGATTCAAGCTTTTGTCATTGTTAGTTTTAGCTCATATAAGCTCTGAATAGCTTATGTGAGCTTGTGTTTTCCATCTTATTTTAAGTCCTATTCAGTTTTTACAAAAATAAAGAAAAGTCAAAAAGAAAGTCAAACTCGCTATTTTGGTTGCTTTTTTACAAATTTGTTATTTCATCATGAAAGGGATGTGCTTTCATCCTCTATTTCATCAGCTTGAACCCAAGCAAGAGGTAAAACCAACAAATTTGTACCAAACACCCTTCATAAAGGAGTGTTTGGTATAAAGGGTTCTTGACCCATTTTTAAGGTACTCTTTGGGTTGAAACTGTTTTGATCATTAAAGTTAGTATTCGAAAGTGTTGTTTGTGGTTAATTTAATCAGTTTCACAAAGTTTAGAGCTATTTCCAGCTTTTGGATATTCCTAAGCCGCCAAATGCTTCTAGCTTAGCATTTGTCTAAACTCTTGTGTGAGTCCTTTTGTGAGTCACTTTGTCCCTTTTGAGTCTAGTGCAAGCCCTGGTTTAAGTGTCAATTAGTTTCAATAAGGTTTTGGTCAAAACCTCACTGTCTCCATTTTCTCGCCAAACAGATTCCTAAGCCAAATTCTCTAGCCATTTTCACTGTCCAAATCATTTCTAAAACACAAAAAATTAGTTTAGTATAGAGTCTAGCAGTTATACTTGGCTTATAATCAGTTTTCAAGAAGTTCCAATAGCCTTTACAAGCTCAAAATTGGCTTTTCAAATCGGGTCCAAACTTATCAAGAAAAATGTGTCTCGAGCACCCTTTTATCGAACCTGTAAACTCTTTGTTTGAGCTCCAAAGTTGTTAAAATTGGTTCTTTGTACTCCCTGGTACATGGGTCGATCTGATCTAGCTTATTTTGGAAATAGAAACTTGTTTGCTAGCTTATTAATAAGCTCAAAGGTTGTCCCATTTTCTGCTAATCGTTGGAATCTCGTTATCACAGCTTAGCTTATATAGCTTATTAAACTTTAAGACTAGCTTAGATTACTCCTAGATACCTTAGTTTAGATAGCTTATTAGATCTCCCTTCATATATAGCTTATTTGAATGATCCCCTAGCTTATTAGCTTCTTTCCTTAAGTACTTTCCACTTAGCTTAATCATTCCTTAATTACTAGCCTATTGTATGCTCCCATAGCTCTAACACTGTCATTTCTAGATTACTTTAAGATCCCCTTAGCTTAAATTCAGTGTAGAAGCTTTGCTTATTTTTGTGTTTATTATAGCTCCATTTACATTGCAGCCCTTGATCCCACACATAAGCCCCATATTTCTTATTTTTCATAGAACCAGATATATATTTTAGCATTTCCCTGAATTTTTCATTAATTTTGGTCACTGTTTTCTATTTTTCTAGATTTAAACTAGTTTTTAATCATTTTAATTAGCTTTAATTGCAATTAATTGAGAAAAAGTTCCAAAAAATAATTTTTCATTTTTCTCAATTTAAGAAAAATATAAAAAGCATAAAAAAGATTTTTCTATATTTTTCCCCTTTTATTTTGTATTTTTCACAATTTAAATTAGATTAAATTAGTTTTAAATTAGTAGAAATTAGAAAATTAATCTGAAAAATATAAAAATAGTTTTAAAAAAGTCTTTAGTGATAATTTAGATTTTTAGAAAGTAGTTTCATATTTTTCTCCCTAAATTTCATAATTTTTAGAATTTAATTTAGATTAATTAGTTAAAAATTAGTTTTTAATTTAAATAAAATCCAGAAAAATCCAAAAATAGTTTTAATTCTAAATTAGTTTTCTAATATCATTTTTAGCATAAAAGTAGAATTAGGCATTTTTAGGGTATAATTTAGACGTAGTTGCAATTTAGTTACGTTTTATTAATTACGTTTAGTTATAATTGCACTTAGGATTTCCCGTAACATAGATTCCCTTTATTACTTTCTCCCTATTCCCGTAGTTTAATAATCAAAAACAAACAAATCAAAACATCGAAAGCATTAAATTCAACCAAAACGACGTTGGCAATTCAATGCCTCGTTGGGAAAACGATTCGGTTGGTTCTAACCCGTATACACAATCACACACGGGATTTGATTTATTATTCTTTTTCCTAAGAGAATTTGAATCTATCTTCGTGATTATTTTTGATATCGATATTAAGGATTTATCCCCACACATAACCCCTTAACCACTCATATCAGCTATAAAGGTACTTATAGGACTTCTTTTATTTTATCAAAAAGTATAGTTGTGCACATTTAGTTATATATTTGTAACGTGCAGGAGAACGGATATCAACTACTTTTCCTAAGTGCTCGAGCAATCGATCAAGCATTTTCTCCTTAATCTTAAGCAGGTACTCTCGATCATTCTCTGTTGCCAAAGGTATGGTTATCGTCTCCATAATCCTATACAAAATATAAACAACAAATAGTCTTAGAGAGTGTTTGGGGTTGCGTTTTGGACCTACTTATTTGCTTATTGCGTTTTGTAAATGGAGATAATCCAAAATAAGTGTTTGGCACAGAATTAGTGACAATTTTAGGCATCCTAATCATTTCTCATAATTAAAATATCTGAAACTGGATTACATATAAAAAAAATACATATCTGAACCAAACACCCTTTATCAACACTTTACCCAATTCAGAATACAAAATTTAACTACAAGCCTCAATGCAGATTCTAATAATTGAAAATACCTAAATAATTAACTAGATGCAGCTATAACTAACAACTAAACAATATTCCTAAATGATGCAGACTACAACAGATGTGCAAATCATGACAGCATTACAGAAACTTAACCAGATAAGATAAAATAGATTCAAATAAGCCTAAATCTACTAAAGAATATTGGATTTAACAAAATTAATCAACAATGTAGCACTATCCTAAACTTATCACTAATTTCAAATTAACCCAATTCCAAATCAAACCAGTGAATCAACCCAATTCAGCTTCCATTTTCATTTCAGTTGACTTTGTTTGACTAAAATTGATATTTGAAAATAGTTAATAAAAAAAATACAAAAAAAAATAAATAAATAAATAATAAGAAATAAAATACACACCCAAGTTTGAAAAATCAAAGCCCTGATGGCATAGATCTTGACGTCCAAAAGTCGGTAAGCACCGCGCAACGTCATAGTATTCTGCTGAAAATTAACAACACCATCATCCTCGCCTCTAGCCCTCCACGAAATGTATTTCCATTTCTTGGGTAGAAACGCCATCCAGGCCAGCCCACCATCCATTGTAAAATTAGTCCTCCCATACATTGCTCTCGTCATCACAACAAAACTCCAACCAAATCTCGCAGGCTCGGAAAAGCTCAAAAATTACCTACTCCGTCTCCACAACAAGCATAAACCTCTAGTATCGATACAATTAAGTATGTGCTCCCTGAGAACATCAAAGCCTAACTCTATACCCCACAAATTTCCCCTACTTTCGCTAAACAGAACCGGGTAAGTTTCCCTATACTCAGTAAAATAAGCACCATCGAAGTATCGTACCCTGTCCGCTCTATGACCCACCTCATACAACTCATCCCCATCAAAAATTGCCACAACATACAGATTTACCTTATGAATAAATATAGAGATTTCAACTTGACTCGTTAGGCTCGCCAAGAGGCGTACCCTAACATAGCCAAGCTTTCTATCTCTAGCTATTGCCGGTATAAGCTGAAAAATCATAAACTCCCTATAACTCATTGTGTCGATGTCGAATCGTACGACCGAAACCAGATCTGTATCATCATACTTGACGATGTAGCCAGGAGCGTGGCGGCGGGTGTCGTTTGTTTTTCGATAACGTCCATAAGATTTGCAATGGAAAACCATTTCAACAGGGAAATTTGTGGGGGGGAATTTTAAAATGGATGGAAAGTGAATGTTAAATGAAGAAAGAGGCGGTGGCGTTATTAAATGAAGCGAACCCTAGGGATTGCACACTTATAAAGGGACACACTTGGTGTGAAAGTTTGTGCTAGAGATTTGGTTTCGGTCGTACGATTCGACATCGACACAATGAGTTATAGGGAGTTTATGATTTTTCAGCTGATACCGGCAATAGCTAGAGATAGAAAGCTTGGCTATGTTAGGGTACGCCTATTGGCGAGCCTAACGAGTCAAGCTGAAATCTCTATATTTATTCATAAGGTAAATCTGTATGTTGTGGCAATTTTTGATGGGGATGAGTTGTATGAGGTGGGTCATAGAGCGGACAGGGTACGATACTTCGATGGTGCTTATTTTACTGAGTATAGGGAAACTTACCCGGTTCTGTTTAGCGAAAGTAGGGGAAATTTGTGGGGTATAGAGTTAGGCTTTGATGTTCTCAGGGAGCACATACTTAATTGTATCGATACTAGAGGTTTGTGCTTGTTGTGGAGACGGAGCGTAGGTATATTTGCTTTGAGCTTTTCCGAGCCTGCGAGATTTGGTTGGAGTTTTGTTGTGATGAGTCGAGCAATGTATGAGAGGACTAATTTTACAATGGATGGTGGGCTGGCCTGGATGGCGTTTCTACCCAAGAAATGGAAATACATTTCGTGGAGGGCTAGAGGCGAGGATGATGGTGTTGTTAATTTTCAGCAGAATACTATGACGTTGAGCGGTGCTTACCGACTTTTGGACGTCAAGATCTATGCCATCAGGGCTTTGATTTTTCAAACTTGGGTGGGTATTTTATTTCTTATTATTTATTTATTTATTTTGTATTTTTTTATTAACTACTTTCAAATATCAACTTTAGTCAAACAAAGGCTTATTTGAATCTATTTTATCTTTTCTGGTTAAGTTTCTGTACTGCTGTCATGATTTGCACATCTGTTGTGGTCTGCATCATTTAGGAATATTGTTTAGTTGTTAGTTATAGCTGCATCTAGTTAATTATTTAGGTATTTTCAGTCATTAGAATCTGCATTGAGGCTTAAGGTAGTTAAATTTTGTATTCTGAATTGGGTAAGTGCATATCAGTGTTGATAAAGGGTGTTTGGTTCAGATATGTATTTTTTTTTATATGTAATCGAGTTTCTGATATTTTAATTATGAGAAATGATTAGGATGCCTAAAATTGTCACTAATTCTGTGCCAAACACTTATTTTGGATTATCTCCATTTACAAAACGCAATAAGCAAATAAGTAGGTCCAAAACGCAACCCCAAACACTCTCTAAGACTATTTGTTGTTTATATTTTGTATAGGATTATGGAGACGATAACCATACCGGCCAGCCAAATTTTGCGGGTGGGCCAGGTGGTGGGGGTTATGGTGCGCCAGGTGGTGGTGGTTATCGTGGCCGGCAAGGTGATGGCCGACAAGGTGGGGGCACTGGCAGCTACGGCGGCTGTCAGGATTACAAGAGACGGTATTTAGTGTTACTTTTTTACTCTTACTGTTTGAAAGCAATTAAAACTCAGAATTACTTTTACTATAGGCATTGAAAGTAGACTTTGAACTTTAATGGCAAGTAAAATGCTTGTACACAGATTAATTTTAAAAATGAATATGGAACAGTTTTGTTTAGAAAAAAAATATGTTGAGCAATTAAATGGTTGCTCTTGTGCTGTTTTTATGTTCTCTCAATAAGTTAGAGAACTTCTTGTACTCGTGATCCTCTTCTTTATATCCGGCTTATCCTTTTACTTGTTAATTTTTTAGTTTTATTGATGAGACGGGAGCCACCAAAACTGCAGTTCAGTACTTCCGAGAGAAATACAATGTTCAGCTGTGTTTTCCTGCTCTTCCTGCTGCTCAAGCTGGCACAGATGCGAAGCCTACTTATCTTCCAATGGAGGTATGCTGCTTTATACTTTTGTTGTTTGAAAACTTCTTAAACCTCTTATACTTGCTAAAATAAAGAAAACACTTACTTAGCAAACATGAACTATATATAAACTCTCTTTTGCTCTTGGGATTCAAAAGAAAACATTATCATTGGTAATCACTTATTGTACCTGTATCACAACTAATTCATTGCAAATTTTCCTTGCTTCAACTCAGTCCCTAAGGGCAACGTGCCAGCGGCCAAAAGATAGGGAGGATAGCATAGATAATGTATGAATTTTGACATTTCATCAACTAATACTGTATAACGTTTTCAATTTTATCATTTCAATATAAATACTTTCTACTTACTTGTTGTTGGTGTTTGCAGACAATGAAGAAAAACAAGTACAACAAGGATTTTGAAATGAATGTAACAGAGCTGCTCACCTCCATTGAGACCCGAGTTTTACCACCGCCACCTGTAAGTTCACACTCTTTAAGTGCTTAATTGTAGTAATGTCAATTATTCCTGATATCCATATTAAATTACTCTTTGGTTCCATTTTCAGCTGCGTTATCATGAGTCAGGGCGTACATCTGAGGTTAATCCATCTGTTTTCAACCCTATGCTTATGTTTTCACTCACAAGGCACTTTGTACCGCAATGGTCTTTTGAGGTAACACGAGTCACTGACTTTAAGTTGTTTTGGATATATGTCCAGCCTAAACAATGAGATATATTGCCGCTGTAAGTTGCTATGGGTTTACTTTTGAATGAGTCAAAACTCAAAAGTGTCATCCAAAGTGCATGGGTTTAGTTTAACGTTGACTAGGTCAAATAGGTCAAAAGTCACTCAAACTTTCTTTAAAAGTTTAGATAATACATGGTGTTTATAATCTGAATTGGTACTTTGTTTTATAATTTTTAAGAGAGATAAAAAAAATCTGACAAAATGTTATTGGGCTAGCCTAATTCTACCTGTTTGAAGTCGTAGTGATACTGTCCCATATGGACCAGTAAATATATTCTGTATTATCTGACCACTTTGACGCGTAACATGACCCACCCATTTTGACCCCTTTTTGTATTCAGGATGTTCTTAAAAGTTTGAATTTTTTTATTATCGTACAGGTCGTTGCTTTCATGGACTGGTTCTGCAGGGAGCTTTTGATATCCTTCAAGAAGGCAACTGGACATAAGCCACACCGCCTAATATTCTACAGGTGTGCAACTCATTACATTTCCTATCTTTCTGCTACCCTTTAATTTGTTTCCTGTTCTATCATCGTTAACACGCTACTGGTATTAAAGAGATGGAGTTAGCGAGGGCCAATTCAGTGAGGTGTTGCTGAATGAGATGGACAAGATCCGCAAGGTACTTTTCTTTATTGTTTTAGAACTTTTAAGCTTTGTATGATCCCCCCTTTTAAAAGATTATGTATGTTTCAGGCATTTATTTTGCTGGTGGAGAACTATATGCCTCCCGTGAAGCATGGTGATAGGGCTAGCACTGACACGAGTGGCAATATCCTTCCAGGTTGTTATATGTTTTTTTGCTAGCTGTTGTAATACATACTGATAACTGTTTTTTTATAAATCTTTCCTAATGGATTAAATTTTCAGGTACTGTGGTGGATACTAAGATTTGTCATCCTTCCGAGTTTGATTTCTATCTCTGCAATCATGCTGGCATTCAGGTGAACCCTTTTTTACTCTATAGTTTTTTCATATTTCTCCTTTGCAATGTGAGTTTGTCAAGTAAAATAAGTCTCCGTCTTTTGGCTAATCTAATTTGGTTGTCTCTTTGCAGGGAACGAGTCGCCCCACTCACTACCATGTTCTCTATGATGAGAACAAGTTCACTGCTGATGGCTTGCAGATGCTCACAAACAGCTTATGCTACACGTAAGACACCCTGTTATCGTTTCATAAGTTTCTAAAAAACTTGCTTTGTCATAAACCTAACTTAATTGCATTTCAACTTTTAGGTATGCTAGGTGCACCCGCTCCGTCTCCATTGGTATGCCCTATACTTCTGTATTCATCTTTCCATCTTTTAATCACACATTATCGACTGACTATAAATCTCTTAAGAGTTTGTATTTCATACATCATTCCTAACTGAAACTTGTGTTTGCAGTTCCACCCGCATACTATGCTCATCTAGCTGCATTCAGAGCTCGGTCATACATGGAGGGGGATCAGTCAGACACCAGTTCGCGTGGTTAGCGTGCAACAAGAGATCGTGTGGCTGAAGTGCGTCCTCTTCCCGTCATTCATGACAATGTGAAGAGCGTTATGTTCTACTATTAGGTTGGTGTAATGGCGTTTTTGAGCCTTAAACTTTTGTGAGCCTTAAATAAGTAGTAGACATTGCCAAGCAAAGCCTTAGTGCTTTTGTTTGTGCCTGAGATTTTGATAGGCAAGTTATGGTGGTAACCTTAGATATGCCATGCTTGTCTAGAGCATGATGCTAGTTTTTGAACAATGAGAAGTTATCTTCAAATCCTTCTTATGTTATGTTTGCGATGTTTATTATTTGATCATTGATGTTGTAGTCTCATCTCTAATCAAGAATTGATATCTTGAAGCGGAGACTAAAAAAATCTGATAATGTGCTTTACTGTTGGCTAAAATCATTGCACTGTAGTTATAAGGTGTTTGTTTCGCCTTATGGCTTATTTGATTTTGGGCTTATGTTTGATAAGCACAAATTTTGAAACTTTTCGGCTTATATAAGCTTGTTATGTCATGATAAGCTTATGTAAGCCGGAAAGTTTCAAATTAATCTGCAAAAAGTGAGCTTATGAAACATAAGCCGAAAACCAAATAAGCCATAAGCCGATACAAACACCCTGTTAGATTCCTAATAAAATGTCTCACATGTAATATGTTTGCTGTCCTAATTTGTTTTGGTTAGTTTAAGTTGGTGTTTTCATGTGCCACTGAAATGTCATGCTTTGTATAACTTAACAAATTCAAACTATGAATCTCAGTTAAAAAGTAAAAAAGGGGTGTTTTAAAGTGATTTTTTTGCAAATTGTTTATATCTAAAATACAAAAGTAATACGAGTATAAAATAAAATTAAAATCTGGAAACTGATTACACTGAAATGTCATGCCTGTATGTAACAATATAAAGAAGAAAATGATAATTGGGCTGGGCTGGGCTACCGAATTGTAACTGGACTTGAAGTGTAATCCATATATAGAATGAGGTAAGAAAAAGTAGGTTGTTCACTTATTGGGTAATATCCACAGTAACCGAAAACCGAAACCGAACCGAACCGAACCGAAAATAACTGAACCGAATTTGTGACCGAACCGAATTGGTCAAAACCAAACCGAACCGAACTAAATATTTGGTTATCGGTTTGGATATGGTTTTGGCAATGAAAACGGAAAACCGAATTCATATAAAATATATATTTTTTCTATGTATATATATGGAAAAAAATCACTAAATTTTTTTTTTTAGTATAAATATAACATGATTTAAGCTTGAAAAAAATATTTTGTGCTAAAAATACATATAATTAAATAAAAAAATAATTAAAATTATGTAATTCGGGTTATTCGGTTCGGTTTTCGGTTATAGGGGTTCGGTTTTCGGTTATTCGGTTCGGTTTTCGGTTCGGTTGAATTAAATTTAATTTAGGTTCTGTTTTCGGTTATACCCAGAAAAAAAAATTAACCGAACTAACCGAACCGAATAACCCGATAACCGAACCGATGAACACCCCTAGAAAAAGGGAGATAATTTGCACACTCTCTATATTGATTGAGACATTTTAAATTAGAGTGTTTGGACATATATACCCAGAGTGAAAATATGTAAAAGTGATATAAGGGTATAAATGTCCAAATACTCTAATTTAGAGTGTCCAAATTATTTTGAAGAGTGTGCAAATCTGACAACTGAGTTAGAACGGCTTTTTGAGATAACGTGTATTTTATAGAATATGTATATGTTTCTTATCAATTTTAACACGAAAAAAAATAATTACAGTCAAAGTCAGAAGAAAAAGACTTTGAAAAGTCAAACATGGACTTATATTTTGGGACGGAGAGAGTACTAGATTTGAACCCAACGGCTAGAAAAACGTAATTTTCAAAAAAAAAAAAGTAAACTAACAAATAACCATTTTTACACATTATATAAACCCTTTTATACAACTATTAGTTATAATGCCTGCGCACGCGCGGGGTTTTTTTCTAAATTTTCTAATAATTTTCATTAAAAATGAAATAGCTTAAATTTTGTTTTCTGTTTTAATTATGATTTTTAATTTTGATTTATAATTATATTTGATGCATGTGGTAAAAGTTCATATATATTACTTTCATAGACATGGGTTATCTTTATGTACAAACTTTAACTACCGCATGCTAAACCATTTAATTATTTTTAAATTAAAATCCTAATTCACAAAAATACAATTATATCGTTTGATAGTTCATCTTACCGAAACATATCATCCAATTAATATGATGAGCACCTACTTAAGCTAACTATAGTGAATGGTGGCACTTTATCTTTTGGTAAAAAAATATTCGCTTATCGAAGTCTGATGATGTACTCTAAAAAATGAGGAGGTTGACTTTAAGAACTTAAATTTCGAGTTATCAATAAATTCAATCTGATCTTCTCTTTGGATGCAAAGAATGCTGATAATCAATCTTTTCACTCCCAAAAATTTTGATAATCAATGTCAACTGGTTGAGACACTTTGTACGTAGGTTTCATGCGAGCGCAAAATCACATATTTACAGGTCACAAAAGTCATTAATGAGTAAGTTTTCATACCTTAAGGCACGGAGGAGAATGTTTGCTGAAAAGAAACACTTCACGCCTCCCAACAACTAAGAGTTAATCTCGGTTATTCTTCAATTTCAAAAAAAATACAAAATAAAATTATCCCTAAATACCTCCCAAAACATCTAATGGGGATTTCATCAACTTTGGTACTTTGTATTTGGCCATTGCTAAACGAGACTGCCCGCGTGTTGCTGCGAAGTTTTTTCGTTGAACATCGTACATCGATGTGCAAGTAATGGAAATCAGGGCTACATTAGAGCAGCTGCAAAGCATGACGAGTGCAGTCTTCGACAAAGCCACCGTTGGCGTAGGTTCATGAGTGGGTGTTCACTACAAAAAATTGGTTCAATCTACACACTTTTTTTCTTCACATTTCTAAAAGTGTGTAAAATTTTATTAATTTACTAACACTTAGTAATGTGTAAAAATTGGCTACTTTAATAAATGTGGAAAAAAATTGTAAAACAATAAATTTTACACCCTTTTAGTTGTGTAAAAAAAAATTCACACTTTTAAGTGTGGAGAAATCTAAGAAATGTCCACACTTATAGGTGTGGACCCAAATTCTCCACACTTCCTCAAAGTGTAGGTACCCAAAGATTCTCCACACTTTTTCAAAGTGTGGAGAATTTGGATGTTACAAATAACCTCCATACTTAGAAGTGTGAAGAATCTTATAATTCTTCACACTTAAAAGTGTGAACTTTTATTTGATACAACTATAAGTGTGGAATTTATGATTTTTTCACACTTATTAATGTAAACAATTTTTACACATAATTAAGTGTTAATAAACCAATAAAAATTTACACATTTTTAAAAAGTGTGGAAATTTAGTGTGAAGAATGAACCAATGTTTTGTAGTGGTTCGGGGTGGCAATCGAGTCGTGTTCGGGTTGACCTATTCGGGTTCGCGGGTCACTATAACCTCAACCCAAACACGACCCATTTATTAATCGTGTCAAGAAACTCAACCCTAACCTAGACCTGCATAACATGTGCAACTCGTTTGTGACCCGTTTAACCTGTTTAAGTAAATAGGTCAAGCGGTGAATAAGGTTGGTGGTTTGTTGATTTAACTAGTTTAAATAAAATACAAATAACTACACGACAATGTCAATGATATGCGAATTATAATCGTAACTCACTCATATTAAGTACATAACGAAATACATTTAATCCAAATCTAACATAAAATCCAAGCTATATATTTTATTTTTGGAGCCTCGTATACTTAAACGGGTTCGCGTGTTAACCTGTTTAATACTTACTCAACCCAAACACGACCCATTTATTAAACGGGTTAGACGGGTTGACCTGTTTTTTACCCAAACCTGTTTATCCTCAACCCAAACTTGTTTAACTTCGTTTCGGGTTCGTGTCGTTTATCGTGTCGTGTCAAAAATTGCCACCCCTAAGTGGTTGTAGTCTGGTTGTGGATTTAAGAATTTTCTTGGTCAAATCGGACACGGGGCGTAACAACCTAAATTTTACCACTAACCCGATCTAAATATCACAACTTCCACGGTGGCGATGAAACAACAGCGGCGGCGGTTGGACGGCCGGAGCGGCGCCGGAAGGGTAGCCGGCGACTGAGAGGAGAAGGAGTGGCGTAGATTAGGGTTACATCAAATGAAAGAAACCCTAGTTACACTTTTCTATTTATACCAAACAGAAGGACAATTCTTGCCGAAGTTTCAAAGATGAGGGGTGGCGGACAAACTTAGTACATGGACTGTTTGTGCAACTTTTGCAATCTTTCTTGATTTTGTGATTCGGGACCCATTTGGTCTAGCAAAAAATCGATTCAACTCACGAAAATTACGCCATCGCGTTCAAAATAGTTTTTCCAATAAAAACGAGTATTTATACGACTTTCTCAAAAATAATACCAAAATCAAGTCAAATTGTCGGTTGCGTTAGTACGCGTTGCGTGCAGATTCCACGTTTCGCGAGATAACTTCTCGTTTTCACATCGAATGAGCTCAGAGAAGTTCGTAACAAAAACTAAGGATAATTTCTCGTAAAATACATATCTGGAAAAACGCGGGAGGTTACATAACATGTTATGACTCCTAGCTCTAGCTTTAAGGGATAAATTTGTAATTTGCTATATGTACTTTTATGAAATTACACTGAAACATAAGGTGGTTAGGACACTTGCATGTTTTTTGTAAATTCTTTTGTTAGAGTTTTGACACATACTTGACTATTATCTTGATTTAGTGATATTATAGATGTTGATACAAAAGTTGGGCGATCCTTGTTCGGGGCTCCGGCTCTCGTACCAATTGCTGATTGCTGCTTGAGACCTGCGCACTAAGAAACAGATAACACCGTTAGGCTTACCGTGGGATTGTCTCCCACGATTATCCTCCGGCGTGAGAGTAAGTAATCGGTTTAGGGTTTAAGGAGAGTTAGGGTTTTTAGATCGTACCTTAAACGAGGGATGGGATTCCCTTTATATACACACGAAATCCTTGCTGGTTCCGTGTTCCCCAACCTTCGGCGTATCCCGCCTAAGTCGGTTGGGAATGATAATCTCCCTAATTAGGAGATATCGGATATCTATTCTATGAATAGCTTTGGGTTTGGGCCTTCGTGAGCCCAAAGATCTAATCAGCGTAGCCCAGTTCGTACCGGGCTAAGTTAGTGTTGGACTTTAGTCGGGTTCGTGACCCGGATATAGACTATACGTCATCATGTCCCCCCAGTCTAGTATGCGCAGTGACTAACTGCGGATGCTAGACTAATAACCGTAGTCATTGAAAAAACTTCGAAGCGTAGCCAAGAAGCCATAAAAATATACCAACCGGTACATTGTATCTAGACATTGGATTAAAAAATGGGCGCCTTGATGAGTGTCTAAATACTCATCATTTTTATACCATTTAAACTGCAAAAAACATCTGAACACTCTCAGAAATGCAGCAAAATGATAAAAATAACACAAATAAGTGTTTTATGTGTTTTAAATGCAAAAATATCAAAATCAGATGAAAAACATATCAAGTTTGCATAATTGGCAGTTTTAGTCCCCCAAGTTTCAAAAGTTGTCAAAAACAGTCCCTGGTAAATCAAAATAAAGAAAAATATCATTTAAAGTCCCTAGGGATTCATGAGTTGTCAAAATTAGTCCTTGAAATTCAAAATTGCAAAATTACAACTTAGGTCCCTAAACTTTGAAAATTGTCATAAATGGTCCTTGGATTTATTAAAAATAGAATTTTATGCATAATGGTCCTTGTACTATTCAAAAATGACAAGTTTGGTCCTTGTAATATCTTTGGATTGTTGGCAGATTCAACCCCTCAAAAACAGAAAATTACAACTTTGGTCCTTGTATTGTTAAACAAACCATTAGGACCCCTTTTGTATTTAGAACCCCAGCCAATTCAAAAAGACCCCTGCCATACAGCCCTGTGACCCCCCCAATTATGAACCCCCAGCCTTTAATATCAAAAAGTCAAATATAGTCAAACGCGCCCAAAACCGCTCCACTGTTCACTCTCTTCTACCTTGCCTGCATTCCAAAACCAGAGCAGTTTTCCACCAATTTTCCACCTTTCCACCTGTTTTTCCACTTGTATACATCTCCCCTCCACCTCCACAATCCCCCAAACTTCTTTAAATGCATAAACCTGCTCAAAGACTATTTTGGCGCCAAAAACTCCACATGGACGATTCTGATGACTTTGACCAATCCAATGGTTGGATTGAGGTGGGAAAGATTCAGAGATATCTACAGAGTCTCAAAAGTCTATAAAGATGAGAGGAGAAGCAATGTAGTAAAATATCTAGAGTAATTTTAATATCTTATGTCGTTTTAGCTTAAATTTAAATTCCAGTGTATGTTTTAATTTTTGAACTTTGTATTTCAAGTTTCCAGTATACAATAAAGCTTTTGTGATAATCAATTTTAAGTTTAAGTCTTATTATCTGTTTATGCAAAATCTTACTTTTGTTCAAAATCTCAAAATGATCAAATGTTGTTATTAGTTGTTATTAAGGACTGAGTAGACCACATAAGCTCCTAGATAGCTTATTTAAGCTATTAGAAACTCTTAAAATTCAGTTTAGAAGAAAAAAGCAAAAATTCATAAAAATCAAGAAAAATTAGTTAAAAATAAAAAAAGCAATGGAAATGAAGATCAAGACAGAAGCAGGGTGATATATGGAATGTTCTTGGTTTAGAAGCTTAGTGGTAAGCATATAGGAGTGATCTTTTGTTCTCAGATCTCAGTTTGTGCATAAATCCAACTTGTAAGCCTTTTGCTCCATTTTGGCATTTCATTGTCTGAGTCATTTATCAGCTTAAATCTCTGTTTATTTATGTTTATTAGTCATAGTTAAGTAAAATTAAACAATAAAATCAGTTGCTTGTTCTTTTTAATTGGTAGTTGTAAAAAATTTAGTTTGACAGTTAAAGAAGCATAATTGTCATTCCTCATTTTTATGCTGTTAATGTTGTTGTTTTATGTTTCTTTAGTCTTATTAAAGGATAATATAAGGTCTATAATCAGTGTCATGTTCTTAAACCTTGAAATCATTTGAAAATTTTCAATACAGTCAAGTTAAAGGGTGTTTGGATTTGCCTTATTAACTGTGTTAGAATTGGTTCAAGACAGTGTTCTTGTTTTATACATACCACAATTGGTCTAAATAACTCAAGCATACCAAGAAAACCGGTGCTTATTTGTGGAAAAGTCAAAATTCCCTTGGTTACAACTTGTTAACTCACTGTTGGAATTTCATGATCCATGATTTTGTTTTCATGTTTATAAGTTGATAAAATTGATCAAATAAGTCTTAATACACCTTAATATATCATAATCAGTAAGTGGTATTGATTTAAACTTCATAAAAGTCAACTTAGTTCAATTTCTTAAAAGTCAAAACATGCCCATCAGTTGAGCCTATCACTTTCACAAGCTCACACAGAGCTCATCAGTTAGCTTTAGCTTGTGATTCTTGGCTTTTTGTGAAGCTAACCTAGCCATCTTTGAGTCCCAAGCTTAATTTTCCACTTTGTAGCTTATTTGATTAGGCTGCACATAGATTTTTGTTTGTCAAAAAAAATCTCAGCATACACTGAGTTATCACTCAGTGGTTTTTCAGTTTTTTCTCAAGCTCACCATAAGCTCTCTAGTGGATCCCACAGTGAGAGCTTTAGCTTTTTGGAAAGCTGAGTTGGTCAACTTATTAGTTACAGTGCTTATTTTCATTTTCTAGCTTATTAAAGTGCTTAAATATTAGCTTAAAGGTGCCTAGAAAACCATATAGTACCCTGTGCAAACAGATAGCTAGTGCTTATTTTGGCTTATTCAGTGCTTATTTCTTAGTTATTTAGCTTTTTCAGTTGTCAAACTAGCTTATTATCAGTATTTAACTTATTTCCATTTTTCATTTTGCTTATTGAGTAGCTTATAAGCCATTTGGCTTAATCTTTGTGCTTATTCCATTTCTAGCCAACTGTTAAGAAAAATAAGCTCAAACTGAGCTTATTAGTTGATTTTGTAAAAAGTTGTAGTTATACAATTTGCTTATCTTATATTGCTTAATAAGTTCCAAAAAGAAAAATCAAAAAAATAAATAGTTTGCAAAAAAAAAGTCATTGCTGGGATTCGAACACTGGCCACCCAGCTAACCACACACACACCTCACCAACTGCCCTTGGGACTTTGACTGGTTATCCTTTGCATAGTTTAATACATAACCCTTCTTGTCCGTTTAAGCTTATTCGTATTATTTAGCTTATTTCCAGCTTATTTAAACTAGCTTTTTCAACTTTTGTATTTTTCCTAGATTTGTATTAGTATAAAGTAATTTATAAAAAAGTTTCAGATTTTTCCGAATAGTTTTAGTATTTTTAATCATTTATTTAGTTTAAAATAGTAATTAATTTATAATAAAAAATATAAAAGTCAAAAAAATATAATTCTTTTTTCTAAAATTTTCTTTTGTCATATAGGAAGTAAGAAAATTGTTTTTACACTTGTAGGACTTTTATTTCACAAATTTTACGTTTTTACTTGCGCACTCGTGTAATTTTTATACATAACGCACGTTTTCATTTTAAGTCACGTTTTTAGATAATTTAAGTTTAAGTTTTAATTAAAATAGTTTATTTAAGTTATTTTGTTTTATAAAAACACAAAAACATCATTGTAAAAATAGTGATAGCGTTTATTAAATATATTTTAGCTTTTTAATTTTCTTTAATTTGCATTTAAGCCCCTGTAATTTACAAAACTTTTTCTTTAGGTATAAATATTTCAAAAATCCTTACTGATCACTATCCTTAGTGATTATTCGACATCTGTCTGTGTTAAACACCATTCATCCTCCGTGGGACTTCACGACCCAGGAATCCACTATATTCCTCTGATCTTAATTGTATTGCTTTCTGAGCTGTTTTAAGTTTATTACGGTTGACCATTCACAAGTGGTTAGCTTGTGTGATAAAACTTGACTGTTCAGGAGCCAATCAAATTTTGGCGCCGCTGCCGGGGAGGCTGTAAGCGTGTTTTAAGCAGTTTTCAGACCCGTACTTGCACATATACCACTTTTTGTAAACAGTTTTTTGTAAAGTTATCATAAATCAAAAAGTTCATTAACACTTTTCCTAAAGTGTTAACAACACCAAACAAAATATAAAACAACAAAACAATCGTAACGTTTTCTAGCTTGTGTTTCTTTTAAGGTGATTCTTAAAGAGATACGATTTGGTTAAACGAGACGATACCAAAAATATTGTCCAAAAGTTTTTAAACCTTTAGCACATATCCATACCTACGTCTTTTTAGTGGTACTTAAATACATAAAAATCAACCACCGCAAATCAAGGCAGTACACCTACCAACTGGGGGTGTGACCATTAATAAGTTCCCGAACAACAGATTTAAAACTTGCCTTTGTGTCCTTGTGATTTGGTGTACCTTTTTCAAAGAAGCCATTTCATTTGTGATTATTGGTTTAAGTTCACTTGTCGTTTTGCCTCACATTTGTTTTGAAAATTGATTTTTATACTTAGTGCATGCGCACTCGTTCTTCCAGTTCTACAAGTCCACTTTCTGAGCTTGCAAATATTCCTCGTAGACGTAGAGGACGTTCTGCTCCTTCAGCCGTGACTGAGGAACGTCTAGCACAACCACCCCCTGTCGTAATGGCAGAAGACAAACCGATGAATGAGCTTCTCCAAGCACCCATCGAGGGTTACGGAGATGCCATTATTGTCCCAGCCATCGTGGCTGATACCTTTGAGCTCAAAACCGGGTTGCTTAATCTTGTAACCCAAAGCCAATTTTATGGTTTTGAGCGGGATGATCCTCATGCACATATTCGATGGTTCAACAAGATTGCATCAACCATCAAATACAAGAATGTCCCACATGAAGCAATTAAGCTTCTTTTGTTCCCATTTTCTCTAGAGGGACAAGCCCGGAATTGGCTTGAGAAACAACCCCCTCGTTCCATTGAGACATGGGAGGATCTAGTTACCAAGTTTGTTAACGAATTCTATCCTCCATCCCGAACTACAAGTCTTAAGAATGAGATAATGAAATTTTCTCAAAGATTTGATGAATCATTCGGGGAGGCATGGGATCGTTACAAAGAGTTGCTCCGCAAGTGTCCGCATCATGGTTTTACCGAGTTAATGCAAATGGATACTTTCTACAATGGTCTGAGACAAGCTGACCAAGACTCTCTAAATGCCTCCGCGGGAGGTAATTTCCTGAGCAAGACCACAAAAGAAGCCTTGCAAATCATTGAAAACAAGTCCCAGGTCCGCCCTTTCCGCACAAAGACATATCAGACTCAGTCTAATGCAGGACCTTCTACTTCATCTCCCATGAGTACATCTAGCACCGATGCTAAGATTGACAAACTCACGGATATT
The DNA here is from genome assembly GCA_910596185.1 of Chrysanthemum makinoi. NCBI lineage: Eukaryota > Viridiplantae > Streptophyta > Magnoliopsida > Asterales > Asteraceae > Chrysanthemum > Chrysanthemum makinoi. The sequence continues at coordinate 297,229,926 of OU343217.1, read as the reverse complement.
GTTCAGGCTTTGGTTCTTGCAAACCAAAAGAAAGTCACTTTCACACAGACACCATCACATGGTGAAGTAAAGAAAGTCGAGGTCTGTGTTACTTGTGGTGGCCCTCATGCATACTACAACTGTACTGCCACCGAAGGTAGTCCGTTTGAAGCCAATGCTATAGCCGGTACTTCAAATCAGGGAGGTAATCAATACCGTCCTCAAAATGAACCAAACTACCGTGCTAATACTTATCAGGCACCACCCGGTTTTAACCAGAATCCTAATATACAAAACCGGAATCAGAACCAACCTAGAATGAACCAAGGTTACCAAAACCAAGGTAATTTCTATCCCGGACCAAATCAAGGTTTCCAACATCAAGGAAACCTTAATCAAAACAATTTCAATCAAGGGAATCAATTTCAGGGAAATGTGAATCCTAATCAAGGGAATTTTCAACAACAAGGTCATAATCAAAACATCCGACCTCAAAATTTCCCTCCAGTTCCTCCAGTACCATCATCTGATGAGTTATTGAAGCAGTTCATGAAATCCCAAGATGAAATGAACAGGTTGTTGGTCAGTCAGATCGCTGATCTAAAGAAGTCTTTAAATGATCAACCCTCGGCCTCAGGAAAACTTCCGAGCAATACGATCGCTAACCGGGGAAGATGCAAAGGCGATCAAAACCAGAAGTGGTGTTTCATACAATGGACCCGCTATTCCTACTACCTCTTCTTCTTCTCTCCCGAAGGTAGTGGAAAGTGAATCTGAGGCTACAAAGGACAAGGAACTTCCTGCTAATAACGGAGGTACCAACGATGTCCATCCTCAAGTTGTCCATAAACCCAAATCCAATCCAGGAGTTGTTTTTGAACCTCCAGTAGCTCCCGTTGAAAATACCAAATCCAAAACTTCTATTCCTTACCCATCACGTTTGAATGAGCAAAAGCTCCGCGAAAAAGCCAGTCATCAAATGGACAAATTTTTTCAAATTTTCCAAGAACTACACTTTGACATAAGCTTTGCGGGTGCTATCATGCTGATGCCCAAGTTTGCATCAACTCTTAAACACATGTTAAGCAACAAGGAAAAGTTGTTTGAAATGGCAAAAACTCCTCTTAACGAGAACTGCTCTGCAGTTATCCTGAAGAAGCTTCCAGAAAAGCTTGGAGATCCTGGAAAATTTCTCTTACCTTGTGTATTTCCAAGAATGGTTGAATGCTTTGCCTTAGCCGATCTTGGTGCAAGCATCAATCTAATGCCTTATTCAGTATGGAAGAAACTTTCTCTTCCAGAACTTACTCCTACATGCATGACTCTCGAGCTTGCAGATCGTACAATATCCCGTCCTCTTGGCATTGCCGAGGACGTATTTGTGAAAGTAGGAAAGTTCCATTTTCCAGCTGACTTCGTGGTTGTTGATTTCGATGCCGATCATCGGGTTCCTCTCATTGTTGGACGAGGATTCCTGAGAACGGGCCGTGCTCTCATTGATGTATTTGAGCAAGAAATCACATTACGTGTAGGTAATGAAGCTGTCACCTTTAACCTTGATCAAACTTCGAGGTACTCCGCAAATTATGATTCTGAGTCGGTTAACCGAATAGATATCATTGATGTTGCTTCTGAAGAGTACTCTCAAGAAGTTCTTGGTTATGATCATAATTCTTCGAGTGATAATCTCACTCATTCATCTCAACCCATCATTGCCAATTCTACTCCTTCTCTTACCCCATTTGAGGAAAGTGACTTCATCTTGGAAGAGATTGAAGCCTACTTGTCTAGTGATTCTGTTCCATGGGAAATTGATCACGCTCCCATCAACATTGAGGGGGACATACTTCTCATTGAGAAGCTGCTTAATGATGATCCATCATCACTCCCTCCCGTCGAGCTTCATAACAAGGAAGTCAAGTCAGTTGAGAAAACTGAAGAATTTCCTGAAATCGAACTTAAGGACTTACCACCTCATCTCGAGTATGAATTTCTTGAAGGTGATGATAAATTACCCGTCATTATTGCTCGAGATTTGAGTAAAGATGAAAAGACTGCTCTCATAAAGGTCTTGAAGTCACACAAGCAAGCAATTGCTTGGAAACTCTCCGACATTAAGGGTATCAACCCTGAATTTTGTACTCACAAAATCTTGATGGAGGATGACTTCAAACCAGCAGTCCAACATCAGAGAAGAGTAAATCCAAAAATCCATGATGTTATCAAACAGGAAGTTATCAAACTTCTTGATGCAGGATTGATTTACCCGATCTCAGATAGTCCTTGGGTTAGCCCAATTCATTGTGTTCCTAAAAAGGGTGGCATAACTGTTGTCACAAATGAAGATAACGAGTTAATTCCAACTCGGCTGGTTACGGGATGGCGTGTGTGCATTGACTATCGTAAGTTGAATGACGCCACCCGTAAAGACCATTTTCCTCTACCCTTCATGGACCAAATGCTTGAGAGATTAGCAGGGAACGAATACTATTGTTTCCTTGATGGTTTCTCGGGGTACTTTCAGATCCCCATTGATCCAAAGGATCAAGAAAAGACCACATTCACCTGCCCATACGGAACTTTTTCCTACAGACGTATGCCTTTTGGCTTATGTAACGCTCCTGGCACGTTCCAACGATGTATGATGGCCATTTTCCACGACATGATCGGGGAAACAATGGAGGTGTTTATGGATGACTTCTCGGTCATTGGGGACTCATTTCAAACATGTCTCTCCCATTTAGAAAAAATGCTTCAAAGGTGTGAAGACACCAATCTTTGTCTAAATTGGGAGAAGAGCCACTTTATGGTCAAAGAAGGCATAGTCCTTGGCCATAAGATTTCCAAAAACGGGATTGAGGTCGATAGAGCAAAAGTCGATGTTATTGCTAAATTGCCTCATCCTACTACCGTCAAAGGTATTAGGAGTTTTTTAGGTCATGCCGGTTTCTATCGCAGATTCATACAAGATTTTTCTAAAATCGCCCGGCCTATGACTCATCTTCTTGAAAAAGATGCTCCTTTTATCTTTTCACCTGAGTGCATCAAAGCTTTTGAAACATTAAAGAAAAAGCTTACTGAAGCACCCATTCTCGTTGCTCCCAACTGGGACTTGCCTTTTGAGCTCATGTGCGATGCAAGTGATTTTGCTATCGGTGCAGTCTTAGGGCAACGTAGAGCTAAGCATTTTCAGCCTATCCACTACGCAAGTAAGACTATGACTGAAGCTCAAACCCATTACACCACCACAGAAAAAGAGCTATTAGCCGTGGTGTATGCGTTTGAGAAGTTTTGGCCGTACTTAATCTTGACCAAATGCGTGGTGTATACGGATCACTCGGCTCTCAAATATCTCTTTGCAAAACAAGATGCAAAGCCGAGATTGCTCCGTTGGGTTCTCCTCCTCCAAGAATTTGATATCATTATACGTGATAAAAAAGGAGCTGAGAACCTGGCTGCTGATCATCTGTCCCGTCTAGAAAACCCTCACCAAGATGTTTTCGAGAAAAAGGAAATTAATGAAACATTTCCTCTCGAGACACTCAATGCGGTTTCTTTTCGTGGAAACTCTTCTACCCCATGGTTTGCTGACTTCGCAAATTACCATGCGGGTAACTTCATAGTGAAAGGGATGTCGACCCAACAGAAGAACAAATTCTTCAAGGATGTTAAACATTACTTCTGGGACGACCCCTACTTATTCAAAATCTGTGCGGATCAAGTCATCCGACGGTGTGTTTATGGACAGGAAGCTATTGACATTCTCAAAGCTTGCCATGCTGGACCCACCGGGGGCCATCATAGTCCAAACTACACCGCCAAAAAGGTGTTTGATTCCGGGTTTTATTGGCCCACTATCTACAAGGATGCCCACGAATTTGTCAAAGCCTGTGACGCTTGTCAACGTCACGGAAATATCTCTCAAAAGAATGAAATGCCGCAAAACGCCATTCAAGTGTGTGAGATGTTTGACATCTGGGGTATTGACTTTATGGGGCCATTTCCATCATCTCGAGGAAACAAATACATACTTGTGGCTGTTGACTATTTGTCAAAATGGGTTGAAGCGAAAGCTTTACCTACCAACGATGCCCGAGTTGTTGTGAAGTTTTTAAAATCTCTTTTTGCTAGGTTTGGAACTCCACGAGCTATAATCAGTGATCGTGGTACACATTTATGCAATGATCAATTTGATCGTGTCATGCAAAAGTATGGTGTAAACCACCGTCTATCTACTGCATACCACCCCCAAACAAGTGGGCAAGTGGAAGTTTCTAACCGTGGTATTAAAAGAATTTTGGAAAGGACAGTAGGCGAAAATCGTGCATCCTGGTCGGATAAACTGGATGACGCACTCTGGGCCTTCCGTACAGCTTACAAAACACCCATCGGGTGTACTCCATACACGCTAGTGTACGGAAAGGCATGTCATCTTCCGATTGAGCTTGAGCACAAAGCATACTGGGCCTTAAAACATGCCAACTTCGATATTCAGACAGCTGGTGATCACAGAAAAGTTCAAATGAATGAACTAAATGAACTCCGTGATCAAGCATACGAGAACTCTTTGATCTACAAACAAAAGACAAAGAAGATTCATGACTCTAAAATCAAGAACCGCGTTTTCAACGTTGGTGATCGAGTCCTTCTTTTCAATTCAAGATTGAAGATATTCTCGGGAAAGCTCAAGTCCCGTTGGTCTGGTCCATTTACTATTGCTAAGGTTTATCCTTATGGTACCATTGAGTTATCTCAACCCGATGGTCCAAATTTTAAAGTGAATGGTCATCGGTTGAAGCATTATTTTGGAGAGGACATTCCACCTGTGATTGTCCCGGATCTACAAACTTTCCCCATGAACCAATGAATGCGGGGATCGAGTCAAGCTAGTGACTCGGGAATCAAAAACAGTAGCACTCACCATATGGGTTTTCACCCGTATTTCTGACTTCTTTCTATCTTTCTACCACCCTAGTGTGGGGGAGTTTCCCCCCGCTGTTGTATATAAGCCAGTTAAAAAAAAATGTTTATATATCAAAAAAATAAAATAATGGCCGTAATATTTCCCTTTTATGTTCTATGTTTTGGCATAACCGCCGGTACTTTGAATATTGAGGGCAATATTCATTTCTAAGTGTGAGGGGGAATTCTCACGAATTTTATCATGTAATTATTCCACCCAATTCCCCCGTTTTTGGCCAAATTTTTTTTTTGAGTAAGTGTTTTTCACTTACTCAGCAAATGGTAATCAGTCCGCCATGTCTAACCCACATAAGGATTGGCTAATCCAGGAGCAAACGGCTCTTGGTAAAGATATCTCAAATCCGTTTATGGCTTGCAATTTGCCCAAAATTGTATGGTGTTCAACTCACCATATCCTAAAAAGTAAAAAGTTGGCTAGCCCGCAAGTTTATGGCTTGTGGTAAAGGCAGTTGGAAATCCATAATTGGTAATCGGCTCACCAAAGATGATATTTATAATTTATCTAAGAGTTGGCTAGTCCAGAAACAAACGGCTTCTGGTAAAGACAAATCAAATCCGTTTACAGCTTATGATTTGCTCAAAATCATTTGGTTATCATTGTACCAAGGTTCTTACTTGAACTAAAACAATTGGCTACTCCAGAAGTAATGGCTTTTGGTAAAGAGATGAAATCCATTAATTTTTCTCAAAACATTGCTAGGGACTAGCAATATCTTAGTGTGGGGGATTGATGAGTGTCTAAATACTCATCATTTTTATACCATTTAAACTGCAAAAAACATCTGAAAACACTCAGAAATGCAGCAAAATGATAAAAATATCACAAATAAGTGTTTTATGTGTTTTAAATGCAAAAATATCAAAATCAGATGAAAAACATATCAAGTTTGCATAATTGGCAGTTTTAGTCCCCCAAGTTTCAAAAGTTGTCAAAAACAGTCCCTGGTAAATCAAAATAAAGAAAAATATCATTTAAAGTCCCTAGGGATTCATGAGTTGTCAAAATTAGTCCTTGAATATCAAAATTGCAAAATTACAACTTAGGTCCCTAAACTTTGAAAATTGTCATAAATGGTCCTTGGATTTATTAAAAATAGAATTTTATGCATAATGGTCCTTGTACTATTCAAAAATGACAAGTTTGGTCCTTGTAATATCTTTGGATTGTTGGCAGATTCAACCCCTCAAAAACAGAAAATTACAACTTTGGTCCTTGTATTATTAAACAAACCATTAGGACCCCTTTTGTATTTTAAACCCCAGCCAAATCAAAAGACCCCTGCCATACAGCCCTGTGACCCCCCCAATTATGAACCCCCAGCCTTTAATATCAAAAAGTCAAATATAGTCAAACGCGCCCAAAACCGCTCCACTGTTCACTCTCTTCTACCTTGCCTGCATTCCAAAACCAGAGCAGTTTTCCACCAATTTTCCACCTTTCCACCTGTTTTTCCACTTGTATACATCTCCCCTCCACCTCCACAATCCCCCAAACTTCTTTAAATGCATAAACCTGCTCAAAGACTATTTTGGCCCCAAAAACTCCACATGGACGATTCTGATGACTTTGACCAATCCAATGGTCGGATTGAGGTGGGAAAGATTCAGAGATATCTACAGAGTCTCAAAAGTCTATAAAGATGAGAGGAGAAGCAATGTAGTAAAATATCTAGAGTAATTTTAATATCTTATGTCGTTTTAGCTTAAATTTAAATTCCAGTGTATGTTTTAATTTTTGAACTTTGTATTTCAAGTTTCCAGTATACAATAAAGCTTTTGTGATAATCAATTTTAAGTTTAAGTCTTATTATCTGTTTATGCAAAATCTTACTTTTGTTCAAAATCTCAAAATGATCAAATGTTATTATTAGTTGTTATTAAGGACTGAGTAGACCACATAAGCTCCTAGATAGCTTATTTAAGCTATTAGAAACTCTTAAAATTCAGTTTAGAAGCAAAAAGCAAAAATTCATAAAAATCAAGAAAAAATTAGTTAAAAATAAAAAAGCAATGGAAATGAAGATCAAGACAGAAGCAGGGTGATATATGGAATGTTCTTGGTTTAGAAGCTTAGTGGTAAGCATATAGGAGTGATCTTTTGTTCTCAGTTCTCAGTTTGTGCATAAATCCAACTTGTAAGCCTTTTGCTCCATTTTGGCATTTCATTGTCTGAGTCATTTATCAGCTTAAATCTCTGTTTATTTATGTTTATTAGTCATAGTTAAGTAAAATTAAACAATAAAATCAGTTGCTTGTTCTTTTTAATTGGTAGTTGTAAAAAATTTAGTTTGACAGTTAAAGAAGCATAATTGTCATTCCTCATTTTTATGCTGTTAATGTTGTTGTTTTATGTTTCTTTAGTCTTATTAAACGATAATATAAGGTCTATAATCAGTGTCATGTTCTTAAACCTTGAAATCATTTGAAAAATTTCAATACAGTCAAGTTAAAGGGTGTTTGGATTTGCCTTATTAACTGTGTTAGAATTGGTTCAAGACAGTGTTCTTATTTTATACATACCACACTTGGTCTAAATAACTCAAGCATACCAAGAAAACCAGTGCTTATTTGTGGAAAAGTCAAAATTCCCTTGGTTACAACTTGTTAACTCACTGTTGGAATTTCATGATCCATGATTTTGTTTTCATGTTTATAAGTTGATAAAATTGATCAAATAAGTCTTAATACACCTTAATATATCATAATCAGTAAGTGGTATTGATTTAAACTTCATCAAAGTCAACTTAGTTCAATTTCTTAAAAAGTCAAAAACATGCCCTGTACACAGTTGAGCCTATCACTTTCACAAGCTCACACAGAGCTCATCAGTTAGCTTTAGCTTGTGATTCTTGGCTTTTTGTGAAGCTAACCTAGCCATCTTTGAGTCCCAAGCTTAATTTTCCACTTTGTAGCTTATTTGATTAGGCTGCACATAGCTTTTTGTTTGTCCTTTTTACTCAGCATACACTGAGTTATCACTCAGTGGTTTTTCAGTTTTTTCTCAAGCTCACCATAAGCTCTCTAGTGGATCCCACAGTGAGAGCTTTAGCTTTTTGGAAAGCTGAGTTGGTCAACTTATTAGTTACAGTGCTTATTTTCATTTTCTAGCTTATTAAAGTGCTTAAATATTAGCTTAAAGGTGCCTAGAAAACCATATAGTACCCTGTGCAAACAGATAGCTAGTGCTTATTTTGGCTTATTCAGTGCTTATTTCTTAGTTATTTAGCTTTTTCAGTTGTCAAACTAGCTTATTATCAGTATTTAACTTATTTCCATTTTTCATTTTGCTTATTGAGTAGCTTATAAGCCATTTGGCTTAATCTTTGTGCTTATTCCATTTCTAGCCAACTGTTAAGAAAAATAAGCTCAAACTGAGCTTATTAGTTGATTTTGTAAAAAGTTGTAGTTATACAATTTGCTTATCTTATATTGCTTAATAAGTTCCAAAAAGAAAAATCAAAAAAATAAATAGTTTGCAAAAAAAAGTCATTGCTGGGATTCGAACACTGGCCACCCAGCTCACCACACACACACCTCACCAACTGCCCTTGGGACTTTGACTGGTTATCCTTTGCATAGTTTAATACATAACCCTTCTTGTCCGTTTAAGCTTATTCGTATTATTTAGCTTATTTCCAGCTTATTTAAACTAGCTTTTTCAACTTTTGTATTTTTCCTAGATTTGTATTAGTATAAAGTAATTTATAAAAAAGTTTCAGATTTTTCCGAATAGTTTTAGTATTTTTAATCATTTATTTAGTTTAAAATAGTAATTAATTTATAATAAAAAATATAAAAGTCAAAAAATATAATTCTTTTTTAATCATAATAGTTATTTTTTTCTAAAATTTTCTTTTGTCATATAGGAAGTAAGAAAATTGTTTTTACACTTGTAGGACTTTTATTTCACAAATTTTACGTTTTTACTTGCGCACTCGTGTAATTTTTATACATAACGCACGTTTTCATTTTAAGTCACGTTTTTAGATAATTTAAGTTTAAGTTTTAATTAAAATAGTTTATTTAAGTTATTTTGTTTTATAAAAACACAAAAACATCATTGTAAAAATAGTGATAGCGTTTATTTAATATATTTTAGCTTTTTAATTTTCTTTAATTTGCATTTAAGCCCCTGTAATTTACAAAACTTTTTCTTTAGGTATAAATATTTCAAAATCCTTACTGATCACTATCCTTAGTGATTATTCGACATCTGTCTGTGTTAAACACCATTCATCCTCCGTGGGACTTCACGACCCAGGAATCCACTATATTCCTCTGATCTTAATTGTATTGCTTTCTGAGCTGTTTTAAGTTTATTACGGTTGACCATTCACAAGTGGTTAGCTTGTGTGATAAAACTTGACTATTCAGGAGCCAATCAAATTTTGGCGCCGCTGCCGGGGAGGCTGTAAGCGTGTTTTAAGCAGTTTTCAGACCCGTACTTGCACATATACCACTTTTTGTAAACAGATTTTTTGTAAAGTTATCATAAATCAAAAAAGTTCATTAACACTTTTCCTAAAGTGTTAACAACACCAAACAAAATATAAAACAACAAAACAATCGTAACGTTTTCTAGCTTGTGTTTCTTTTAAGGTGATTCTTAAAGAGATACGATTTGGTTAAACGAGACGATACCAAAAATATTGTCCAAAAGTTTTTAAACCTTTAGCACATATCCATACCTACGTCTTTTTAGTGGTACTTAAATACATAAAAATCAACCACCGCAAATCAAGGCAGTACACCTACCAACTGGGGGTGTGACCATTAATAAGTTCCCGAACAACAGATTTAAAACTTGCCTTTGTGTCCTTGTGATTTGGTGTACCTTTTTCAAAGAAGCCATTTCATTTGTGATTATTGGTTTAAGTTCACTTGTCGTTTTGCCTCACATTTGTTTTGAAAATTGATTTTTATACTTAGTGCATGCGCACTCGTTCTTCCAGTTCTACAAGTCCACTTTCTGAGCTTGCAAATATTCCTCGTAGACGTAGAGGACGTTCTGCTCCTTCAGCCGTGGCTGAGGAACGTCTAGCACAACCACCCCCTGTCGTAATGGCAGAAGACAAACCGATGAATGAGCTTCTCCAAGCACCCATCGAGGGTTACGGAGATGCCATTATTGTCCCAGCCATCGTGGCTGATACCTTTGAGCTCAAAACCGGGTTGCTTAATCTTGTAACCCAAAGCCAATTTTATGGTTTTGAGCGGGATGATCCTCATGCACATATTCGATGGTTCAACAAGATTGCATCAACCATCAAATACAAGAATGTCCCACATGAAGCAATTAAGCTTCTTCTGTTCCCATTTTCTCTAGAGGGACAAGCCAGGAATTGGCTTGAGAAACAACCCCCTCGTTCCATTGAGACATGGGAGGATTTAGTTACCAAGTTTGTTAACGAATTCTATCCTCCATCCCGAACTACAAGTCTTAAGAATGAGATAATGAAATTTTCTCAAAGATTTGATGAATCATTCGGGAAGGCATGGGATCGTTACAAAGAGTTGCTCCGCAAGTGTCCGCATCATGGTTTTACCGAGTTAATGCAAATGGATACTTTCTACAATGGTCCTGAGACAGCTGACCAAGACTCGTTGAATGCCTCCGCGGGAGGTAATTTCTTGAGCAAGACCACAAAAGAAGCCTTGCAAATCATTGAAAACAAGTCCCAGGTCCGCCCTTTCCGCACAAAGACATATCAGACTCAGTCTAATGCAGGACCTTCTACTTCATCTCCCATGAGTACATCTAGCACCGATGCTAAGATTGACAAACTCACGGATATTGTTCAGGATTTGGTTCTTGCAAACCAAAAGAAAGTCACTTTCACACAGACACCATCACATGGTGAAGTAAAGAAAGTCGAGGTCTGTGTTACTTGTGGTGGCCCTCATGCATACTACAACTGTACTGCCACCGAAGGTAGTCCGTTTGAAGCCAATGCTATAGCCGGTACTTCAAATCAGGGAGGTAATCAATACCGTCCTCAAAATGAACCAAACTACCGCGCTAATACTTATCAGGCACCACCCGGTTTTAACCAGAATCCTAATATACAAAACCGGAATCAGAACCAACCTAGAATGAACCAAGGTTACCAAAACCAAGGTAATTTCTATCCCGGACCAAATCAAGGTTTCCAACATCAAGGAAACCTTAATCAAAACAATTTCAATCAAGGGAATCAATTTCAGGGAAATGTGAATCCTAATCAAGGGAATTTTCAACAACAAGGTCATAATCAAAACATCCGACCTCAAAATTTCCCTCCAGTTCCTCCAGTACCATCATCTGATGAGTTATTGAAGCAGTTCATGAAATCCCAAGATGAAATGAACAGGTTGTTGGTCAGTCAGATCGCTGATCTAAAGAAGTCTTTAAATGATCAACCCTCGGGCTCAGGAAAACTTCCGAGCAATACGATCGCTAACCCGAGGGAAGATGCAAAGGCGATCAAAACCAGAAGTGGTGTTTCATACAATGGACCCGCTATTCCTACTACCTCTTCTTCTTCTCTCCCGAAGGTAGTGGAAAGTGAATCTGAGGCTACAAAGGACAAGGAACTTCCTGCTAATAACGGAGGTACCAACGATGTCCATCCTCAAGTTGTCCATAAACCCAAATCCAATCCAGGAGTTGTTTTTGAACCTCCAGTAGCTCCCGTTGAAAATACCAAATCCAAAACTTCTATTCCTTACCCATCACGTTTGAATGAGCAAAAGCTCCGCGAAAAAGCCAGTCATCAAATGGACAAATTTTTTCAAATTTTCCAAGAACTACATTTTGACATAAGCTTTCCGGATGCTATCATGCTGATGCCCAAGTTTGCATCAACTCTCAAACACATGTTAAGCAACAAGGAAAAGTTGTTTGAAATGGCAAAACTCCTCTAACGAGAACTGCTCTGCAGTTATCCCTGAAGCTTCGAAAAGCTTGGAGATCCTGGAAAATTTCTCTTACCTTGTGTATTTCCAAGAATGGTTGAATGCTTTGCCTTAGCCGATCTTGGTGCAAGCATCAATCTAATGCCTTATTCAGTATGGAAGAAACTTTCTCTTCCGAAACTTACTCCTACATGCATGACTCTCGAGCTTGCAGATCGTACAATATCCCGTCCTCTTGGCATTGCCGAGGACGTATTTGTGAAAGTAGGAAAGTTCCATTTTCCAGTTGACTTCGTGGTTGTTGATTTCGATGCCGATCATCGGGTTCCTCTCATTGTTGGACGAGGATTCCTGAGAACAGGCCGTGCTCTCATTGATGTATTTGAGCAAGAAATCACATTACGTGTAGGTAATGAAGCTGTCACCTTTAACCTTGATCAAACTTCGAGGTACTCCGCAAATTATGATTCTGAGTCGGTTAACCGAATAGATATCATTGATGTTGCTTCGGAAGAGTACTCTCAAGAAGTTCTTGGTTATGATCATAATTCTTCGAGTGATAATCTCACTCATTCATCTCAACCCATCATTGCCAATTCTACTCCTTCTCTTACCCCATTTGAGGAAAGTGACTTCATCTTGGAAGAGATTGAAGCCTACTTGTCTAGTGATTCTGTTCCATGGGAAATTGATCACGCTCCCATCAACATTGAGGGGGACATACTTCTCATTGAGAAGCTGCTTAATGATGATCCATCATCACTCCCTCCCGTCGAGCTTCATAACAAGGAAGTCAAGTCAGTTGAGAAAACTGAAGAATTTCCTGAAATCGAACTTAAGGACTTACCACCTCATCTCGAGTATGCATTTCTTGAAGGTGATGATAAATTACCCGTCATTATTGCTCGAGATTTGAGTAAAGATGAAAAGACTGCTCTCATAAAGGTCTTGAAGTCACACAAGCAAGCAATTGCTTGGAAACTCTCCGACATTAAGGGTATCAACCCTGAATTTTGTACTCACAAAATCTTGATGGAGGATGACTTCAAACCAGCAGTCCAACATCAGAGAAGAGTAAATCCAAAAATCCATGATGTTATCAAACAGGAAGTTATCAAACTTCTTGATGCAGGATTGATTTACCCGATCTCAGATAGTCCTTGGGTTAGCCCAATTCATTGTGTTCCTAAAAGGGTGGCATAATTGTTATCACAAATGAAGATAACGAGTTAATTCCAACTCGGCTGGTTACGGGATGGCGTGTGTGCATTGACTATCGTAAGTTGAATGACGCCACCCGTAAAGACCATTTTCCTCTACCCTTCATGGACCAAATGCTTGAGAGATTAGCAGGAAACGAATACTATTGTTTCCTTGATGGTTTCTCGGGTTACTTTCAGATCCCCATTGATCCAAAGGATCAAGAAAAGACCACATTCACCTGCCCATACGGAACTTTTTCCTACAGACGTATGCCTTTTGGCTTATGTAACGCTCCTGGCACGTTCCAACGATGTATGATGGCCATTTTCCACGACATGATCGGGAAACAATGGAGGTGTTTATGGATGACTTCTCGGTCATTGGGGACTCATTTCAAACATGTCTCTCCCATTTAGAAAAAATGCTTCAAAGGTGTGAAGACACCAATCTTTGTCTAAATTGGGAGAAGAGCCACTTTATGGTCAAAGAAGGCATAGTCCTTGGCCATAAGATTTCCAAAAACGGGATTGAGGTCGATAGAGCAAAAGTCGATGTTATTGCTAAATTGCCTCATCCTACTACCGTCAAAGGTATTAGGAGTTTTTTAGGTCATGCCGGTTTCTATCGCAGATTCATACAAGATTTTTCTAAAATCGCCCAGCCTATGACTCATCTTCTTGAAAAAGATGCTCCTTTTATCTTTTCACCTGAGTGCATCAAAGCTTTTGAAACATTAAAGAAAAAGCTTACTGAAGCACCCATTCTCGTTGCTCCCAACTGGGACTTGCCTTTTGAGCTCATGTGCGATGCAAGTGATTTTGCTATCGGTGCAGTCTTAGGGCAACGTAGAGCTAAGCATTTTCAGCCTATCCACTACGCAAGTAAGACTATGACTGAAGCTCAAACCCATTACACCACCACAGAAAAAGAGCTATTAGCCGTGGTGTATGCGTTTGAGAAGTTTCGGCCGTACTTAATCTTGACCAAATGCGTGGTGTATACGGATCACTCGGCTCTCAAATATCTCTTTGCAAAACAAGATGCAAAGCCGAGATTTCTCCGTTGGGTTCTCCTCCTCCAAGAATTTGATATCATTATACGTGATAAAAAAGGAGCTGAGAACCTGGCTGCTGATCATCTGTCCCGTCTAGAAAACCCTCACCAAGATGTTTTCGAGAAAAAGGAAATTAATGAAACATTTCCTCTCGAGACACTCAATGCGGTTTCTTTTCGTGGAAACTCTTCTACCCCATGGTTTGCTGACTCTGCAAATTACCATGCGGGTAACTTCATAGTGAAAGGGATGTCGACCCAAAAGAAGAACAAATTCTTCAAGGATGTTAAACATTACTTCTGGGACGACCCCTACTTATTCAAAATCTGCGCGGATCAAGTCATCCGACGGTGTGTTTATGGACAGGAAGCTATTGACATTCTCAAAGCTTGCCATGCTGGACCCACCGGGGCCCATCATAGTCCAAACTACACCGCCAAAAAGGTGTTTGATTCCGGGTTTTATTGGCCCACTATCTACAAGGATGCCCACGAATTTGTCAAAGCCTGTGACGCTTGTCAACGTCACGGAAATATCTCTCAAAGAAATGAAATGCCGCAAAACGCCATTCAAGTGTGTGAGATGTTTGACATCTGGGGTATTGACTTTATGGGGCCATTTCCATCATCTCGAGGAAACAAATACATACTTGTGGCATGCTTGACTATTTGTCAAACTGGGTTGAAGCGAAAGCTTTACCTACCAACGATGCCCGAGTTGTTGTGAAGTTTTAAAATCTCTTTTTTGCTAGGTTTGGAACTCCACGAGCTATAATCAGTGATCGTGGTACACATTTATGCAATGATCAATTTGATCGTGTCATGCAAAAGTATGGTGTAAACCACCGTCTATCTACGCATACCACCCCAAACAAGTGGGCAAGTGGAAGTTTCTAACCGTGGTATTAAAAGAATTTTGGAAAGGACAGTAGGCGAAAATCGTGCATCCCGGTCGGATAAACTGGATGACGCACTCTGGGCCTTCCGTACAGCTTACAAAACACCCATCGGGTGTACTCCATACAAGCTAGTGTACGGAAAGGCATGTCATCTTCCGATTGAGCTTGAGCACAAAGCATACTGGGCCTTAAAACATGCCAACTTCGATATTCAGACAGCTGGTGATCATAGAAAAGTTCAAATGAATGAACTAAATGAACTCCGTGATCAAGCATACGAGAACTCTTTGATCTACAAACAAAAGACAAAGAAGATTCATGACTCTAAAATCAAGAACCGCGTTTTCAACGTTGGTGATCGAGTCCTTCTTTTCAATTCAAGATTGAAGATATTCTCGGGAAAGCTCAAGTCCCGTTGGTCTGGTCCATTTACTATTGCTAAGGTTTATCCTTATGGTACCATTGAGTTATCTCAACCCGATGGTCCAAATTTTAAAGTGAATGGTCATCGGTTGAAGCATTATTTTGGAGAGGACATTCCACCTGTGATTGTCCCGGATCTACAAACTTTCCCCATGAACCAATGAATGCGGGGATCGAGTCAAGCTAGTGACTCGGGAATCAAAAACAGTAGCACTCACCATATGGGTTTTCACCCGTATTTCTGACTTCTTTCTATCTTTCTACCACCCTAGTGTGGGGGAGTTTCCCCCCGCTGTTGTATATAAGCCAGTTAAAAAAAAATGTTTATATATCAAAAAAATAAAATAATGGCCGTAATATTTCCCTTTTATGTTCTATGTTTCGGCATAACCGCCGGTACTTTGAATATTGAGGGCAATATTCATTTCTAAGTGTGGGGGGGAATTCTCACGAATTTTATCATGTAATTATTCCACCCAATTCCCCCGTTTTTGGCCAAATTTTTTTTTGAGTAAGTGTTTTTCACTTACTCAACAAATGGTAATCAGTCCGCCATGTCTAACCCACATAAGGATTGGCTAATCCAGGAGCAAACGGCTCTTGGTAAAGATATCTCAAATCCGTTTATGGCTTGCAATTTGCCCAAAATTGTATGGTGTTCAACTCACCATATCCTAAAAAGTAAAAAGTTGGCTAGCCCGCAAGTTTATGGCTTGTGGTAAAGGCAGTTGGAAATCCATAATTGGTAATCGCTCACCAAAGATGATATTTATAATTTATCTAAGAGTTGGCTAGTCCAGAAACAAACGGCTTCTGGTAAAGACAAATCAAATCCGTTTCATGCTTATGATTTGCTCACAATCATTTGGTTATCATTGTACCAAGGTTCTTACTTGAACTAAAACAATTGGCTACTCAGAAGTAATGGCTTTAGGTAAAGAGATGAAATCCATTAATTTTTCTCAAAACATTGCTAGGGACTAGCAATATCTTAGTGTGGGGATTGATGAGTGTCTAAATACTCATCATTTTTATACCATTTAAACTGCAAAAACACTCGAAAAAAATCACTTCGAAATGCAAATATCAAAATCGATACAAAATGATGATAAAATATCACAAATATGTGTTTTATGTGTTTTAAATGCAAAAATATCAAAATCAGATGAAAAACATATCAAGTTTGCATAATTGGCAGTTTTAGTCTCCCAAGTTTCAAAAGTTGTCAAAAACAGTCCCTAGTAAATCAAAATAAAGAAAAATATCATTTAAAGTCCCTAGGGATTCATGAGTTGTCAAAATTAGTCCTTGAAATTCAAAATTGCAAAATTACAACTTAGGTCCCTAAACTTTGAAAATTGTCATAAATGGTCCATGGATTTATTAAAAATAGAATTTTATGCATAATGGTCCTTGTACTATTCAAAAATGACAAGTTTGGTCCTTGTAATATCTTTGGATTGTTGGCGATTCAACCCTCAAAAAGAAAATTACAACTTTGGTCCTTGTAATATTAAACAAACCATTAGGACCCCTTTTGTATTTAGAACCCCAGCCAATTCAAAAGACCCTGCCATATAGCCCTGGGACCCCCAATTATGAACCCCAACCTTTAATATCAAAAGTCAAATATAGTCAAACGCGCAAAAACCGCTCCACTGTTCATCTCTCTTTCTACCTTGCCTCATTCCAAAACCAGGAGCGAGTTTTCCACCAATTTTCCACCTTTCCATCTGTTTTTCCACTTGTATACATCTCCCCTCCACCTCCACAATCCCCCAAACTTCTTTAAATGCATAAACCTGCTCAAAGACTATTTTGGCGCCAAAAACTCCACATGGACGATTCTGATGACTTTGACCAATCCAATGGTTGGATTGAGGTGGGAAAGATTCAGAGATATCTACAGAGTCTCAAAAGTCTATAAAGATGAGAGGAGAAGCAATGTAGTAAAATATCTAGAGTAATTTTAATATCTTATGTCGTGTTAGCTTAAATTTAAATTCCAGTGTATGTTTTAATTTTTGAACTTTGTATTTCAAGTTTCCAGTATACAATAAAGCTTTTGTGATAATCAATTTTAAGTTTAAGTCTTATTCTCTGTTTATGCAAAATCTTACTTTTGTTCAAAATCTCAAAATGATCAAATGTTGTTATTAGTTGTTATTAAGGACTGAGTAGACCACATAAGCTCCTAGATAGCTTATTTAAGCTATTAGAAACTCTTAAAATTCAGTTTAGAAGAAAAAAGCAAAAATTCATAAAAATCAAGAAAAATTAGTTAAAAATAAAAAAGCAATGGAAATGAAGATCAAGACAGAAGCGAGGTGATATATGGAATGTTCTTGGTTTAGAAGCTTAGTGGTAAGCATATAGGAGTGATCTTTTGTTCTCAGATCTCAGTTTGTGCATAAATCCAACTTGTAAGCCTTTTGCTCCATTTTGGCATTTCATTGTCTGAGTCATTTATCAGCTTAAATCTCTGTTTATTTATGTTTATTAGTCATAGTTAAGTAAAATTAAACAATAAAATCAGTTGCTTGTTCTTTTTAATTGGTAGTTGTAAAAAATTTAGTTTGACAGTTAAAGAAGCATAATTGTCATTCCTCATTTTTATGTTGTTAATGTTGTTGTTTTATGTTTCTTTAGTCTTATTAAAGGATAATATAAGGTCTATAATCAGTGTCATGTTCTTAAACCTTGAAATTATTTGAAAAATTTCAATACAGTCAAGTTAAAGGGTGTTTGGATTTGCCTTATTAACTGTGTTAGAATTGGTTCAAGACAGTGTTCTTGTTTTATACATACCACACTTGGTCTAAATAACTCAAGCATACCAAGAAAACCAGTGCTTATTTGTGGAAAAGTCAAAATTCCCTTGGTTACAACTTGTTAACTCACTGTTGGAATTTCATGATCCATGATTTTGTTTTCATGTTTATAAGTTGATAAAATTGATCAAATAAGTCTTAATACACCTTAATATATCATAATCAGTAAGTGGTATTGATTTAAACTTCATCAAAGTCAACTTAGTTCAATTTCTTAAAAAGTCAAAAACATGCCCTGTACACAGTTGAGCCTATCACTTTCACAAGCTCACACAGAGCTCATCAGTTAGCTTTAGCTTGTGATTCTTGGCTTTTTGTGAAGCTAACCTAGCCATCTTTGAGTCCCAAGCTTAATTTTCCACTTTGTAGCTTATTTGATTAGGTCACATAGCTTTTGTTTGTCAAAAAATCAAAGCATACATCGAGTTATCACTCGGTGGTTTTTCGTTTTTCTCAAGCTCACCATAAGCTCTCTAGTGGATCCCACAGTGAGAGCTTTAGCTTTTTGGAAAGCTGAGTTGGTCAACTTATTAGTTACAATGCTTATTTTCATTTTCTAGCTTATTAAAGTGCTTAAATATTAGCTTAAAGGTGCCTAGAAAACCATATAGTACCCTGTGCAAACAGATAGCTAGTGCTTATTTTGGCTTATTCAGTGCTTATTTCTTAGTTATTTAGCTTTTTCAGTTGTCAAACTAGCTTATTATCAGTATTTAACTTATTTCCATTTTTCATTTTGCTTATTGAGTAGCTTATAAGCCATTTGGCTTAATCTTTGTGCTTATTCCATTTCTAGCCAACTGTTAAGAAAAATAAGCTCAAACTGAGCTTATTAGTTGATTTTGTAAAAAGTTGTAGTTATACAATTTGCTTATCTTATATTGCTTAATAAGTTCCAAAAAGAAAAATCAAAAAAATAAATAGTTTGCAAAAAAAAGTCATTGCTGGGATTCGAACACTGCCACCCACCACCACACACACACCTCACCAACTGCCCTTGGGACTTTGACTGGTTATCCTTTGCATAGTTTAATACATAACCCTTCTTGTCCGTTTAAGCTTATTCGTATTATTTAGCTTATTTCCAGCTTATTTAAACTAGCTTTTTCAACTTTTGTATTTTTCCTAGATTTGTATTAGTATAAAGTAATTTATAAAAAAGTTTCAGATTTTTCCGAATAGTTTTAGTATTTTTAATCATTTATTTAGTTTAAAATAGTAATTAATTCATAATAAAAAATATAAAAGTCAAAAAAATATAATTCTTTTTTCTAAAATTTTCTTTTGTCATATAGGAAGTAAGAAAATTGTTTTTACACTTGTAGGACCTTTATTTCACAAATTTTACGTTTTTACTTGCGCACTCGCGTAATTTTTATACATAACGAACGTTTTCATTTTAAGTCACGTTTTTAGATAATTTAAGTTTAAGTTTTAATTAAAATAGTTTATTTAAGTTATTTTGTTTTATAAAAACACAAAAACATCATTGTAAAAATAGTGAGAGCGTTTATTTAATATATTTTAGATTTTTAATTTTCTTTAATTTGCATTTAAGCCCCTGTAATTTACAAAACTTTTTCTTTAGGTATAAATATTTCAAAAATCCTTACTGATCACTATCCTTAGTGATTATTCGACATATGTCTGTGTTAAACACCATTCATCCTCCGTTGGACTTCACGACCCAGGAATCCACTATATTCCTCTGATCTTAATTGTATTGCTTTCTGAGCTGTTTTAAGTTTATTACGGTTGACCATTCACAAGTGGTTAGCTTGTGTGATAAAACTTGACTGTTCAGGAGCCAATCACGCCTCGTAAGTCGAGGGAAATTTACTGCACCCGTGTCTCATCAAGCAATCTCAACCACATAGTTAGGGTTGGTGGGGTCCACGTGTCACTCATCGCGTGGATGAGGGAGGTTATATAACCCTTCGCTTCATTTTCACCGTTCCTTCCCACAGTAAAAAGAAAACTCTATCCGCCATTACCACAGCTTCAAACATTTCCAGCCGCCATACCGTAATATTCACAAGGTAACCGCGCGTGCGCTTTTTTTTTCTGTTATAAAAACAAGATCATGGTTAAGGTATTATCGGATTTCACATCAGACATAACGGAGGGCGAACTTCTACAGTTTTCATCTGATTACTATATTCCCAGCGCAGTACACCCGGAAGTTCCGGCTGCGGATGCGTCAATAGCGGACTTCCCCGATGGGAAGATTGGGGTATATACGCGTTTCTTCGAATTCGCAAATCAGCGTATACCCATATCGTTATTCTTGAGTGATGTATTGAACTATTACCGCATACACATATCCCGCTGCACACTGCATAGGTGCAGCGAATTAACCAATTTTGAGGTGAACTGCCGCTATTGGCCATTAACCCCACTATCCAATTGTTTGCGCTTTTACCACACACGTGGTCACACGGGTGGGTATCCTTCACGAAACGCCTGGCGACTCCAATGTTATACGGAAAAATTAGATGCACTCAGAAATTGGAGGGAAACATTCTTCTGGGTCGACGACGCGTGCTTCCCTTCTCACTTTGATTTTTACTCCCAGGGGACACTGCCAAAGGATGAGCGCCCCCTCCCCGGATCATATAATGCGGAGGATGCGGACACAATAAATGCCAACCGCATCCCCATTAACTCCTACCCTGAGGAGTTCTTGGTGCACATTGGCATTAGCCGCAACTATTTTGGCAGTTCAGAAGAAATTCCAATCTTCTTAGGCGCAGATGGTCAGGGTGGGTGCTCATCCTTTCGTACCCCGTTGAGTTATATTACTGTAAGTGCGTTACTGTTTTCTTCTTCGTACTTGTTGTAAACTATTTGTGTTTCTTTGCTGTTGCGCAGAAATGGACTTGTTCAGAGTTGTTCAACTGGCGAAGCCGATACAAATGGAAGTGGGAACACGTCCGATAAGGGAGGGAGAAGATCCGGTACTCGTTGCGGCAGCAGGGCGTACCCTGGAGCTAGACCTAGGAGAGGCAGGGGGAGCTCGTCCGTTGCGCTGGAAGCAACACCCTTGCAAAGTGTGCCAAGTCCTATAGTTCCCTCCCCCTAGTGCAACCATCGCAAGTAGCGGCAGAACACATGGAGGAAGCGGAAGAGGAAGAAGAAGAAAGCCATGGATTGAAGCGCAAAAGGATGCTCAGTGGCGATGGCGCTGGTTCTACCCGAAAGAAGCGCCCTGTTGTGTTGAATGTGGAGTCGTCCTCCAGTGATGTTGCGTCGCGCCCACCATCACCTGACACTTCCATTCCTGCGTAAGTGTCATGCCGAAATTATTTACCGCATTTCCTTATGATATTACTGAATAACTGTGAATTCCTTGTCTTGTCTGTAGGTTTGAACATTCCGCAGAGTCGCCGCCTCCTGAGAGCCCTGTGCGTTCCGAATCTTCTGCGCCAAAGAGTCAGGATGCTGAGCCATCGGCTTCTGAAAAAATGCCAATAGAACAGCTCATTGAGGAATTGGGTTTGGCCGCAGCGCATCAAGCATCATTAACTGCGCGGCTAAAGGCCAGTTATTCCGAGGAAAGTTCGCGTATCGCTCAACTGGAGGCCCAACTAGCCAGTGCCAGGATGGAAGCAGATGCCATGAGTGCGTATGCCCAAGGACTGGCTAATGAAAAAATGCTACTGCTGAGTCAGATAAGTCAAGAGCGCACCACCTCGGCAGAGTATAAAGCGTCCTGTATGTGAGCCCTAAAGTATCTTGAGAAGGGCAAGGACGAGTTGACCTCGCAACTGGAAGAGTTTGGCACTACGGTGCGTGGTGCCTTGGAAGTGCAGGAACTGAAACTGCGTAAGCTCAGCCTAGAATACGACGAGTTATATCCTCAACTTCTGTCGACAATCACGGAAGGCAGGTGGCTTATTGGGTATGGGTTGCGACTTGCTGCTCTTGGTACTTTGGAGTCACAGGAGGTCGTGGATGCTTTTGGGTCAGTTGTTCAGTGCGCCTTAGCGCGGGGTAAGTCAGAGGCAGTTGAGGAGCTTCATAAGGCGGGTTTATTGATGGTACCTGTTGAGAAAGCGCCTGGGTAGAATGTGCGAGCGTATGATGAGCTGGTAGCTGCCATGGAGAAAATGAAGTTGTTGGAGCTGCCCATGATTTCTGAGTTAGAGCATGATCAGGATTACCCGATAGGGGTCATTATGGAGGGGTTGACCTTAGCTCGGCATCGTGGTGCAGAGGCCGTAGTGCAGCCAGACCAATTTCTTAAACCTGATGAATCGCAGCTTCAAGTGCCCCGTATTCGCGCGTCCAAAGGATATCTTGAATCCCTTTGCATTGGAGAAGGAAGTGCCTTTGAAGCAAGTACTGGAAGCGCATGCTACCAGACTTGCCCAAAAGGAAGGGATTAAGGGTAAGGCTATCCTGTGTGGTGTGGGCACAGCGCATCTCCCCAGGTCTGATGGGATACCAGTCAGTGTTCCAACCGTGTCGCGCCAAGATTCTGACCTCTTGAAGAGGCTGAATGAAGTTAGAGATGCTTCGAGCTGCGCCGAAAGTTCGTCTCTCAAACGCTGTAATAGCGTTTAGATAAGAATATGTAAATGTCCTTCTGTAAGTACGCGTGGTGCGTAATAAAATATTGCTCTTGTTGAATGTTATGGCGACTTATCATATTTGTACTTAGTGACTTGTCTTTTCCATGGAAAAACGTGTGCATTGCCTTAAGAAACAAACTGTTATACAAGCGCGAATGAGAAATCCATAGTCATGTATGAAAATCGTCATATACTTAAAAGATAATTTCTAAGTATTTTGTTTTTAGCATAATCGTGTATGTTGTGATCTGTAGCGTACCATAAATACCACATTAAGGAATCAAGTGTCTTGGTTCCAAAGTTGTTAAACGCGCACCATATGCATTGTTGCGCGCCCATCGTGAGGTGCGCATAAGCTTATTCCAACGTCTTGAGAACAAGTTGTTTAACAAGGATACGTGATCCGGTGTTGATGGGTTTGCAACCCTCTTACTCAACAAGTTGTTTAGTAGGTTAACTTATCCTTTTACCATCGTGGGTTTATTTATTGCATGCACGCCATGTAGGCAAGAAATAGAAAATTGTTAAGACATACAGTATATGGAAATAACAAATTGAAATGTGTCACGGAGTTAGCTAGAAACCTCGACGTTTTATTAATACTTGCAAGTGTTTGTGAGAAACAAATAAGACATTATACTAAGGAAATAAAAAGTAAATACATAGATGTTTATTGGGTACTTTAGTAAAGTGCCTGAGCGCTTGTACGCTGGGCCGTAGCCACTCCTATAGGTAGCACCTCTTGAGGTGGCACATGTTCCATGTGCGCGGCAGTTCTCGACCATCCAAGCCTCGTAACTTGTACGCACCTGTTCCTAGTGCTTCAGTAACCTCGTAGGGTCCTTCCCACTTTGGTCCAATCTTTTCTGTGTCTTCTGCATGGCTCGCATCATTGGCGCGGTAAACAAAGTCACCTGGTCTGAATGAAACACTACGCACATTTAGCGTCATAGTATCCTTTCATCCTTGACTTTGATTTTGCCTCCCGTATAGTTGCGCGTTCGCGCCTTTCTTCTAGTAGGTCTAAGTCAACACGTCTCTCGTCATCATTGGTTGCCACATTGATTTCAGCAGTGCGGATAGTTGGTATGCCGATCTCGGCTTGTATGACGGCTTCTGTCCCATAGACTAGAGAGAAGGGAGTGTCTCCCTTGCTGGTTTTGATTGAGGTGCGATGCGCCCATAAGACATGTGATAGCTCTTCAACCCACCTTCCTTTGTGCTTGTCTAGGCGTGCCTTAATTCCTTCACCTAAGCTTCGATTCTCACGTTCCACTAAACCGTTGGTTTGTGGGTGTTTAACTGACGCGAAGTACTGTGTGATGTTCAACTTCTCGCACCAGTCTTTGAAAGGGTTGTTGCAGAATTGTTTCCCGTTGTCCGAGATGATTTCCCCAGGCAGTCCGAAGCGGCATACAATGCTTTCCCAGACAAAGCGCTTTACCTGGTTGCCCGTGATTGTCACTACTGCCTTTGCTTCGATCCACTTAGTGAAGTAGTCTATAGCGACTATGAGGAATTTTAACCCTCCTGCTGCGACTGGAAAAGGTCCTGCAATGTCGATACCCCACTTGTAGAATGGCCATGGTGATGTAATTGGCGTTAGCTCGTGCTGTGGTTGGCTCGGGACGGGTCTATGAACTTGGCAATCGTTGCACTTCCTTATTAAGTCCCATGCATCGCGGTGCATGGTTGGCCAGTAGTATCCTGATCTCATGGCGCGTGCCACAACGGACCGTGGTCCTGAGTGCATGCTGCATGAACCTTCATGGATTTCTCGCAGCACGTAATTTGCTTGTAGGGGGCCGACACAGCGGAGCCATGGTTGGAGGAAGGAGCGTCGGTACAGTATGTTGTCTCGAAGTTCGAATCTCTGTGTTGTGCGCCGTATCCTGCGAGCTTCCTTCTGCTCTTGGGGTAACGTTCCTTTGCTTAGGAATTCCGTTATCGGTGTCATCCATGTAGGACCTTCCTCCTCTATTACTGTGGAGACTTCCATCTCCGATATTGATTTGCTTTTCAGTGTTTCCACTAGCACTTGCTTTGATAGGTGTGCGAAGCTTGTCGAGGCGATCTTGCTTAGTGCATCTGCCTTGCGATTTTCCCCTCTAGGAACTTGCTTGATGGTGAATCTGTCACAGCCTTTGATCAATGTCTTGGTCTTGTCGAGATACTGAATCATATTTTCTTCTTTAGCCACGTATTCGCCCAACACGTGGTTGGCCACTAGTCGGGAGTCCACATTTGCTTCTAGGTTACGTACGCCCATCCGAGCTGCAATGCGTAGTCCAGCGATTAGAGCTTCATATTCTGCCTCATTGTTTGTCGCTGTAAATTCAAAACTTAGTGCGTAAGTGAATTCCATTCCCTCTGGGTTTGTGAGAATGAGGCCTGCTCTTAAACCATCAACGCATGAGGATCCATCTGTAAACAAGATCCATGGATCATGCAGTTCCGTCCTACTTGGTGCGGGTACCTCATCGGTGTCTGGCTTTTCAATGATGAAGTCTGCCAGAATCTGTCCTTTGATTGCGGTACGTGGTCTGTAAGAGATGTTGTGCTCACCTAGCAATACACTCCACTTCTGCAGTCGGCCTGATGCGTCAGGTTTGGAGATGATCTGCTTGATCGGTTGGTCTGTGATTACTGCTATTGGATGCGCTTGGAAGTACCTGCGTAGCCGTTTAGCAGCAAACACCAACGCCAGAACTAATTTTTCCATGGCGCTATAGTTCATCTCCGTCTTCTTGAGCGCCTTGCTTACAAAGTAGACAGGGGTTTGTACTGAATCCTTATATGTTAGTAGCACTGCGCTGACCGCTCCATCGGGCAGATATATACATAATTAACTCTTCCCCTGGTCGAGGTGCGACAAGTGTGGGGAGCGTTGCCAGGTGTTGTTTAAGTTGTGTGAAGGCTTCTTCTGCCTCCGTAGTCCACCAAAAATTTCCCTTTTTGATACACTTCTTGAGTGTTTTGAAGAGAGGTAGAGACTTGTCTGCTGACTTAGATAGGAACCTGTTAAGACCAGCTAGCTTTCCATTGAGATATTGGACCTCCTTCAACGCGGCGCGGTGAAGGAAGTTCGATGACAGCCTTTGTCTTTTCTGGACATGGTTTTATACCATCAGGCTCTATTAGGTATCCGAGGAACATGCCTCGGGCGCGAAGGTAAATTTTTTGGGATTTAGCTTCATATTGATCTCTCGTAGAGTTTTGAACGTTTCCTCAATATCGCGCACTAACTCATCTTCGGTATGGCTCTTTATGACCAGGTCATCAACATAGACCTCCGGTTACGCCCACCTGTTTTCGAAAGCATTATCTACTAACTACCGGGTAGATGGCGATGCATTCTTCAAGCCAAATGGAATTTTTGTGTAACAGTAGACGCCTTGGCTTGTGTGAAAGGCCGTTTTTTCCTCATCCTCCTTATCCATCTGGATTTGATGATATCCTTTGTACGCATCGAGGAAACACTTCAATGGATATCCGCATAGAGACTCTATTTTCCAGTCTATCTCTGGTAATGGGTAGCAGTCTTGTGGACATGCTTTGTTAAGATCGGTGAAGTCCACGCACATTCGCCAGCTACCGTCACTCTTTTTGACCATTACTGGGTTGGAAAGCCAGTCATGGTAGTAGACTTCACGCATAATTCCCGCATCCACCAGTTTGTGTATTTCGCCGCTGCGCTTCTGGGGCTTGGCCGCGCTTCTTCTGGCGTGATTGGAGTACTTTGTCGGATTCTCGGTTTATGCTGCGTGATTGAGCGTGGTACCCCATCATGTGTTTTGGCTCCCATGCAAAATGTCCAAGTTCTTTTCAAGAGCGAGCACACGCCTTTGCCGTTGTCCGACAGGACCCTCCGATGGATATTTCCTGTCCGTGTATTCGGTGAATCGCAACCTTCAGGTTTGGAACTTTGGTTGCGCGCTGTTCTGGGATTGGTGTCGTTTCGCATGTAATTGTGTTACATTCTCTATGCGGTACAGTGGCATTGTAAAGAGTAACAATGCCTTCCACTGGAATTTAAGCATCCCGCGCCGTTGATGGCACTCGCCGCATAGCCGATATATCCAAGGTCTCCCGATAATGCCGTTGTATGGCGAGGGAGATTTGATCACCATAAATTCCATCCAGGCCGCCGCGGAGTGTTTTTCGTTCCGGCGTCGACCTGGTAATCGTATTTTCCCCATAGGCCATATCTTTTCACCGTAACCAGCCGCTCATACATGATGTCCGCTTTACGTTCCACCATCAACATAATACATGCGATGGATGTCGCGTGACCCCCCGCACTAATCTCAATGGTGAGTGGCTCAACCAATCGCTGGACCGCAGCTAAGGCGGGAAAGAGATTTCGCTTCCTCGAAAACTCCTGGCTGACCTTCGTCTGGTGACCGCGCCATGATTGTATCATGTAGATGGTGTCGGCCTTTTCCTTGGGTGTCTCCTTCTTGTTTCCACTCTTCTGTCTATCCTTTCCCTCCTTGATATTTTTGACCAAATGGTCCAATCTGCCTTCTTTAACCATTTTATCAATAAGCTGACGTAGTTGGACACATTCGTTAGTGGTGTGGCCCTTCTGTGCGTGGTAGTACAGATCCACTCCCACTCACGATCCTCTGGAGTGCGCATGGCGGTCTTGGAAAGTTTGCACTCTCTATGCGAGTATTTCCTTCGGTTTTTGTCACGGGTGTACTTGTCATTGTCGCGCCACTCCCTCTTGTTGCGATAGTTCCTGCGGTTACTATTACGGTCCGTGGATTGTCTCCCGGTTGTTCCTGTGACCGGTAGTTTGAATAGCTTCTCTTGCTATCCGCCGCAGCAGCTTCTCCTTGGACGAAGGACCGTGTGTGTTTCATGACTTCATCAAAGGATTGGGGTATCTTGTCATTCAATCTTTTGATAAGTTCTGGGTTGCTGATCCCATTCATAAACCCTGAAATTTTGAGTACTTCGGGACATGCTTGAACTTGCATACATTCGTCCTTGAAGCGCTCCATAAAAGCGCTCGTGGATTCCCCTTGGCGCTGTTTGACCCTAGCGAGTTCAATGGGGTTTTTCGCACACTTTTTCCGTTGAGTAAAATTTAGGCGGAACGCTTTTCTCAATTCTTCAAAACCATTGATGCTTCTGCGTGGAAGCTTGTTGAACCGGGGCGCGCTTCCACTAGTGTGGAATTAGACATGTGGCACCACACTGCTTGTGGCCAGTTCTCAATAGTTGCGGCTGATTCAAAATTTTAGGTGATCGTCAGTGGTCACCTGTTCCATCATAGGTTTTGACATTAGCGGGCATGCCTCTTCTCTTGTTTTCGAAATCACCGATGCGTCTAGTGAACGCATCCACCTTCTCGACGCACGCCACGGGAGAGACATGTCTTCCTCCTCTTGGTCACGGTATTTCCTTCGACTTCCAGGTCCAGCTCTCGCTATCCTCGCGTCCGAGGAATTATCGAGGATGAATCTTCCTCCTTCGCTTGCACCGACCGTCCTCGAATTTTTGCTTGAAGGACTTTTACTTGGGGAATATCGCCGCCAAGTCTCTGTCCCGGACTCTGCGATTACCAAGTATGGCGTGGACATTGGTGCGCCTTTCATCCTCCTCACTTTCTTCCACATGCTGTGAGTCAGATGTATCATCTTCCTCGACTCTCCTTCCGATTCTGTTGAACACTGGGGGTCGGCGACTATCCCTCCCGCTTCCTTCCTCGGGACGACGCGGGGGATGTCTCAAACTCCGGCCAAAGTCGAGTCGAGCATGCAGATCCGAACTGACCTTTTCTTTGCTTCCTCTTGCATGAGAATAGCTAAGGCTTCGTAGTTTTGAGAGACAAAACTACTTGGCTCTAATTCCGGTACGACCCCCTCTAGAACAGGGGTATCTGTTTCTATCAATATGCCCTTGTTCTTATCGGGTGCGTCGGGTGCTTTTGTGAAGTTAGCTTCTAGCACCGACTGGAGTGAAGTAAAAGGAGTGCGCAGTGGATCTCTAGCACTGGTGGTGGTGGTGGTTGCCTGTATGTCTTAACAATTTTCACGCGTATATACCCAACTTTTGTATCAACAATAGATAAATTGAGTTATGCAAATCTTTTTTATGGTCAATAATAATAAACATGATAATTTCAGTATCTACATTGTTCATTAATTAACATACTACATCCATCGTATACAAACAAGGCTTGCACTATAGTTAAGAAAATAATTTCAGACATCAAACATAGAGAATGGAAGAGACATATTCACTCACTCTAGCTATGCTAATTGTTTTATATCCATGAAGCTCCGGAATAAAAATGTTTCGTTTGTTATCATCCACATACTTTTATTAAACTCGAATACACTACTAAGCAGCACGCCCTCCTCTTTTGTTGTAAGTTGGGACATATACAAAGGTGGATTAAACAACATCAAAATAATCATAAAAAGTTATCTTAAAAATTTATCCTCCTATATGCAATTGGTTTTCAATTTAGCACATCCTCTCTGTGGGAAACGGTGTAAACTTTTATCATAAAATCATATTACAAATAATAAATAATAAAAACTAAATAATAAAAGAAATTTAAATAACTGACAAAACGGGAAGCAGAAGCAAAAGACAAACACTATTTAATGATAATAAATAAAGCAGTAAAGGACGTGGCACGAGGCTCGTGTTTAACACGATCCTCTTAAAACAGATTCGCCGTTTGTTTCTGTGGTACAACGTATAAAAACAGCGGTAATGCTCTTTACTAGACATACATGCTCGAAAGATCACAAGCTCACAAGTGTTTCTGATCGAAGAGAAGACTGGAAAATTGGTAGCTGAGAAGCTGCATTTTTGGATGTAAAAAGCGAATGAGACTTGGCAAATATTTATACTAAACCCCAATCTTGTTCTCTCAAGATTAAATATTTACCAATCTTAAACAAATATGTTATTACTAAACATGATTTGTATATCTTTTATTTATTCCAAAATATTATGTATAACTTAGTTAATAAGTTAAAATCTATTACATAAAACTGAAAAAAGAAACCCAACCGAACATGCAGTAAAAAGATTAGCGTGTAGGCGAACTTTCGAAGCTTCGAACTCATTTTGGCCCGGAAATCCCATTTTTTGCACCCTCGATGCGCGTGCGCATGTAATTAAATTAAATCGTTAGACGCTTTAACTAATTATAATATTTATTTATTAGCGTGTGACGTAGTAAATAAAACTTAACCCAACAATATGACAAGGTCATATAAGTTCAAGGAGTGTTTGGTCGACTATAATTAAATAGAGGGGCCATTCACGTACAATTACTTATAAGTTTCATATCTATATATACAATACATATGATTATATGAACGTAATTGATCGACTACTTGCTTTGGTTTTCCTTCCGTCGCTTCTTATTCGTTTAACGCTCAAAGTGTTTGTGTAATAAGAAGGGATTCGTAAACAAGTACTAGCATTCTAACGTTCTTGCTAGACGTAAGACTTGTTGTCTATGCAACCATAGAGAGTTCATACTTTTGAACTTAGTGGTTTTGCGTATTAAAGATTCGTTGTTCGTTTGCTAAATTGCTAAAAGGTACATGATTCTAGATCTTGCTTCCGTTGCGTACTCGTGTGATTGTTAGTTTTAAAGTTACGTGCTAATATGATTTAAAATTTCAACGGTGGCCTCACGAGCCTAAGTATAATATATGTAATTACATAGACATAAATTTGGACAAATTTAGGGTTACTTCAAGCATTAATTATGTTTGTATATGTTGTGTGTGTGTTTGTATGCTTTAAGTTGTTAACATCTCTCCCTCTGGTATCACTTTTAGTTTATAGAAATAGCTCTGCAATTTTAAAGTTATGGTTTACCGTTTCAAATTAGCTGCGTGTTTACAGTTGATGCTAGTGTTGAGGTACCTGCAAATTCTTAGTGTTTTAGAAGCATATAAGAGCTTGGGAATTCACAAATTATAAATTTAAACCCGGGCAAAAAGTATAAGCGTCAATTATAAATATTTACACTTGTATGATTACGTTTTTTTTTTTACCTCTCTCTCCCCGATTGCCGCCCAGTTTTGAGGTCTGAGAGTAGTCTTATAAATACTAGAAAAATAAAAGGAATTTTGTACAAAAAACGATAGGTCATATACTCTAGATCCCTATGAAGGAAAAGAGATTGATTTGGTGATTACTTAATACATGAGATGTAAAACCTGGATTCGTTGCTGACGTTTTTCCCCCTACAGGGGACTCTTCTTTAAGTTTTCAAGATGAATGTTACCGCTAAAATTGTATCTTAGTTTGTTTGTCTAACTAGAAACTTTACTAGACATTGATTTTGTGTGTTGATTTTGCTGTCAATGATGTTTAGATAATGGTGGTGACATTTGTGTTTTGAACGGTGCTTAAAAAACTAGAAGTTATGTTTAGGTTGATTGTTTATATAGATACTATATAACATCATAAGGCTTTTACCACTTGTTTTAATATATGTATGCTTTTGGTTGTTAAAATCTGTTATTCTTACATTTTTATTTGTCGCCAGACAATGTCAACCTCTCGTTCATCAAAAAGACCTCTGGCGTTATTTGATGAAATAATATATCATTTTGATCAATCTCTGGAACATATTTACCCTGAATTATATGAAAGCTGCGGACTTTCTAAAATGGAAAGGGAAGCTCGTGAGAAGTATGGGGATGATTACCAATGCTCTAATGTAGTGAGGATATGCACCAAATTAAGATCCAAAGATCCGGCTGTTTTTTTGAAAACAGGATCCGAAGATATTGCCAAGGTTAACTATCGTGTGTAATATGTTTTTTTCTTTTTTTTTTTAATAAAAAAAACGCAATTGTATATTCATATGTGTGTGATATTTTATTATTGCAGCTCATTGTGAAGAATCTTCCAAAATCTGATATGATACCAGAAGTCTCTTTCCGCTATGGTGGTTTTTTAACCTTCAAGCTATCCTGGGAATGGATGGCTAAGGTATTGTTTTATAACGTTCAACCTTCTGAAATCTTCCCTTCTTTTCTAGATTCTCACATGTTATATTCTTTTTGTCTACGCTTCTTTGCAGAGGATTGACAACATGTTAGCTGATGGTATACAAACATGGGCACCAGTATGTGATGTGAGAAGAGCAGTATTGCTCCTGCCGCAAAATGCTATAGGCTCGGATGTGCATGCAGATGAGATTCGAGCTTTATCGGTTCATAAGACGCTATTTTTAATGTTTATGTATTCTGGTGTTAAAGTGCATGGCAATAGGATGGTATTGTAGCTGATTAAATGTTTGATTATTTAATTATATATGTATATGTATGAATTAGTCATATTTTGCAGGCTCTTGCGGAGAAACAGTTGTCTATTGAGGCAGTAGGAAATCACTTTTTGATTGAACAAGGTTTCTTTAAAAAGAAAAGTGCTAGGCACGAGCCTCCTCTTTTTGTTGCTGCAAATACAGAAGAACGGGTGTCAAATGAAATTGCATTTAGAGATCTCATGATGCTGTGGTACTTTACTTCTGTCTAAACTAGTTTTAGTTCTAAGAGACTTTTTGTAAATAGTGATACATTTCACTAATGATGTATATAGGGTGGGAATTCACAAACGAAAAGCAGACTGCATAATTTATGTGGCTCCAGTACGCCGGGGAGGGTACATTGAAAGGTGCCTCGATGTAAGTAACCCTAGTTACTTGTACACAGCAACTTTTAACTGATAACATGTTCATATATAAAGATTAGTAACTTTGAATACTGATTCTTTTCCCAGGCTGCGAGAGATGTACAATGGCTTAATGATAAGGAAGATATAGCATCTTATTGTGGATACAAGACATCAAGTAATGAAAAAGAGAAGCTGAATTGTTTGCTAGAAGAATTCCGTAATTATTCGAAAGCCGCCTCCATTGTGGAACTAGGTATAGATATATCTTGTGTAAAAAATGTGATTGCCAAAAATTATTTCTTTCCCGACTTTCTTTGATAAAGCAATCTAAGCTTTCAACCTATTTGACCTGTTCTGTTTTTACTTAAGTATGAGATTTAAAATAGCTTTTTTCTTTTTATAGGCAAGGCTGTCGGATATAAAACTGCTGAAGCAGTTTTTGACTTTGCTCTAAAGTAAGTTCTTCATGCTTTTGTCATGATTTTTACCCTTTTGTACTTTGTTATTCTCAACTTGCTGTAATCAGATTAATCTAATACAATCTATTTCCTTTGTTTTCAAAATGTTTTATATTGATATCAGCAATGTAATACAATCTATTTCCTTTGTTTCATAAAACGAGACACCCTACTTTTAGGGCGAGTTTCATGCTTATTCATATGTCATTTTGTGTGTTCTTGACAGATATGCTTACTTAAAGAACCACTTATTGGCCGAGGTTCCATTGACTATTGATGAACTGTTTGACGAAAAGGTATTTTTACGATGTTCTTGTGATATTATACATCGAATTTCTCATTGATTTGAAATCTTTATGCTGGAATTTTCTGATAAATAGGAAAATACTTTAGTATATTTGCTACATACACAAGCTTTGGTTCTTTCAATTTTAAAGAATCCCCAGAGAGGCACCTTCAAGTTAACAAAGGTATGACTTTATTTTCGTTTCAATGTTGTAACTTTCTCATCTTGGCCCTAATTTTATTATTTCTTTTTTGTTCTTGGCCCAATAGGCGTTTGTTGCCAAAGAACGTCAGTTAGCATCACATTTAGTCCGGTTTACCGATGTAAGACCAATATCTTAACTAACTTCCACTACTTCACATGCAAAATCTCATTTTAAGTTGTTTTGGAATTGAATATGATTGTTTAAATATACAGGAGGTCAGAATGTCTTGTTTAACTTTGTCGCCACATATGTTGTGCGAGTATCTTTGGGAGTTGTGCAAGGAATTTACCAGCTGCTACGGCGAGGTATATTTTACTTACATATACCTTTTTCTTGTACAATATTGATTGTAATTTTTGCTTCTCATAAACCAAGGCTGATTTTTTTCAAAAAGACATGTAAGAAAGTTTTGCCATAATCATTGATGTATCGTCTTTCCAAATTCTTTTTTTCCTACAATTTTAGGTTGATTTTCTAAAAGTTAATTTGATTTTTAAGCACTTGTGATTATATTGGCAGGTCCGGCCTGTTGAGACCAGATTATTGCTATGTAGGGCAACTTCAGTAGTGATGGGAAAGTGCTTTGAACTTTTGGGAATCAATACGGTAGGCTTTCATCTAGTCTCTTGTTTTTTATTTTTTAAATTTGGTATTTGGGTGGGGTTTCTTTTCCCGGGCAATATCTAAGATTTTTCAAAAACCAAGCCAAGTTTAAATAACTCTATCGCATTAGTTTATATTAAGAAAGTTGGTCACTATTGCACATTTTATACTTCCTTTTTTTTGTGTAGAATTGCTCTAGTGGATATCTTCTACAACAAATGTCTGCATCTTCACTAGCTCCTGTAATTGTGAATCCGTTCATTCCATGGTCTGCAGATGTTTCTGATGCCAGGTAGATATTGAAATAATCCATATTTTTATGCCAAGCTTCTATATGAGTAAAACATATGGGTGTTTGCATAAAGTGTTAGTACCTTTTCATTATTTCATTATGCCTTTGAAAAATGAATTTTTGTAAAGGTTGGGCATTTTGTAATCTGTAATTGAAATATTATATATAATAATTTTAAAATTAACAATCTTATAATAATTTTGTTAGTTTTTTAATCGGTTTCGAAAGACATAGTTTTACCATGTTTTTTAAAAAGAAATGACGCAAACCGGCTGCAAAGCCAAAATTGCCAATATTTGGATGATTGGGTCCTACATCTTAAGGGAGATTAACAAAAACTAAGGGTGCGTTTAGTTGGGGGAAACACCATTGTTTTCTACAAATTATTTTGTGGAAAACAAGAAAAACAAAAATCGCGTTTATATTAGCGTTTTTAACAAAATGTTCTGCAAAACACAAAATACTTTATTTCCTAACCTAACAAGGAAAATTACAAAACAAATTTTAGTTGTCGTCCTTTGTAACCCACAACCATTTCTCCCCTTCTTCAAAATAAAAAATATAAACATCAACTAAACGCGTTTTCTATGTTTTCAAGTGTTTTGTGGAGATAAATTTCCCTTACAAATTTTTACAAAACTAAAGATAGAAAACAAAGGATTTTTCTCTCGTTTACCGTTTGAATAAAACAAGTGGTATGGTTTGACGTCAAAATGTTGCCCATCATCAACTTTAATTCTATTTAGGAATAGGGAATTTTATGTCTTTGCTTCTGGGGTTGATCTCAAGATTAGTACGTGTTGAGAGTTAAATTTAAATGAACGGAAATTAGTTTAGAAAGGTGAGGTTTATGCAAAGATGATTAATAATTGTATATTTTATTAGAAAAATATTATTGACACATGATACAACCTGTCACATTATTTTTGCAATTACATAATAATGCTTAGAAAAGCATTTATAATCTGTGTCTTGCGTCATATGTTAACAAGTTTTTTTTCATGCTTAGTGTTACAACTCAATTTCTCATTCATCTTTCTATATTTATTCTTGTTTACTACTCAACTCAATTTTGTTTTTGTCTATAATTTTTGATGGTTGTTTTGATTTTCATCAGGCTTAAAAATCTTAATCCCCGGATCGAGTTATTTTCAATTTTTGTGAGCATAGATGCTGATTTTAAAAAGGGTCATCTATTTGGAGGCATTGCATTAACAGATTTCAATGGGTTACAAAATGGCTGGTCCAAGTCCGATAACAAAGATTCTAGCCTTGTTACCTATTTTTCTCGTGATTGGAGTAATCCCTTAGCAATACGCAATGAATCCTATATATACTTCGGCAACCCGAGCTCGCGTTATGGAGTTTCGTTAGCTTCTACTATTGAGATTCATACGGAACTCATAGTTACTTTTGAGAAGAATGGTGCTCGTAAAGATGCTTGTTTTGAACTCTCTCGTGGGAAGAAGGAATTCAAGAAGTCTAGCTTTTGGCAAAACGAAGATAAAAGAACGGAATGTGGCAGTATGGCTTTTAAATCCAAAACTGGGTTTATACAGATCCATTACATATTGTTGAAGGATGCTATATATGGATGCAACAATAGAGTTAAGTTTTGAGTCACACATTCCAAGAGGTTTAAAAGTTAGTGGACACATCTCTGCATACTATGGCAAAGATGTTTTGAATGAATGTGAAGATGAACAAAAAGTGTATTACCATGCCCTTATCTTCAAAACCGACGGTATGTTGGTGTTCCCCGGTAAAAAACTTGGTTTACGTAAATCTGTTCTTGCCATACCGGCCAACGGCGACCTGATTCTTGAAGCTTCTTTAAAAGACAGTAAATCCGGAGAAACCATCGTGGACGCAAAGGTCACATATTCTGTGGTAACCAACAATGGTTTAAGAAAGTGGAAGATGCCTGCTGTCAAAGGCATAGGCAAAAATGGTAAGAGTCTTGGTAGTTTCAATCTTACGCTGGAATGGAGCAAAGGGACTGCTATCGTCAATTAAGGTATAATAAATTGTACCCTCCTTAAATTGAACCTCACGGATACTACAACTATTTGAACACAACTGAATACAACTCATTTATAAGAAGTCCCATGTGGTGCATTTATTTTCTGATGGATGGTAGGAACATTTTTGTAAGATCGAAAATTGTAATTTAGCTCCATTGGCTTTTCTTTTTCTTGCAGGATTTGAGAAGCAAATGTTCAATAGGCAAAATGAGAAGCAAACCACAGAAGGAGAAGCATACTTGTGGTCGGTTGCCGATATGTGAAGTATGCCAGAATACAAAGTTCAGATGCTTGTGATGTTAGCTCGAATAGTAGTAGTTTTGATAAAAATTGGAACGAGAAGCTTAACCGTGGTTGTTATCTAATATGTTATATTGGCCAAAACAGAAAATCCGATACTTGTGATTATGCCTAGAGTCGTTGTGATCTCTGATTCTGGACCATGATCCTTGTTTTTGATTGCTTTTGCATATTTACTGGAATACGTAAAGTCAGTCAAAAATCACCATGCTTGTACCTAAATTTTTAGATTTTATGTACTCACTTTATTAGAAAGAAGTGTGTCGTTTTATTCTAGACATGTCAAGTTTTGCTTTCATGAGCATGCAATATGTTTATACTTATGAGATTAGCCAAATAGTTCACTTGGAAAAGGAAAGCTAGATGAAAAACAATTTGACATAAAGAATGGTGGGAAACTAGAAGGGGGTTAAATAGTTTCTCCGTTTTTAATTTAGTTATGTACTATTTGCGAAAAACTTCGATTCAATCATTTGTGAAATCAAACCACAATAATATGAATCATACTTAACAATACTACAATAAACACACTAAAACTATT
>OU343217.1:296928301-297192609 GCA_910596185.1 Chrysanthemum makinoi | reverse complement strand
AAAGGATCACCAACGATTTCTTGTCGAATTAATCTTCGGGATTTGAAAGAGGAGAATAAGTCGTGTGAAGAAGCGAATGCTCATGCACTAAAAGAAGTAAGAGAGAAAATATTGGCTTTTTTTGAAAAAGGAAAATATTTTTGTGTTTTGAAAAAGGTCTTTTAAAAAAATATTTTGTATTTAGGAATTTTAATTTTTTTTTGGATTTTTGAAAATTTGAAAAAATTAACTTTTCGGGGAGAAAAGGTTCTTCAAGGCACCAAACTTAAAACAAAAAAAAATCGTAACACCTATCCCCGGCAGCGGTCGAAGCGGTTTTAAATTTGTTTTCCCGATTAAGAATCAATCACTCCTTGAGGAAAAGTAATAATCAACCTTCCGGATGTCGTATTCCTAGGCGAGAGATGAATTGAATTTTATGTTTTTTTTTGTTCATTTTAAATGATGCTTGATTATCGTTTTGGTTTTTGTTTGGTTTTGTAGACTAATTTTTAAAACTTTTTATACTAATTAATAAAGCAACTATTTTAAGTGAGATAAAAATTAAACTAATAGCAAATAATAGATACGGACTAACAATATATGATAAAAAGCTATGCTTGTCAAGTGAGGTGAAAAGGTAATTTAGTGTGAATAATCTATTAAGCCCTTGTAATTAATAACCGTCGAATTAAAATTATTACCTCACAACATTGGCTTATATTGAAAACAATTATTTTTTCGAGGTAAAAATTGGTAGACTTTAAATAATTAATTATCCCAACTGCTTTTGCCCGTTAAAATAACCAACTAATCAAATCATCGATTAATCCGGAAATTATTAATTAACAACCTTTAATTATCCGTTTAGAAAGTAGATTTTTCTCACAACGTTGGTTTATATTGAAAATCCTACTTTTTATCTAGATAAAATCTACTTGGTTATATAGTTAACATCCTTAACGGCTTTTGTCCGTTAAAGTTTCTAAAAACCAAACCAAGTAAACCAAAGACTATCAATTAATAATCTCTTAATATTCCACACTTAATTTCACAATTCACCAATCAGTTAACAAGCATAATAAAAATCTACTCACTAATAGTCATAAATAAACCAACAATGATAATAATAATAAGCTCAACAAACATCATCATAATTAATCTAAAACTAAAATTAATGAAAAAAGTAGAGAATAATACCAAAGTGAAGAAACTTAAGCTAAACGACCACCCGATCTTATAAGCTTATCGAACTACAAACTTTACTTCTTAATTAGCTTTTATATTACCAAATAATGAATAAAGCTTGTGACTTTATTCACTAATTAGCTTTATACAAGCTAAATCAAGCTCTAAACTTTAGTAAATAAGTAAACTTATAAGACCCTTAAGCTCCCGCCTTAGAGGTTAGACAGATCAAGAGAAAACACAACTAAAACAATGATTAATGACATATAATAAGAATAAACTAAATAATAAACTAGATCCAATAAGCTATTGAAAAGCTAATAGATCTAGATCTACTAATTTTGGATCTAAAAAGCTAAAAAGCTATTAGATTCAAAACTAGTATATAATCAATCACAAGCTAGGAAGCTAGGATGATTAGATCTAAGAAAAAAATTAAGCTAATAATCTAATTTTAAGCTAAAGTTCTAATTTTTATGGATTTTTAATATGAGATTTTGTAATAAAAGTGTTGATCTATAAGTAAAATTAAGAATAAAAGCTATTTTAGAAGAAAAGATGATGAGAAATGCTAAGTAATAAGGTAGATCTAAATTTATTTAAACTTTTAAGCTAAAATTAATCTACAAACTACTTTTTTTTTTTAGAAATTGCAAAAGAAAATAGATTTAAGAAAAGAAAAGAGTTTTAAAAAGAAACTAAAAATAAAAAGTACTTATTGAATAAGCTATGTGAAAAGCTTACCCAAAAAGCTAGTCTTCTATATCTAAAAATAAGCTATAAGGTTGAGTTTATTCAAGATAAAAAGATATGTAAAAAGCTTAAAGTAAAAAAGCTATAAGAGAGCTTATCACTAAAAAGTTAATCTAATAAGCTACACTAAGCTATTAAGCTAAAATAGATTATTAGATAAGAAAAAGAAAAAGAAAAGAAAGAAAAAGATGAAGAAGATAAGATATATTGGATCAGCTAAAAAATTATACACGTTTACAAAAACCCTTAAAATTCTCTCTCTCACTTGGCGACATAGGAGAAAAACGCAAACATTAATCGTTCCTACTTCAATCGCTTTTCTACCTGAATATTCTTTTGATTAGGCTATTATCTTCGATTAATTTACTATATTCTATGACTACCACATGTGCTCATAGAACTATGAATTAATTGTTACTTGGGTTACTTATTATTTAATCGTTCTTATCCACCCTACGATTGGTTATTTAATCGCATAACATTTAGTTGTGGATCGAGTGGGGATTATTAAAACGCTGGTAACCCTAAGATTAGGGTTTTTTTGTTTGTGATCTTGGCGTTGGTCTGTATGCGGTTTTGAGGGTCTTATTGCTGTGATTTATTCATGATGGGGGTTACGAGAGAGAGGGATAAAGGTGGGGGAATGTTGGAACATGAATTTGGTGGTGCTGATAACTACTCATCATTGAATAAGACTACTCCGGAAAAGGCTTCAGGTGTCGTTACTCCTGGAGTTGAGAGTCTTAGCATGGACACTAACAGCCCTAGTGTTAATTCTCTTAATCGCACCTATGATCGTACTACTTTGGCTAGTAATCTTGATGATATGGCTGGAAGTAAATCCTTTAAAACTTCTATGCCTAAGGTGGCTTTGTTTGATAATCCGAATGTGACTAAGGAAGGGGATGAGCAGGTCAACGATGGATTGAAAGCTCCTACATTTGCAAGTAAGGTGGGATCTACTTCTGCTACCCGCAAAGTTAATTTCCGCACTCTTGATACGGGCAAGCCTCTTAATGAGAAGGCCGAGGTAAAAATTCCTTTGTCATCTGTCTTGGAAGCTAATTCTAAGTTTGATAATACTCTTTTCGGGTATTTTATTGGCAAGAGGGTTGCATTTCCCGTAGTTGATAACTACGTGAAGAATGCATGGAAGAAGTTTGGTGTGGTACGTTCTATGATGAATTCTAAAGGTTTATTTTTCTTCAAATTTGCCTCTATTGAGGGATTAAATGGAGTGTTAGAGAATGGACCGTGGTTTATTCGATCCGTTCCTATTATTTTGAAGAAGTGGACCCCAAGGACGAGTTTTATTAAAGAGGATTTGGGTTCGATCCCTGTCTGGGTGAAACTACATGATATTCCTATTGCTGCTTTTACTGATGATGGATTGAGTGCCATGGCGACCAAACTCGGTACCCCTATTATGCTTGATGCATACACGAGCTCTATGTGTTTGCAGTCATGGGGCCGTTTTGATTATGCTCGAGCTTTGATTGACATCAAGGCAGATCGGGAGCTTAAGGGACAATGGTTATTGCTGTGCCAAGTTGGGATGGTGAAGGGGAGGTATTGCATACTGTTAGAGTGGAATATGAGTGGAAACCACCTCGTTGTGGTGGTTGTATGGTTTTTGGCCATGATGAGACCCAATGTCCCAAAAGTGTGCCTGTTGACCTTAAACATCAAGCACAAAAGAATGATGGGTTCCAAATGCCTCAAAGGAAGGCGTTTCGTGGTATTGAGGTGGGAAAAGGGGCTAAATTTAGCCCTTCTAAACATAAGAAGCAGGTGTATCAGCCTGTGTCGAAGAAGTCGGATGCTACAAAGATGAAGATTACTGAAGTGGCTAGTACAAGTGCGACAAGTATTGCAACATCAAATCCGTTTGATGCTCTTAATAGGGTTGATAGTGATGAGGCCGATATTCCTAGTGTTACTGTTGACTTGACCAAAGATGGTAGCTCTGCTAAGGGTGGAAATGGTAGCACTAGTACTACTCCTATTGTTGGAAAAATTGAGGAGCTTGAAAAGCTAATTATTGAGGGGAAAGTTACTCTTGTAGATGATGATGGTAAACCTCTTAAAAAGGTTGATTTGAAAGAAAAGGTGCATGATACGGCTACTAAGCCTAGTTCTTCCTCCTCTCCGTATTCTATGGTGGGTAACCCATTCTCTAAAGTAGGGAATGTGATTGTTTCTGACAGTGATGATGAGGAGGTGCTTGAGCCGGATAATCCTATGGCTAAATTTCTCGCATCAACAGGCGGCGGTCATGAGCTTGAAGATTATTATGATGATTATGCGGATCAGGTCTATGATTTACCAGGGCAATTGGACGCTTTTTCTGACATGTATGATATCAAGCTCCAAGGTCGTAGTAGTAAGCAATCTAGACGTTAGGTTATGCTTGGTTTTGTGTCAAATGTAATCTTGTGAGTAGTGGTTGTTTTACTGTTTTAAGGATAGGAAGTGTCTTGTTATATTAGCTTTACCGCCTATGTAACAGGCTGAGATATGAGACTTCACTCATATCCTTTGTACTTAAATGATTTTTTGAAGTAATATATTTACCGGGGAAACCCTTTACCCAAAAAAAAAAAATATATTGGATCAGCTACAAGGCATCATGTATTTATAGCAAACCATCACACTTCTATTACAAATAAATTTGTTGATAGGCCACGTGGCCTTTGTTGCACATTCATATCAATGTTAATTTTGGGACGTGTAAACTCTCTGGGAACTAGTAATTTATAAAGAATTGTTGGGGGTAATTAACTGCATGTCAGAAACAGTGTAAATTTAATGAAGTGCATCTTTAAAAAGGAGGTAGGTTGAGTTAGTTTGAGCATCTTTAATGTTGCTTTATTTTTTTATTTTTTTTGAAACTTTACTATATTCACACAAGTCATACCACCAAAACCAGTGGCAGGCAGAGATAACAAGGGAGGGACATTATAAAGAATTTACATCAAAATTGTGCCATTGGTCCCATGACAAAGAACGCTTTTTGTTCCTATTCTTATACCACAAGAACCCCAATGTCTTTACCTCTTGGAAGATCTTTTCTACCTTTATAGTTGTGTTCGCGAATCTTCTTTCGTTACGGGCTTTCCAAAGGCACCAACATGCCACAAACATAATGCCTTTCAAAGCCGAACTCCCTTTCTTGCTTAGACCCGCGGTTTTGTGAACCTCGTACAAATCCTTAATGGAAAATAAGAACAAGGGATTTATTTTGCACCACCGACTAATACGGAACCAAAGATTAGCCGAGACCTCACAGACGCAAAATAAATGTTCCACTTCTTCTTCTTCTGCCTCGCACAAACCGCAAAGGGTTGAGCCAACTGAGCAATTCCGTTTCCTCAAAACCGACGCCGTCTGAATGCGAGCCATAGCCACCCTCCACATAAAAATATTACACTTTTTCGGCACCCATTTAGACCACTTGAAAACATATCTGTTGCTAACCTCTCGATCGCTAGCCAAGAACGATTTTACAGCCTTTACACAAAAGAACTTGTTGTCGCGACCAGCCCACGATCCAACTTTTGAAGTTTGACCCATGGAGGCATCAATGATTTGTTGCATAACTTACAGATTTCATATGCAGAACTAGCTAGGAGGATTAATCCGCCACACGAGAGCCATGAGATATAACTTACAGATTTATATGCATCATTGCGTAATATATAGAGAAAATGTAAATTAATTAGCTAGGTTTATTTATGAGGGTGACTGTTAGCATGCATGTTCATTTTCTCTCACGTGGACATGCATAGACATCGATCACCTTTTTTCTAAATCATTTTGTAAACATTTATAAACTGTCTTCTTCGGTATTAGATTAAGGAGGATGGACTATATACGTAGTCAGAGACGGAGCCAGGACTAAATATAACCGGGTGCACAAAAAAAATGAACACTAATACTAGAAACATATTTCGATGGACTGGGTGCATTTAATACGACTTTAAGAAAAATCGATGTTTTTATTAAAAATTAACACTACGTTGAAAAAATCCATGGGGTGCCCGTGCACCCGCGGGAACCCCCTGGCTCCGTCCCTGTACGTAGTATTATATATGTAAAGTGACGTGATACAAGGTTAGTTGTAAAAGAACTAGGAGGTAAAACATTTGGTTGAGGAGAAACTATAGTAAAAGAATCAAAAGTTGAAATAAATGAATTGAATTGAATTAAAGACTAGTTTTTGGGCTGATTATCTTACTGATCGATGGATTTGTTTCAAGACTTGACATCTTACCAAACTGAATTTTCAAATAAATACGAGTAACTCTTTGTACTTTGGTTGTTGTTGGTCATAAATTGAATGAAATACAACAAATCTTGTACTTTGGTAGTTGTTGCCCATAAATTCTAAACGTTTTTTTTTTTATTTGAGGATTAAGCCCATTGCACTCTAATAATATGGCTGGTAATATATGTATAGGTCAATCTATATTTGACTTTTTGAGATCATATAAACTTGTAGTCAACTTCCAGATTGATGTTTGTATTAGATGATAAATATGGTCCAAGCCCGGTGTGGGGTTAGGGTCTATTAGGGTTTGTAATCTATAAATATATGGATGAATAATAAAGTTACACTTTATCATTGTCTAACATGGTATCGGAGCGGGTCTAATCCTCAGACCTAGGTGGCAGCCGCCTCCCATAAACCACCCCGTCAAACCCTAATCACAAAAACACAACTCACAAAACCACCACCCAAACATATCAGAAAATATGTCGTCATCAACAGATCAAATGAGAGCATCACATATATTAATAAAACATCAAGGATCTCGTAGACAAGGATCACGGAAGGAACCAGATGCAGAAATCCTTTGAGGATGCAACATAGGCATTGAAAGTGGTGATGATGTGCAAGTGGTAGTTGTTGAAAATCCATGTGCTTGTGCTTGATCTTAATTATTATTTCTAAAAAAAGAAAAAAATATATATATAGTTATTTTGTTGTTTGTTTGTTAGTCGATTGTTTGTACGGCTTTGTTACCAGTCGACTAAAGTTAATCGTTGGTACCGGTCCCTAAAGTCAACCGTTGGTACAGTTGTGTTACCGGTCGACTTAGCTGACCGTTGGTACCGGTCGACTAGAGTTGACCTTTGGTACAGTTTTGTTACGAGTCGACTAAAGTTATGCTTTTATTACGTTAATGTTTTGTTTTTCTTTTCTTTTCTAGTTTGCTACTCTTTCGCCACTTGGACTGCGGGAGAGTATTAGATGATAAATATGGTCCAAGCCCGGTGTGGGGTTAGGGTCCATTAAGGTTTGTAATCTATAAATATATGGATGAATAATAAAGTTACACCTACGGGTTTTATCATTGTCGAACAGTTTGTAGACCGCATACTATTCAACAATGCAATTGGTCGAAACTTCAGTATCAAATCAATAATGCAATTTATGCCTAAAACTAGTTTATTGGTTGTAGCAGCCGGACTCACTTCTTCACAAACCAATAAACTATTGTCACACAGTTTTAGTCATATAATTAGACATGTTTTTAGGCATTCTTATCATTTTTAATCATTATCTCAAACAGTAAGTCTGTAGTTATATATTTTGTAAACATTTATAAACTATCTTCTTCGGTATTAGATTAAGAAGGGTGGACTATATACTTGGTAATACATGTAAACTGACGTGATACAAGGTTAGGTGTAAAAGAACTAGGAGG
The DNA here is from genome assembly GCA_910596185.1 of Chrysanthemum makinoi. Taxonomy (NCBI): domain Eukaryota; kingdom Viridiplantae; phylum Streptophyta; class Magnoliopsida; order Asterales; family Asteraceae; genus Chrysanthemum; species Chrysanthemum makinoi. The sequence continues at coordinate 297,184,978 of OU343217.1, read as the reverse complement.
TAAAACATTTGGTTGAGCATCAAAAGTTGGAATAAGAGAATTGAATTGACTTAAAGACAAGTTTTTGTGCAAATTATCTTATCGATCGTTGTTGGAAAAAAGTGTGACTAAACGGGTTTTCAGGGTTTCAGTTTTTCCATACTCGCATGAAAAAATTTCTAGAAAAATTGGATGTTTTTCACCAAATAAACGCATCCTAAATGTTTTCTTTTAATTTGGCAAAAATATTAAATTTATAAAATTAAAGATATCTTTTTTAATTGGAGTACAAGGAAGTGCCATTTGAGAACCTAAGGCTAAGATATATGAAAAACCAAGAACCTATCATGATTGAAAAAAAAAAATCAAACTACAATGAAGAGAGTATAAACGCGAGTATGATGACAAAAACACAATGGCCACTTTTCTCATTGGTTTTAAGCTTGCAAATGAACCATCTAGAAATTGGAACGAAAATGAATTCTTTGGTACTTGGATAATAAGTTGTAGAAAATATTAGGTAGCGTTCAGTTTTTCCGACTTTGCATGTCACCTATCTATCAAAAGTAAATTGTAATTTTCACTCGCTGTCCCTATATATAAAGATATTTCAACATTCTAACATCAATAACTTAAAACTCAAGCAATCACTTCTTCACTGATAACTTACAACTTAATACCACGTACGAACACAAAAAATCTACATGGATATGAACGTATCTTATAACTCTTTTCTGTCTTCGTCGTCATCTTCTGAAATAACTTTAACGTGTAGCTTTTCATCAGAACTTGAAGTAGTTATGCTAGCGTCTGAGAACCCGAAGAAGAGAGGCGGAAGGAAAAACTTTAAATAAACCTGACATCTGGTTTACAGGGGAGTAAGGAGTAGGGATAAAGGTAAATGGGTTTGTGAGGTGAGACATCCGATCACTCAGTCGAGGGTTTGGCTAGGGACTCATCCAAATGCTAAAAGTACGTGTGTTTGAACTTTGCTGACTCAGTATGGCGACTGCCTGTCCCAGAGTCTAATCATGTAGCGGATATATATCCAAAAGGCAGCAGCCCAAGCGGCAGAGGCTTTTCGACATACGAAACCGGAAGTTGTTATGGATTATTACATGCATGAAGATGAGTTGCCAGGGTTTCTTGATAGCATGGCTGAAGCACTCATGCTACCACCACCTCAGAGTAACTTTTTTGATGATGTGAAATCTTGTGCTCACATGTCGTTATGGAACTTTTAGTTTTAGTACACATCTCCTTATTTTTTAATACTACTACAAGATTGAATTATTTTTTATTTATTTTCTCCCAGGTGACTTGGACTTAGCTTTTTGTAGGCAAGTCAATGAAGGAGATATAATTAATATCCATTTGTAAACGGCTTTTTAATATTTATGGACAATAAAGACATAATATTGCTACGTGTTCATTCTTGATGTTTTTAAGCAGTATTCATGGATCAAGAAAAAGATAACTTACTATTAAAATAAGGGCTTATAATCTGATTATTGTTTTGCTTATCTTTGTGCTTATTTTATTTGGGTTGGTAGACAAGAAGAGATACCACCGGTAGAGATCGTTTCCCTTTTATTTATTTGTATTTATTTTTGGTTGAAATAAAGTTTGGAGTTTGTGTGGAGTGTCGGGGAGATTACATAGAAAATCATTTTTTTTTTAAATCGTACAACTCACAAGCATAAGTTAGAAAATCAAATAGTTTTAAGGTTAGTTCTATCATCTAAGAGCTATTAACTCACAAGCATAAGTTAGTGGATTAAAAAAATGATGGTTATCAGATCTTAAAAAGGGCGAAAAACATAAGAGTTGTCTAAAAAGTGTATATATTTATCAATATAACTCCCTAAATATTCTGGTACACACATTTTTATTATTTTAAGTTCATAAATTAGATCAAGTAAAACATATACTAATTTTTAATCCAATCAAATTAGCTCTAGTAAAAACATATACTAAGATTCTGATGATTGACATGTGTGAAATGAAAACCACAGTTAAAAAAGAACTTGATTAGATACGCACATTATCGCCGTCGAAGATCACAACACATAATAACGCTTTTGAGCATACATAAAAGGCTCCATCAACCATAGTGTTCTTGTTTTTGTGTTTTGAGGGGTAAAATTTTTAATGGATATAAGAAAAAGAAAAACAAATACAAGACTCAAATTCGCAGATTAGATCTTAAATTTCCGAAATCAACACAAAGAGATCATGTTTGTGTGAATTGGTGAAGGAGAATAGAATGGAGGCGTGTGTTTGTAGTGTTAGGGTTATAGTGTTTATATAGTGACTGAGGAGTAGAGAAAATAAATGAGGGTTGGTATAGGTTTGGTGTTAAAAATTTATTGCCTCATGGGGCTTGTTAATTGTTTTATTTTCAGTATTAAATATGTGGCTAGTTATGGGATTTTTTATGAGTCCATTATATGTTTCAATGAAAGATTTTTGCAACCACAAATTTGTTTAGATGGAAAAACAAGCTATAAACAGAGATTCATGGTTCACGGAGGATTTGAAGAAAAAAAAGAGGTAGTGGCATGAACAAGATTGATGTGTAAAAATGGATCACTTAGTAGATGTGTTGATACAAATATAAGGAGAGTATACATAACTCACTTTCAACTCTAAAAAAGAAATAAATATTGCATATACTATACTATACATTTTTCTATTTATGCTACTTTTTGGAAAAGCCGTGAATTGAAGGTTGATAAATGAGTGCAACGACATAGTATTGCTCGTACGTTGCGGCGGGGTTAACCTCTTTTCTCAGTAACTTGTTTGTTCAATCGAGACTGACTTTTGTGATCTTTTTCAAACATTTTAAAGCTAATTAACACATCATAAGTGAAACCATTAGCAAGTAAAATAATGAAATCGAACGCCATTCGCCAAGGCTGAAACCGGTTTAATGGTTGGTTTGTTTGTACAAGAGATGAGATTCAAGACTTTGTGTGTGCAAGAGGTGAATGTTGTGAGTTTGTGTATGAAGAAGTAGGGGTTGGTGTTGAATTAGATGGAAGTAAATTGGGTTGGTTGTGGAATTAAATTTTTTTGAGATTTAATTTTTGGGTAAAAACTTTTGGGCGGGAATGAGTTATTGTACAGACTGTAGTTGCGTGTTTGAGTACACAAAAATTATTTGATGGAAAAATCTTTAACAAAATGAACATCTACATATGCTAGACTTCGATTTGCAATTAATGGCATGAAATTTAATTGCTCCCATTCAAAGGAGATAGACTCATATGCTTCTACCACATTTTGAGATTGTGTATTCGGATATGCATGAGTAATTTAATGTTTTGAAAAGTTATTGGTGTAATTTTATATTTTAAAATGATATTTGATGCAATATTAGAGAATGTGTGTTTAGTTATTGAGGTGTAAAAAACTAAAAAGTGTCTAATGCAATATTGAGGTGTCAATAACTAAAAACACTTTCACTAGCAATAACACATCACAAAAAATATCTCAGTCTGTCAAAGAAAAAGAAAAAAAAAACAATAGCGTCCACTGATGAACCAACGAGGGCATGGACCACACGGTGCACTATGGCGCCGTTGTTGGTCCTAAACTAATTAACATATATTGGTGAATGAGAATTTTACACTCTTGCTCAAGTAGCGAACATAAATGTGGTCAAATTTATTTAACCATGTGTAAGAGGGTTGGTGAAAGAGATTTATTACATGCGTTTGGTTGGTGTCAAAATGCATGAAAAATATCCGTTAACAAAGATATGTCACTTTAACTCTTTGAGATTATAGATGGCTAGTTATCAACCTTTCCATGAAATAATTAATAGATGACATATATTATAGTATTGATTTTAATTTTACTATGTAAAGAGAGTGGTTAAAGCTGTGCAAAAGATTTATTGTCTAGTATCTATCTATTTAAACTAATAAAAAGAGATTCATCCCACTTCATCAAATTTTTTCTAAAAATAACTAAGCCTCTTATTGTGACACGTGGCATGGTCTGTTTCTTGCATGAGAAAATTTGAAAAATATCAGGTAAGTTGTACGTATTAAATAGCATTTAGGAACTAAAAATGTCAATTAATGTTCTCTTAAACGAGTCTTTTTTACAAAAATAGCTTTGCGTTTCCATATATTATTTTAAACAACCCTTTGAAACGTCAATTAATATTCTTAAAATTATTCAATATTTTCATTCAATGTTTTCCTAAAATATTTTCTTTGATTTATGTTGATTTGTTATGCACGTACTTGGGAACTTTCAAAACTTTTAAGGTACACATCTTTTATATATTTCAAGTTTATATAACCATATGTTTTTGTTTTTTTGAAAGGTGAATTTCATATAAAGTGTTTCGTGTCGCGGATCGACAGCGGGAGGTCTAGACTACGTTGTCTAAACCGGGTCCGCGCTAGAGAGCTCCCTCGAAACGGAAATGCCTATTTCAAATACCCGATGGGGAGGGGGGGGGGGGGGGGGGGGGGGGGAACCTCTACTAATCCGCCCGAAGGCGCGACAATTAATAGGGGAAAACCCTTGCCTTTTTCAAGATTCGAACCTGGGGTTACCAGGCCCAAACCCCTTCATTAAAGGACTACCTTGAAGGAAAATCCCTCATTCAAACCTCTTGCAGGATTTGAACTCAAGGCCTCCCTCCCCCAAGAGCCCCTAAAGACTCCAAGGTGACCAACTGAGCTAAGCCAGTTGGTTAACCATATGTTTCTAATTCTTCTCATCTGGCCATCTAACAAAATAATTCTTGTTTAATTGGTTTCACTGATTTATGTATTTCTATTGGATGTTCTTTATTTTGTTTATTTATGTGATTTCTAATTGATGTTTTTATTTGTAGTTATGCATAGATGAAGTAGCTTCTTCAAATATGGAGCAAGAGCTACTCACTCCTATCCCAAGAATAATTAAAGTTAGTTATTTCCGGTCAGCAAGTAGTTGATCATCATGTATTGTTGTCCTTAAAGTTAAACTTAGTTTAAGAAAGTTTCATTGCCAAAGAATTCTATAAACATTTTGACATTATACGTATATCACATGTGTTTTTAGATTATATTGATGGTTTAAAGTCATTCGGTATTCTTTGATTAACCATTATGGATCCTTCATATACTCATACAATAACTTAGGTAACAAATTACAAATGAGTTTTTGGTCATATCTTTATCTTTTTTTTTTAAATATTGGATTTAGATGTTTATTGTCCACCAAAGAAGTGCATAAAATAAGTAATGTGTACTCCTGTTTAGAATGCGTTCATAATGGGCGGTTTCAAAAAGCTTTTAAACTCATGAATTTTTTTTCCATTTCATTCATAGTGAGTGTTTTGTTCATGTTCATGTAGAATGAAAATATACGTAATTTTAAACCTATTTGTTATTAAATTTGTGTTAGTTATGTATGATGATTATAAAGCTTTAAAAAATTCACGTATTATAAAAACAAACAACTTTATTGATTGATGATTAATATGATATGCACCTTTATTAATCTTTTTGTCATTATGGATGGGGCTATTATACATGCCCAAAGTTCCCAAGTACAAACATTGTTATATATCCCTAACACATATTCCTATTTATCATCTTAACAATAAGATAATCACACATGTACAAATCAAGGGAAGAGATGAATCATGAGAATTAGTGAAGTTCATGTGTCATCGTCTCATGATTAAGATGATATATAAGAAAGGACAAATGAGAATAAGGGCATGTTTGGCAGGGACTTTTTGGAGGAGCTATTAGCTTTTTGTTACAAAATAATCTCCTTTAAACTAAGTAGCTTCGTTTGGATGCATTACCTACAAGCTTTTATTTCAAACAAATAGCTCCAAAATGAAAAGCTGATTAATAAAGCTTTTTAAATGTCTATGAGCTGTTAAAACATTAAATTACTAATATACCCTCTAAACATTTGTTTACAATTATATATTTGTCTTTTTATGTCATTTTACATCTTATAATTACATTTAACAGCTAATTTACCAAACACTTTTATTAAAAAAAAAATACAGCTTATAGCTCATGTTAACAGCTTTGCAGTTTACAACTTACAGTTTACAGCTTATAGCATACAACTTACAGCTAGTTTTGCCAAACATACCCTAAATAGCATTTTTCTTTATTTACTAAAATTAGTTTCTAACACTCGATGCTCACCTGTCTCCACAAGAAATCAAAATTGACAACATCATTAACTGCAAAAGGTTTTATACAAGTGTGTGTTATTCTCTTACTTATTTGACAATAATTTAGGTCACATGTATTTTTCTCATTCGCAAACAATTGCATTTTCCAACCGCGTATTTTTCTTCCAGCTTATTGCATAAAAATAAAAAATAAAAATAAAATAAAAAAATTAATAACTTTTGCTTTTAATACCAAGTAATTGATAGTAGTAAACCACTAAACCTAATAGTACGTACTAATACATTAGGTTATCATAAAAAAATATCATCTCTTGCTTTTCTAAGACAAGAATCAAAATGACTCCTTAAGCTAAAGGGAGTGTCATCACTCTTCACCATTCACATCAACGTTATTTTAGCTTTTTCTCTTCTCTTACTTCCCTTATTCACTCTCACCTTTCATCCGTTTTAGTCACCTCCCCTGACATTTCAATAAAATCCTCACTTTATATAAATATACACCCTTAAATATATCCCACACACTCAAAAAAAAAAATAAAAAATAAAAAAATAAATAAAGCCTTTTGAAATTGAGCCCCACATTTTATGCTCTCTCACTATGATGAGCATCACCATTAAATGTATTATAACCATGACTACTGGCTTCCGTTTTGGTTGGTCACTCGTGAGGAAAGGTGACGGTGACCAAGTCTCGCATACTCCCTTTAGTCTTAAGTCGCATCCACTTTTATCATCTCAGTGATTTAACCTAATTTTATCATCTTAAAAATATAACATCATGATCTAATTTCGATATGATATATACACACATTTTAGACTCTCATACATCGACGATCACCATATATCAAAATCAATTTACTAATATATTCACCATTTTTATGATCATAATTGGTTATCTTATATGTTACTCCATTCGTCCCAAATTATAAGTCCATATTGGTATTTTTTGTTGTCCCAAAATATTTGTTCACTTTTATATTCCAACCAACCAAAAGAGTGTTTAGTGAAGAAAGATGATACTGTATTTAATTGTTTAATAGAGTAGTTAATGGAAATTTTTTAAACTTTGTGCAAAAAAGTGAACTTATAATTTGGCACGAAGGGAGTATCTCTATGATAAAAGACTCTTTGGCAGCACACATTTAAATTTTCTAAACATAACATTTAACCTACTAATTACACGTAGTAAAAAAAATATATGATCAAGGGGTTGTTTACTAAATTAAGTGGTTTTGATATGGATTTAAGATACCCAAATGAGAAAAGATTGAAACTACGTGTATCAGTGTATGTTGTTGTTATTAAATAGTAATCTCAAGAACATTGGAACTATTAAAAAAAACACAGCTTTAAGATACCCAAATGAGAAAAGATTGAAAAAGAGTAACAGGCATGTTGTAAAAATGACTTACAGATTTGTCAAAGATATGGATTTGAAATTTGACTTTTTTGAAATCTTTGTAGTTGGCTTAATTTTTGTGTTGGTAGACAAAAAGAGATACCACCGGCGATGTTTTGATGTCTGAAATTGTTTTCTTAACTATAGGTTTGTATACGATGGATGTACTATGTTAATTAATGAACTATGTAGATATTTATTATTGACCATAAAAAAGATTTGCATAACTCAATACATACTGTATAAATCAACCCCTTACCAACAAGCAAATCAAAACACATCCCATATTTACAAACCACACAACGAACCTCTTAACCCATATTCAAACCCTCTCCAACACAACATTTTTATAAGAGATAAAAAAAAGGGTAAATTGCAAATTTCGTCCCTAATATTCATCAAAATTGCAAATAACACACCGAGAGAAAAAAAAATTGTAAATTAGCCACCGAGAGCTAAGTTGCGTGCAAAATCGCCACCGAGAGCACACGATCGCTAGTTCTCCCCTTAGTAAGGTCGTTACTATATGACAAATATAGTCGCTAATTTTATTTTCTTATTTATTTAACTATGTACGTTAGTAAGTTTCGTTCTTATACGTTTTCGTCTGTTTTAATACGTCATTATCCGTTTTCATTCGTTTTTATACGCTTTCGTCCGTATTTATACGTTTTCAATCGTTTTTATAACTTTTCGTCCGTTTTCAATCCGATTTTATACGCTTTCATCCCTTTTACTTACGTTTTCGTTTCGTTTTTTTCGGTTTTATCTGTTTACATCCGATTTTCGTCGGTTTTTATCCTTTTTAACTTTTTATACATTTTCATCCATTTTTATAGGTTTCATCCGTTTTTATACGTTTTTGCCTTTTTTTACGTTTTAATCCGTTATTATACGTTTTCATCCGTTTTTCATACGTTTTCGTTCGTTTTTATACGTTTCCATCCGTTTTTATACGCTTTCGTCCGTTTCAATACGTTTTCATGTTTTTATATGTTTTCGTTCGTTTTTATACGTTTTCGCCCGTTTTTATACGCTGTCGTCTGTTTTTCTTAGGTCTTCATACGTTTTATACGTTTTTATCCATTTTTATCCGTTTTTATTAGTTTTCGTCTGTTTTTCCTATTTTTCTTATGTTTGTATCCGTTTTCATCCATTTTGATACGTTTTTTGTCCGTTTTTATCCTTTTACATCCGTTTTTATACGTCTTTTAATTGTGAGTGTGTTGGAATATTTAGTTGGGTATTTTAATGAATAAAAAATGTGTTGCAAGGTGGATTGGTATGAGATGGTTGGAAGTGAAAAGTCATATGGTGGTGAAGGAGAGAGAAAGCTGATGTGACGCTGAGGTGAGAAATGAAATGGTATGAAAGTTGGAAGTAGTCTTATGATGAGCCAAGTGGTTGAGGAAATAGTTTGCCCTTGCGGCTTCTTAGTTCAAGGTGAGAAGAGGTTCTAATAACCATAAACCATACATACTCATTACAATTACACAATGAAAAGTTAAGTACAAGTGACGATAATATGCTAACACTCCATTCGAGAATTTTTGTTCAAACCCATTTGATTCTTAAAAACACATGATTTCACTCTCTTGCGGGAAACAAGTCCAACATTTTATCCCGTTGATCTACAACTTCAGTTTTGGTAGCTACTAATCTCACTTAATTACTAGTGCAAAGTTAATTAAGGACACAACTAATACATGAATAATATAGTATCTATTCGGGACATTGAATTGATCACCTAACCATCTTCATATACGGTCGAACAAATTCATCTACTATTACTAGGGATATAAATAAAGTGTTCAACTACTCCATTCATAGTTTCTTACACATGATGTTAACTTATCAGTAAATGCATTAACTACTTGGAACCAAAGCAACCTGATCTCTGCATATGATAATGACTAAACATTTTGATTTGATTGGAAAATATAAGTTGCATTAAACTTATCTTCTTTTTCTGATAATGTATAAAGAAGAGTATGATAGCAAGTAAGGCAATGTAATAAGAAGTCAAAACACGTCTTTACCCCTAAACGATGCATCCTCCTTAAAATAGTCTCTTTGGCGACGCGTCTTGGGTCGAGTTTGAGCACAAGTCGGTCGTTTTGTGGGCGTGTGTGATGTTGGTTTTTGTGATGCATATATTTGTATATATTTAAGGTAAGTTTGAGTTTGAAATTGGTGGTTTTATTACATCTGGTCGAATGGTCGGCGATTGAGTAAAAAAGTGGCATGCCGTTGAGTTGATGATGATATCGGTCACCGTTACAACATAACTAGCATTATCATTTTGAAAGTTTCAATTGCATACATATACTATCTAGTTTACGTTAATTTGAGTAAGGTTATTTGTTTTTTTCGATTTGAGTAACCTAATAAACTTTAATGGATTTTATATCATTTTTTTAGTTTTTTTATTTAACTATTGCTTGGGTGTAATTTTCATATACTCGTATAAAGCATTTCTTGTTTTTCTTTTACGGCTCTTCATTATTTAATAAATATTCATATAGATTTAAAAATTAAACACATTCGCTTAAAAATTTAAAAATTTATAAAATGAGTAATTTTACTAGACCAAGATATCACAACTTATAAAAACAATGCGAATTATAAATATTTAAATGTTTAATTACAATTTACTCCGTAACTCACTAAAAGTGGTGCTTGGTTGGGGGGAATAGGGGTGTGGTATAGAAAATGTAATGATTAAACATATCTGGTTAAGAGTAGATAATGAAATCATTGTTTAGTATTGGGTAATTGGGCATTACCCAGTAAATTGGGAGGTATGGTAATGATTACCCACCACCACCACCAGTAGCCACCACCACCACCACCACCAACACCACAAGCCACCACCACCACCACCCACTACCATTAGCAGCCACCACTACTAGCAGCCACCACCACCAGCAACCACCACCAGCAGTAGCAACCACCCCACCACCCACCACCAGCAGCCACCACCACGAGCCACAACCACCACCACCAGCACCAGCCACCACTATCACGACCAACAACCACCACCACCACTACCACTTTGGAGGTTAATGTATTTTTCTCAAACCAAACACTATCAAAGATAATGATAATCTACATTCCATTTCTTTGCATTCCCTTTGCATTTGCCTTTCCTATTCCCTAGTTTGAACCAAGTGCACCCTAACTTTCTCATCTCTCGCTTACTCGACACTCATATAAAAAAAATATGCACACAAAAATTAATGATATTGTATATCATCTCTACTCCTCACTCACTATATAAACACTATAACCCTAACACTACAAACACACGCCTTCCTCATATTCTCCTTCACCAATCCACACAAACATGATCTCTTTGTGTTGATTTCTGAAAATTAAAGATCTTGAATCTGGAATTAGAGTCTTGTATTTGTTTTTCTTTTTCTTATATCCCCTCAAAACACAGAAACAAGAACACTATGGCTGATGGAGCCTTTTATGCTCGAAAGTGTTATGCTCAAAAGCATTATTATTGGGTGAGCTTGAGTTAACAATTGGTTGTTTTTTCATGGTTTTTAACTCTAGGGATTCTTATTAGATAACATAACATGATTTGTTTATAGGTTAGAGACCAAGAAAAGATAAAGTCAAACGAGCTTGTTGTCACTACTGTTGTAATAGACGTTATCGGATTTTACGACACTAAGGTATAATTTACTTCACATTTGTGGCTGAATTATGCCACAACTTTTTTTATTTCTGTTTTGTTTTGGACGAATCTATTTTCCGATATATAGTTTATGATACAAATATGTACGTTTACTGTATAGTTGTATTTGGAGTAAAGTCCAAAATACATCCCTGTGGTTTGTCACATGTCTCGCTTTACATCCTCGTGGTTTTTTTGGGCACAAAATCATCCATTCGTTAGTAAAACTGGCACAAAATCATCCCCTGTTAGTACAGTCAGTCAATGAGGACTAACGGTGCAAATATTTCTCCGTTATCTCCTAATGCAAGTTAAGATATTTGCATCGTTAGTCCTCATTGACTATTTTACTAACAGAGGGATGTATTTTGAACTTTTCTTCGGAATTTTAGTATATTAACCCGTTTAAGTTTCGGTCGGCCTTTCATGTTGGAATAATACCATCGCCACCACCCACCAGCTCCACCCACCACCACCACCGCTGCCACCGCCACCACCACCCACCGCCACCACCGCCCAGCTTAACCGCCGCCACCCACCACCAACATCGCCACCACCCACCACTCGTCACCGCCACCACCACCACCACCGCCCGCCATCGCCACCACCGCCACCATAACCGCCACAACCACCCACCACCCACACCACCACACACCGCCACCACCACCCACCACCCACCTCCACCGCTGTCACCCACCACCACCACCGCCACCCACACCACCACCACCGCCACCACAATCTCCACCACCTCCACCCACCACCAACCCTTTGCCACTGCCGGCACCACTGCCACCACCATCACCACCCGCCAATGGCGGTGGTGGTGGTTACAGTGACGGGTGGCGGCAACGGTGGTGATGGGTGGTGGGTGGAGGTGGTGGTTGTGGTTGTGGTGGGTGGTGGCTGTGGCGGGTGGTGAGTGGTGGCAATGCTGGTGGTTGGTGGAGGTGGTGGGTGGTGGAGGCGGCGGGTGGTGGGTGGTGACGAAGGTGGTGGTGGTGGGCGGAGGTGGTGGTTGTGGTGTTTGGTGGAGGTGGTGGTTGGTGGAGGTGGTGGTGGTTGTGGTGGTGGTGGGTGGCGACGGTGGTGGTGGTGGGTGGCGACGGTGGTGGTGGTGGGTAGAGGTGGTGGTAGTGGTGTCCGTAGGTGGTGGTGGGTGGTGGCGGTGGTGGTGGTGAGTGGTGGTGGTGGTTGTGGTGGGTGGTGGCTGTGGCGGATGGCGGGTGGTGGTGGTGGTTGTGGTGGGTGGTGGCGGCGGCGGGTGGTGGGTGGTGGCGAAGGTGGTGGTGGTGGTGGCGAGTGGTGGGTGGTGGAAGTGGTATTATTCCACTATGAAAAGGCCGGCCGAAACTCAAACGGGTTAATATACTAAAAGTTTGAAAAAAAAGTCAAAATACACCCCTCTGTCAGTAAAATAGTCAATGAGGACTAACGATGCAAATATTCTAACTTGCGTTAGGAGATAACGGAGAAATATTTGCACCGTTAGTCCTCATTGACTGACTTTACTAACGGAGGGATGGTTTAGTGCCAACTTTACTAACGAAGGGATGATTTTGTGCAAAAAAAAAACCACGAGGATGTAAAGCGAGACACGAGACAAACCACAAGGAGGTATTTTGGACTTTACTCTTGTATTTATATTGTATTTTTATTACAACTCTAAATGTTAAATTTTATGAGACTAAACATCTTACCTCATGTCATGTGTGAGGAGTTTATACATATGAACTTTAATAAGTTCATGTGGCGGGAGTTTATTCCCAAGATTGCTCATCGTAGATTTATCGGTTATATATACCTCAGGTCGAAGGGAAATGTAATAGCAGTATTTGTGCGTAAGCGGGACCTCTACGTTCCGACGGCGATAAGCTGTATGAAGTGGGTCTTGAAGGAGCCGTACCTCTTTTGCAAAATGCACGATGAAATGGGTGATTTGATTCCGTAGGACGTTATATATGCTCAACCGCCGTGTCAGCTGCTGCTATTGAGTTGGGTTTCGAAGTGCTTCAATATAAAGTAAATGAATGGTAATTCCATAATGACCATTCTACCATATTTGATGTAAGACTATTTTCATATTCATAAAAAAAAAAAGGTAATAATAACCTTGTACTTTATTTTTGTAGTTAGATTGCATCTATCCATTGTGTGGGTTGAAACTTCAAACCATCAATGACACAGATACAATATTTTAGAGAAAAGTACAAAAATAAGCCAAAATCTTTTTTGAAGTCTCCTTTGTGGTCAAGTTTTAACTCAATGTCCAAAATGGTCATGCGCAACCACTCGACTCCGCAGCTCCACCCAAAAGTCGCCACGTGTCCAAATGAAAGTACAATTTTTTACTTTTTATTCTACCAAAATAACTACCAATATTGCGCAACCGACGACTACTCAACCTCTTTTTACTCGACTTACATTTATACACGTGCAAAATTACCCCGGGAACGTAAAAAGTACAAAAAGTACAAAAAAAAGTACAAAACGATTTTTATCAAAAAGTACCGTATTTTTCTTTTCCAAAGTGCATGGAAACCCGATCTTTTGCAAAATCCATCGGATCATTATCCAAAAATCATCGATACATGATCTTCAATCCAAATCTGATTTTCATTCTCAAACACAAACACAAACACAAAAACATATATTATCACCGATTGACTAACGATTATTAAGATGATTGAGTAGATCGGATTTTTGTTTATGTCCAATGGATTCTCCCTTTCATCGCCGTAACTACTGCATCTCTTACGACGTAACCGAGTTTATTGAAGACTACGGCGTAACCACTCATAAGGTTACAGCGTAACCAGCAGATCTAGTGCATTATTCGAAGAAATAGAAGGTTACGGCGTAACTCCTATATTGGTTACGCCGTAACCCAGATCTGGCCTATAAATACCCCATGAATTCCAGCATTTCTAATAATCCCATTCCACACACAACACTCAGAGAGCGTGGGAAAAAGCTCAAGGCAGGTCTAGAGGAGCATACGGAGCTGTCTCCAAGGGAGAAATCACTCCCCTACGATAAGCATTAGCGTTTTATATTTCTTTTACTTTCAATTCATGTATTGCGTACCTTTGAATATTGAATTGGTTTGCATGATTAATATGAGCGGCTAAGCACCTCTTGGTGCTAGCCTAGTTATGATTTCTTAATTGTTTTGTTTGCATTTACTTAACTTCCGTAGAATTATTTCTAAGTATATGCATGCATAGTTTATTGGTAGCCACCCTTGGTTCGGTAGTTTTGAATGGCGATAGAGGCCAATTGCATAGGAGATATGACCAACTGACCCTAGGTGAGCGAAGTGAGACGGGAAGGGTAAGATATGACCAACTAACGACCCTTTCTACTTGTGCGATTTGACCAACTGATCACCTATCGTTTGGATGAACTTAAGAATTAGGGGGTGTGTGTTTAAGTTCCTGATGGCCGGGCATTCACTATTATAAATCTAGCATGTAGCGGTACTTAATGACTTGGCTTAGGGGACCAGGAACAACAGGACTTATGAGGGGACACCTGACTTCTCCTGTGGTGGCATCTTTGCTGATAGGTTAGGGCGAATTGACCAAATGTTGTCCTCTCGACTTTGACCCCGCCTGAAGTAATTGGAAGTAAGTAGACGTAGACATAACTAGCTAGGAGGATTAACTAGGTTAGCACCACTCTCCTCTATTGATTTCCCTTTATCATTTATTTTCTTTTATTTGCTTTATTCTGCATTAGTAGTTTAATTAATTAAATCCCTATCGAAACCATTATTATTTTGTGACACCTAGACTTAGTAATAATCCATCATATATAGCTCTTGGGACGACCTCGGCTTTACCGTTTACTACACTACACACGACCGGGTACACTGCCCTATAGTGCACTAGGGTAGACCATAGGTATAACGAGACATTATAAACATTAAAACCTGGTCAGTAAAACCTGTATTATCGACCCATTCACAAGTAAATGGGTGGATGCCATTCAAACAAAAGAACTCTAAAAGTAACTTACACACTTGCCTTCTCATCTTTGTAACTAAACAACATCACTATAATAGCGAAACATAGAAGGATTATCAAAGGCTCATGGTTCGAAAGTCACCTCTTGTTTCTTTAGTCAATTGTGTAAATCTTACTACTGTAGATTAACTAACATTCGAGCCTCGGTTTTGCCTCATTCTCTCAATCAAATACAACAACTAAAACGAGACAAATAATTAACAATACTTATACAAACATTATATATGTTTATAAACAATGTTAAATTAGTGTACTTTTAACTATAATCACTTAATCAAATTAACGGGTTAAAGTCGATACAGGTGTTTGTTTCGGCTTATATAGCGAGCTTATAACTTATTTGGTTTTCCGATTATGTTTCATAAGCTCACTTTTTGCGGCCTATTTTCAAACTTTTCAACTTATATAACCTTATTATGTCATAATAAGGTTGTACAAAAGTTTGAAAATAAGCCACAAAAAACGAGCTTACGAAACATAAGCCGAAAATCAAATAAGTCATAAGCGCGCAATATAAGCCAAAACAAACACCCTCTGTATATATACTTAACAAAAACTATAATAGGGGTGTGACCGTCTACATCCTAAAAGTACGATTATCATTAAAAGTACAAGGATGTACTTAACAATAGCTATATATAAAAAAATAATATAACATTTTGGGACGGATAGGGGTGTGACTGTCTACATCCCACTACGTGGTTTTTGACGCTTACAGTTTTGGATCGGCAAGGTTTGGCACAAGTAACAGAAACTAAATTAAGGACGACTTTAGTGGATTCTTGGAAATCAATGTGTTTGGTTAACTCAGCGTGTTCTTGGCTTTCTTCTAGTGATTTTAGTAAAGTCCCACAGTCTCCGTACTTTAGTGATACTCCAGCCATTGTTGGTGTTTGGTGATGATCTAGGTTGATTGGGATTTTGGTTTGGTTGCTTGTTGTGAAGGGAAGAAGGGTGTTTCGTTTAGGGGATTTTATAGAGTGTTGGTTGGGATATGATCCGACCCGACTTTAAATCTATTAGGGCTGAGCAAATCTACTCGAAAACCGATCTAAACCGACAAACCGATCAAAACCGGACTGAACCAAACCGAACCGATGTATATTTATTTCGATTTTTGTTGGTTTTGGTTCGGTTCAATTTTGTCGGTTGGAAATAGCTAAACTGACCCGAACCGAGTAATTCGGTTCGGTTTTGATATCTATTTGTCGGTTCGGTTCTCGACTCGAGTTTTTTCTTTGTCGGTTTTCGGGTCGGATCGGTTTTTGTCGGTTCGGATCGGGTTTTTTGACCTGTTGCTCACCCCTAATTTATTTGGTCTCTGTTTCTTCCCCAGACATTGTTTCAAACTTTAATACAATAATCATCAACTAACATGTACATTAAAGTTATTTATCAGGGGCATGTTTGGCGCGAGAGATTGCGAAAAGTTATGGAGGCTTAAGATTACTTTTTTCTTAAAAGCTTTGGTAAAAAAACAATCTTTATTTGGGTGACAAAGATTGTGGATTATTTTAGAAAAATATGTTTCGAAAACCAGCTTTTAAAAGATTCGGAACTTTATTTTTTTATTTTTATTTTATTTTATTTTACAAATTATGTCATTTTACACTTTTAGTCTAAAAGTACAGCTAGTTTGACAAACACCATGTTGATGCAAATAATGTCTAGAAACATTATTCATATCTTTTGATATCTCTACGTGTTGATGATAACAAAATGTAAAAACACATTATGTCAAAATTAACGTAAAAAAATTTTTAGTCGAAATATCCCGTTTCTACATATGTCATTCTAGGTATGAACAAACAAATTTACAACTTGACAAATGATCAAAGAAGTGAATTTGTGTTTCAAACTTCAATGTGATAAAACATTTTTTCAAAAATACATTTTACAAATATTTTTTGAATAATAAAGAAATGTTTTAATTGGAAAAATAAGTTTAAAAATCCCAACAACTATTCCCCCCCCCCCCAAAAAAAAAGAGCTCCAAACTTTCCCAAATAAACTTTCACCACTAAACAAAGTTTGGAGCGTCCTTGTTTGGGACGGTACCACGGTACCCCTAAAATTTACTGTACTGTAGGGTACTTAGTGGTACCGTCCTACTGTAACGGTCAGATTTTTTCTGCCTATAAATATCAGCCCACTTCACAGTTTTTTTGCATCATTTTTCACGCAAAACTTTCTGTGTTGAATTCCTTTAACACACTCATATTTCTTTGATCATTTAGATAGTTTTCTTTTGTTTAAGAGTGATCCTTTCTTCCAACCAATGATCACCTTCATTCCTCTCCTAGTGCAAGTGAAGAACATATTGTATCAAGAAGATACTAAGTATTGTAGTCATAGTGGTGTGCACTTGTAACACTTGTTACATACTTGTTGTATCTTGATATATATCAAGTAGTCTTGAGTCTTGTTTTAATAGCTTGTGTGAATCATTATGATTGTGTTGAGATCTTGAAGATCTCTTGTAGTTTGTGTGATACTGTTGATCAAGTGAATCAAGTCGAGATCGTGTGGATCTAGCAGGTTGTGTGATTAACAAGGATCGTGTTGATCGTGAGTGAGATTGGTAGTAGCTGGATTAGTACTCGACAAATAGGTTAGTGTCAGAAATTGAGATAAGCGACGTTGTACGGTTTTCTCTGCCTAAGTTTGTTGACATAGTGCTTAGAACTCTCGAGTTGGGTACTCGGGGAGTGGAGTAGGGCGAAGAAGAGCTTCGTTACCGAATCACTATAAATCTCTTTGTCTCGGTTTGATCTTTCCATCTCTTACTTTTTACATTCATTACTTTCTTTCAATAGTTTTAGTGTGTTTATTGTAGTATTGTTAAGTATGATTCATATTATTGTGGTTTGATTTCACAAAGGATTGAATCAAAGTTTTTCCCGAGTAAACTTTTATAACTAAATTAAAAAGCGGTGAAACTATTCAACCCCCTTCTAGTTTCTCACAATTCTTTCTGTCAAATTGTTTTTCATCTGGCTTTCCTTTTCCAAGTGAACTATTTGACTAATCTCATAAGTATAAACATATTGCATGCTCATGAAAGCAAAACTTGACATGTCTAGAATAAAACGACACACTTCTTTCTAATAAAGTGAGTACATAAAATCTAAAAATTTAGGTACAAGCATGGTGACTTTTGACTGACTTTACGTATTCCAGTAAATATGCAAAAGCAATCAAAAACAAGGATCATGGTCCAGAATCAGAGATCACAACGACTCTAGGCATAATCACAAGTATCGGATTTTCTGTTTTGGCAAATATAACATATTAGATAACAACCACGGTTAAGCTTCTCTTTCCAATTTTTATCAAAACTACTACTATTCGAGCTAACATCACAAGCATCTGAACTTTGTATTCTGGCATACTTCACATATCGGCAACCGACCACAAGTATGCTTCTCCTTCTGTGGCTCGCTTCTCATTTTGCCTATTCAACATTTGCTTCTCAAATCCTGCAAGAAAAAGAAAAGCCAATGGAGCTAAATTACAATTTTCGATCTTACAAAAATGTTCCTACCATCCATCGGAAAATAAATGCACCACATGGGACTTCTTATAAATGAGTTGTATTCAGTTGTGTTTTAGCTCAATGGTTCAAATTAAAGAAGTTAAAGTGTGACATACCATAATGTAATTAGTATCCGTGAGGTTCAATTTAAGGAGGGTACAATTTGTTATACCTTAAGTCCCTTTGCTCAATTCCAGCGTAAGATTGAAACTACCAAGACTCTTACCATTTTTGCCTATGCCTTTGACCGCAGGCATCTTCCACTTTCTTAAACCATTGTCAGTTACCACAGAATATGTGACCATATCGTCCACGATGGTTTCTCCGGATTTACTATCTTTTAAAGAAGCTTCAAGAATCAGGTCGCCGTTGGCTGGTATGGCAAGAACAGATTTACGTAAACCAAGTTTTTTACCGGGGAACACCAACATACCGTCGGTTTTGAAGATAAGGGCATGGTAATACACTTTTTGTTCATCTTCACATTCATTCAAAACATCTTTGCCATAGTATGCAGAGATGTGTCCACAAACTTTTAAACCTCTTGGAATGTGACTCAAAACTTAACTCTATTGTTGCATCCATAGCATCCTTCAACAATATGTAATGGATCTGTATAAACCCAGTTTTGGATTTAAAAGCCATAGTGTCACATTCCGTTCTTTTATCTTCGTTTTGCCAAAAGCTAGACTTCTTGAATTCCATCTTCCCACGAGAGAGTTCAAAACATGCACCTTTACGTTCACCATTCTTCTCGGAAGTAACTATGAGCTCCGTGTGAATCTCAATAGTAGAAGCTAAAGAAAGTGCATAACGCGAGCTCGGGTTGCCGAAGTATATATAGGAATCATTGCGTATTGCTAAGGGATTAGACCAATCACGAGAAAAATAGGTAACAAGGCTAGAATCTTTGTTATCGGACTTCAACCAGCCATTTTGTAACCCATTGAAATCTGTTAATGCAATGCCTCCAAATAGATAACCCTCTTTAAAATCAGCATCTATGCTCACAAAAATTGAAAATAACTCGATCCGGGGATTAAGATTTTTAAGCCTGATGAAAATCAAAACGACCATAAAAAATTATAGACAAAAACGAAATTGAGTTGAGTAGTAAACAAGAATAAATATAGAAAGATGAATGAGAAATTGAGTTGTAACACTAAGCATGAAAAAAAATTGAAAATAACTCGATCCGGGGATTAAGATTTTTAAGCCTGATGAAAATCCAAATATTGTCAATTTTGGCTTTGCAGCCGGTTTGCGTCATTTCTTTTTTTAAAACATGGTAAAACTATGTCTTTCGAAACCGATTAAAAAACTAACAAAATTATTATAAGATTGTTAATTTTAAAATTATTATATATAATATTTCAATTACAGATTACAAAATGCCCAATCTTTACAAAAATTCATTTTTCAAAGGCATAATGAAAAAATGAAAAGATACAACACTTTATGCAAACACCCATATGTTTTACTCATATAGTCAATATCTACCTGGCATCAGAAACATCTGCAGAGCATGGTATGAACGGATTCACAATTACAGGAGCTAGTTAAGATGCAGATATTTGATATACTGGAACATAAACATATTATGTCATCTCTTCTATTCTTAACCTATAGATATTTGATGTTTCAAAAAGGACTACGAAAACTGAGTTTATTCGCACCACTATTACAATCGAAAGCATTTTTAAACTAGTTAGAAAAGAGATTATAAGAGTGATACCTATTTAAACAGAGGAACCATGGTTGAAAAACATGTATCATCTCCATCTCTAAGAAAACATCCACTAATTGAACCACAAAACCAATGATTCCTACTTTGATCAACATAAGTCAGCGCCACCAGGAGCAGATCTAATAACACCAGATCCAAAATCGAACAACTACAGATTTAAATTATGAAAAAGTAATTGATCGGTGAGTATTGTGTGGATTGAAATTAGGGTTTCTTTTTGTTAATAAAGGGTAGGAAGCAGTGATATGTTGGTTGTTGTGGTGTCTTAAAGCTTCATAAATAAGCAGCAGGATATATGGGTGTGCACAATGTCCAACTATATAAATTAAATTCTTGCTTTTTAAACATCGATACTTTTCAGTTTTCACCAGATAGCCTTTTTTATTTATTGGTATATGCTTTTGTTTTATTTAGTTTAAGTTTTTAAGACGTTTAACAAGGAAAAGATACATATGCGTACCTGTAGCATTGAAATAAAATACTCTCAAGTGCCCCGTTTTAGCCCAAAGATCTTCTTAAGTTGTAAACATAACTTGACTCAAGTTAAGGAATTATGAGCCATTGGGTTTGATCCAATGGCTCAAATCAAAAGAACTTCTTTTGATTCGAACTATCTTATCAAATCCAATGGCTCACAATTGGCTAACTTGTGTAAAGTTGTGTCGTACAACTTGAAAGGACCCCTCTCCCCTGTTTTATGTTTCGTTCTTGTGTTTAGACTCATACGCCTAATACTAACTATTCATATTTTTTCGAGAATAAATCATTCTCTTAATAGATCTCGTCTTGTTCCTCAATCTATGAATGACATGAGTGAATGCCAATATTTTTTGATTTAAATATATTAAATAGAACTAAGTCTAATTGTTAGGATTTAAGATTGATTGTATAGAAAATAAATATACACAAGCTTTGAGGTGAGGCACAAATACCCTGATTGAAACAAAAATTATATGATCAACGCATAACCATTACCCAATTAATAATTTTTTTTTGTGTGATAACTATAAGTTTAAAGCATTAGTCACTTAGTTATCTTGTCTTTTTTTTCTTCTTCTTGAATATTTTTCAGACAAACTATGCTTTTTAAGACTTAAAAAAAATAAAATAAAATAAAATAAAAAATCTGGATATCAAAAGTGTTTAGAGAACAAAGAAGCGAACAACGCGATAAGTCTCAATATGAAACTATGCATAAGTATGTTTAAATAGAGCCACAAGTTGTTCGTGTAATCGTGTTTAAGGGGCCCAATTTGCTATAGTGGAACAGGGCACCCGAAATTCACGGGACGGCCCTGGTAAGCAGTGATATATATGTTGGTAGTTGTGCAGTGATATATATGTTCGTAGTTGTGGTGTCTTAAAATGCATTAACTACTTGGAACCAAAGCAACGTGATCTCTGCATATGATAATGACTAAACATTTTGATTTGATTTGAAAATATAAGTTGCATTAAACTTATCTTCTTTTTCTGATAATGTATAAAGAAGGGAAAATTAATTTGAGTATGATAGCAAGTAAGGCAGTGTAATAAGAAGTCAAAACACGTCTTTACCCCTAAACGATGCATCCTCCTTAAAATAGTCTCTTTGGCGACACGTCTTGGGTCGAGTTTGAGCACAAATCGGTCGTTTTGCGGGCGTGTGTGATGTTGGTTTTTGTGGTGCATATATTTGTATATATTTGAGGTAAGTTTGAGTTTGAAATTGGTGGTTTTATTAAATCAATGATCGGTGATTGAGGAAAAAAGTGGCATGCCGCTGAGTTGATTGATGATATCGGTCACTGTTACATCAAAACTAGCATTATCATTTTGAAAGTTTCAATTGCATACATATACTATCTAGTTTACGTTAATTTGAGTAAGGTTATTTGTTTTTTTCGATTTGAGTAACCTAATAAACTTTAATGGATTTTATATCATTTTTTTAGTTTTTTATTTAACTATTGCTTGGGTGTAATTTTCATATACTCGTATAAAGCATTTCTTGTTTTTCTTTTACGGCTCTTCACTATTTAATAAATATTCATATAGATTTAAAAATCAAACACATTCGCTTAAAAATTTAAAAATTTATAAAATGAGTAATGTTACTAGACCAAGATATCACAACTTATAAAAACAATGCGAATTATAAATATTTAAATGTTTAATTACAATTTACTCCGTAACTCACTAAAAGTGGTGCTTGGTTGGGGGGAATAGGGGTGTGGTATAGAAAATGTAATGATTAAACATATCTGGTTAAGAGTAGAGAATGAAATCATTGTTTAGTATTGGGTAATTAGGCATTACCCAGTAAATTGGGAGGTATGGTAATGATTACCCACCACCACCACCAGTAGCCATCACCACCACCACCACAAGCCACCACCACCACCACCCACTACCATTAGCAGCCACCACTACTAGCAGCCACCACCACCAGCAACCACCACCAGCAGTAGCAACCACCCCACCACCCACCACCAGCAGCCACCACCACGAGCCACAACCACCACCACCAGCACCAGCCACCACTATCACGACCAACAACCACCACCACCACAAGCCACCACCACCACTACCACTTTGGAGGTTAATGTATTTTTCTCAAACCAAACACTATCAAAGATAATGATAATCTCCATTCCATTTCTTTGCATTCCCTTTGCCTTTGCCTTTGCCTTTCCTATTCCCTAGTTTGAACCAAGCGCACCCTAACTTTCTCATCTCTCGCTTACTCGACATTCATATAAAAAAAATATGCACATAAAAATTTATGATATTGTATATCATCTCTACTCCTCACTCACTATATAAACACTATAACCTAACACTACAAACACACGCCTCCCTCCTATCCTCCTTCACCAATCCACACAAACATGATCTCTTTGTGTTGATTTCTGAAAATTAAAGATCTTGAATCTGGAATTAGAGTCTTGTATTTGTTTTTCTTTTTCTTATATCCCCTCAAAACACAGAAACAAGAACACTATGGCTGATGGAGCCTTTTATGCTCGAAAGTGTTATGCTCAAAAGCGTTATTATTGGGTGAGCTTGAGTTAACAATTGGTTGTTTTTTCATGGTTTTTAACTCTAGGGATTCTTATTAGATAACATAACATGATTTGTTTATAGGTTAGAGACCAAGAAAAGATAAAGTCAAACGAGCTTGTTGTCACTATTGTTGTAATAGACGTTATCGGAATTTACGACACTAAGGTATAATTTACTTCACATTCGTGGCTAAATTATGCCACAACTTTTTTTTATTTATGTTTTGTTTTGGACGAATCTATTTTCGGATATATAGTTTATGATACAAATATGTACGTTTACTGTATAGTTGTATTTGGAGTAAAGTCCAAAATACATCCCTGTGGTTTGTCACATGTCTCGCTTTACATTCTCATGGTTTTTTTGGGCTCAAAATCATCCCCCCGTTAGTAAAACTGGCACAAAACCATCCCCCGTTAGTAAGTCAGTCAATGAGGACTAACGGTGCAAATATTTCTCCGTTATCTCCTAATGCAAGTTAAGATATTTGCATCGTTAGTCCTCATTGACTATTTTACTAACAGAGGGATGTATTTTGGACTTTTCTTCGGAATTTTAGTATATTAACCCGTTTAAGTTTCGGTCGGCCTTTCATGTTGGAATAATACCATCGCCACCACCGCTCACTCCACCCCACCACCACCACCACGCCACGCCACCACCCAGCCACCACCGCCCAGCTGCCGCCACCCCCAACACCGCCACCACCCACCACCGTCACGCCACCACCACCACCACCTAACCACCACCACCACCCCACCCACACCACCACACACACCCCACCACCACCACCAGCCACCACCACCCATCTACACCGCCGTCACCCACCACCACCACCGCCACCCACACCACCACCACCGCCACCACAATCTCCACCACCTCCACCCACCACCAACCCTTTGCCACTGCCGCCACCACTGCCACCACCATCACCACCCGCCAATGGCGGTGGTGGTGGTTACAGTGACGGGTGGCGGCAACGGTGGTGATGGGTGGTGGGTGGAGGTGGTGGTTGTGGTTGTGGTGGGTGGTGGCTGTGGCGGGTGGTGGGTGGCAAATGGTGGTGGTTGGTGAAGGTTATGGGTGGTGACGGCGGGTGGTGACGAAGGTGGTGGTGGTGGGCGGAGGTGGTGGTTGTGGTGTTTGGTGGAGGTGGTGGGTGGTGGTTGGTGGAGGTGGTGGTGGTGGTGGGTGGCGACGGTGGTGGTGGTGGGTGGAGGTGGTGGTAGTGGTGTTAAGGTGGTGGTGATGGGTGGCGGCGGTGGTGGTGGTGGATGGTGGGTGGTGGTGGTGGTGGGTGGTGGCTGTGGCGGATGGCGGGTGGTGGTGGTGGTGGTTGGTGGTGGTGGTGGTTGTGGTGGGTGGTGGCGGCGGCGGGTGGTGGGTGGTGGCGAAGGTGGTGGTGGGCGGAGGTGGTAGTGGTGGGTGGTGGTGGTGGCGAGTGGTGGGTGGTGGAAGTGGTATTATTCCACTATGAAAAGGCCGGCCGAAACTCAAACGGGTTAATATACTAAAAGTTTGAAAAAAGTCAAAATACACCCCTCTGTTAGTAAAATAGTCAATGAGGACTAACGATGCAAATATTCTAACTTGTTAGGAGATAGGGAAATATTTGCACCGTTAGTCCTCATTGACGACACTAACGGAGGGATGGTTAGTGCCAACTTTACTAACGAAGGGATGATTTTGTGCAAAAAAAACGAGGATGTAAGCGAGACCACAGACAAACCACAAGGAGGTATTTTGGACTTTACTCTTGTATTTATATTGTATTTTTATTACAACTCTAAATGTTAAATTTTATGAGACTAAACATCTTACCTCATGTCATGTGTGAGGAGTTTATACATATGAACTTTAATAAGTTCATGTGGCGGGAGTTTATTCCCGAGATTGCTCATCGTAGATTTATCGGTTATATATACCTCAGGTCGAAGGGAAATGTAATAGCAATATTTGTGCGTAAGCGGGACCTCTACGTTCCGACGGCGATAAGCTGTATGAAGTGAGTCTTGAAGGAGCCGTACCTCTTTTGCAAAATGCACGATGAAATGGGTGATTTGATTCCGTAGGACGATATATATGCTCAACCGCCGTGTTAGCTGCTGCTATTGAGTTGGGTTTCGAAGTGCTTCAATATAAAGTAAATGAATGGTACTTCCATAATGACCATTCTACCATATTTGATGTAAGACTATTTTCATATTCATAAAAAAAAAAAGAAAAAAAGGGTAATAATAACCTTGTACTTTATTTTTGTAGTTAGATTGCATCTATCCATTATGTGGGTTGAAACTTCAAACCATCAATGACACAGATACAACATTTTAGAGAAAAGTACAAAAATAAGCCAAAATCTTTTTTGAAGTCCCTTTGTGGTCAAGTTTTAACCCAATGTTCAAAATGGTCATGCGCAACCACTTTCGACTCAGCGGCTCCACCCAAAAGTCTACGTGTCCAAATGAAAGTACAAATTTTTACTTTTTATTCTACCAAAATAACTACCAATATTGCGCAACCGACGACTACTCAACCTCTTTTTACTCGACTTACATTTATACACGTGCAAAATTACCCCGGGAACGTAAAAAGTACAAAAAGTACAAAAAAAAAGTACAAAACGATTTTTATCAAAAAGTACCGTATTTTTCTTTTCCAAAGTGCATGGAAACCCGATCTTTTGCAAAATCCATCGGATCATTATCCAAAAATCATCGATACATGATCTTCAATCCAAATCTGATTTTCATTCTCAAACACAAACACAAAAACATATATTATCACCGATTGACTAACGATTATTAAGATGATTTGGTAGATCGGATTTTTGTTTATGTCCAATGGATTCTCCCT
The DNA here is from genome assembly GCA_910596185.1 of Chrysanthemum makinoi. NCBI lineage: Eukaryota > Viridiplantae > Streptophyta > Magnoliopsida > Asterales > Asteraceae > Chrysanthemum > Chrysanthemum makinoi. The sequence goes on along the minus strand of OU343217.1, from coordinate 297,158,535 downwards.
TTCATCGCGTTGATGTAAGTATCATTTTTAGATGTAATAAATGTTTAATCCTGTAGTTAGGTTTGTGATTGTTACAGATCAGATTGCACGTTAATTTTGAGTCCTTTTGGGTATATTAATTTTGGTGGAAAAAGTTTGTCAATTGTAAAACCAAACATGTTTTGTGGCTTTTAGATGTAATAAATTTTTAATCCTTTAGTTAGTATCATGTATTTGTTGTTCCAGTAACACAATATACCCATGAAGACTCAATAATCCTATAGTTAGTATCATGTATAAATTAGTATTATTTTTAATATTTTGTTTTTGTTAACCTAGGTTTATGATTCGAAGGTTAGTTTGAGAACTAAGCTACACCTTCTAAAAACCATAGCAAAGAAGTTGGCAGCTAAAGAGGAAAGGTATAACAAGTTTAAAAGGAGTGTTGTGGGTCCGTGGTTAGATATAAGAACGGAGGACCATGATAATTATGTCCTGAACTTTTTGCTTCAACACCAAAGGATTATCAAAGACGCTAGTACTGATATGCCTTTTTTTCGATATTGGTCACAATACGTTAGAGTTTGGTGGGAGGGAATTTTGTTTGTTAACTGGTTTCAAATTTGGAAATCCTTCTTTACAGCATTTGAGTAGCGGTGTTTCAAATTTCCATAACCGTGTATTTCCAACTCTACCTAGAATAAAGGGTGACAATCTTAAAGCACTTCTTGAAACGGATAATGATTTTAAAAAGCTATCCGATGATGATTCAGTCCGTGTTTGTCTTTTGCTGGCTTTAGAGTGTGTATTCATGGGTAACAAGCTTAGGCACGTTATACCATATGAGATTTTGGCTTTAGTGGATGATTTTTCTGCTTTTGATGCTTTTCCTTGGGGACAATATATTTGGCACGAGCTTCACCTTAGGGTGTATAATGTTGATTCAACACACCGTAAGGATATTTTGAAAAAAATTGCAACACACGGGAAAAAATACAAGCCTTAATATTCTTTGAACGGATTTGTTTTCGTCTTTAAGGTTAGCAAGCTTTCATTTTTGTCACTGTTATAAGGAACTGGTTGGTTTATGGTTACATGTATTGCTTGTTTCATTTATGTCATTGCTGTGTAGATTGTGTAGGCAGTTGACCCCATCCATACCATAAATGTTGACCCAACCCACCCTTTAGTATTTGTATCATGGTTATAAGTAATGTAAACCCATCCTGACCCCACCCATACCATAAATTCTGACAAGTCCATAGTTTGTTTACATTGGCTGTGTGACATTGGTTATAAGTAATGTTTACATTGGCTGTGTAGGCAGTGTGCAAAAAAGGGCCAAAATGGTACTTGCACGCCCATTAATGTGATGGCTCACCATTAACTCTTGAGTGACATTGGCTGTGTGACAATGCAGTATAGATTGTTTACATTGGTTGTGTAGATTGTTTACATTGGCTGTGTAGATTGTTTACATTCAGATTTCAACACTCTAAATGCTATGTTTGACTCCCCAAATCTACTTTTGAGTGTGGTTTTAATCAACTTTTGAGTGCAACTGCACTGTTATCAGAATATGTGGTCATATGGAATAGAATACCTCATTTATTGTAAAGTTTATATCAATCTAATAACATAATGCATTGGACGTAATTTTGACTGACTTTTGAAGTAGATAGATTTGAGATGTTTCTCATGAAACTGTTAGATTAGAAACCGATGCTTGACTAATAGTTCTTTGAAACACAACATGTTCATATTAAGCGCAAACTTGTAGCAGAAATTTGAAGTATCATATATCTTTGTTACGTTGGCATATAAAATCTGTTGGGATGTTGGCCATTATGCTACAATCCACAGTAACAAAGAACTAAAAGAGATCTCCATAATTTGGTCAGGGCTAATGTTCTATATAGCGTACCCTTTACACATTTATAATTAACTGATATTATTTAGCTAGTAAGTTAGTTTAGTTATTTAACATTAATGGTTTTAAAACCTTTACAGATTTTGTTATTGGAACTTTTTCCGAATGCTACAAATTGGTGGCACAAATAAGATGATGTTGTACCCCGTTGTGTTTCGTGGAGTGATGGTATAACATTTACAAAAGGTGATTGTGAGAGTCTATTTTGTTCTAGAGAGCCAATTAATTCACTTGTCCCCACCGAAAAGGAGATGAGTACATCATGGTGGACATGTAGTTTAGACTATTTCAAGAATGGCTCCACAGAAGATGCATCTCATAGACCTTTAAAAAGAGGAAGGTTGGGATTAAAACGGAGGTTATTTCTCGTACACATGTTCACACGGAGGTTCAGTGAGGTACATGCGTTGTACTAATGTGCATAGTTATGAAGGATTGTATGACCAGTAACAATAGCTTGCACAGAAGGTTGAGGATATTGGCGTGCATTTGGCGTCGTTTAAGTGCACTTGAGAAATATGTGAAAGCTCCCAAGGATACATCTTTTATGCATCGCGTCGAGTGTATCTGATAATCCTAGTGAAGTTGATCAAGACTCAAAGGTTTGTTGTTTATAAACAAAATTTTTATGTTTACATTGAATGTGTAAATAAGATTATATGTATATTACCTTATTTTTGCAGGCCTCTAGTAGATTATCAGAAAATTCTGAACCTCGAGTTGAACTTATAAAGAAGATTGAGTATATTGAAGCATACTTTGTGAGACGTTTAACAGCACTTAAGCAACACATTAAGAATGGCATTAACGAGACTATGGAGCCTTGTAGTGCATCTGATCATGATCCAAAGGTTGTTAATACTGCAAATCATGAAAAGGTAAGTTCTTGAATTTTGTTTCCTTATCAACATGGCGTATATTATTACAAGAAGGTTGTTAAGGGCTAAGATTAGCACCATTTTTTGCAGCCCTCTCTTAACGAGACTGTGGAGCCCACTAGTGCAAAGGTCGAGAACAGGTTTAACGAGACTGTGGAGCCCACTAGTGCAAAGGTCGAGAACAACTTTAACGAGAATGTGGAGCCTAGTGAAAATGAAGAAAAGGTAATATTAGTAAGTTCTTTAATTTTGTTTCCTTCATTAGTTATCTTTATGCATAATCCATCATTATTTATCTTTATGCAGCCCTCTCTTGAACCTGACAATGCAACTAAAGAAAAGGTAATATTATTACATAACGAGACTATGGATATTATTACATAACACTTGTCATACAATAACGTTATATTTTATTTATTCTTCTTATGCAGCCCTCAAATGCATTTGATAATGATGTCAAATTGCAGCCTAACATGGATATTCAACATGATCCAAAGGAAATGGAAGATTCTAACGGTGGAATCAACCAAACTGGCCATGATATTGGATTCAGCATATAGAAACATGTTTGACTCACCGCTTCCTGATCAGGTAGTCTTTTAACCATATCCTTGTTTATTTGATCATATATCAGTTTACTTAAACAGAATGGCTTGATTACTTGTATTTCTACTGGTAGTAGAGGAACAAGAGGAAGAAGGGGCATTGAAGAATATGGGTGATCGCAGGAACAAGAACTTATGGCAGTGGAGACTCTTATGCAAATATTAGTATTTAATACTCCTGAAAAGGTAAATTTAACAATAACTTTTTTGGTTTTAAAATCAAATAACTCAATCTTTTTATTCTATTTTTTTTAATATAGGAAAAGGACAATGATTTGGACTCTCCTTCAATGAAGGATCGAGATTTTGTTCCTAGTAATGATGATAAGGAGAAATTAGCAATGAAGCATCGAGATTCTGTTCCTAGCAATGATGATAAGGAAAAATCAGCAATGAATGATCCAGATTGTACCCCTAGCAATGATGATAAGGAGAAATTAGTTGATATTTACTGTATTGATGACGGGCAGCCATCTATTAAAAAGATACGTGTTCCTTTTGCCCGAGAGACTAGAGCGAGCAAGTTTCTTTAAGATCCATACATGAACCAGCCTTCAACCACTCCACAAAAGCCTAAAGTCTGTGCTAGGATGAAGAAATGTGTAAAGCGTTTTCAGCCGTTGGTTTCACCTGGTGGTGAAGTGATTCCCCCGTGGAATGAGGTAGCTTATTTTACTTATTATTTATTTCAGATTTTGTAGTGTTGGTTAAGAACTTTGTACTAGACAATTCTGTATGATATATCTGCAGGATCTAACTCGTCCTACAGGTTCGCGAAAATTAAGAGTGATTGTGCCAAAGGAAATTATGGATTTTTTGAATGAAAAGGAGGAGAGGAGATTTTATTTTCCACGGGGAGGAGATGCCATATATGTATATCATAATTTTTGGGAAAGGTTGTTGGGCATCAGGAAGGCGAGAAATGGTTGGCTTTCTGATACGGTAATTGACTGTTAACAATTTTAATGATTTTTACACTGTTAAATTACTTAGCTAAATTGTTTTTAATTTTTTTTGGCAGCATCTTGATCTATGGGTAATCAAAAGAAGAATTCAGATGCATAATTAGGTCCTGCTAGTACTTTAATTCATAAGTAGATTCGTTTATTTGTATTAGTACTCTTTAATCCATCAGGATTGTGTGCCTTGTCACCGCCATATGACTCGCATTTAATCTGCTTTCCCATCGGTTAAAGTATATTTGATGTTTATTTGGTTTATTAATGCATGTGCTTTGATTACATATTGAGTTTACCGTGGCTTGTGTGCGCTACCATACGCCTCCCACAATTACTTCATTAACATCTTAGGATAGTTGATGTAAGCCCTAACAGGATAAATAATACACAAACTTAGTAATCATTAAGTGTTTACACGCTTCTGTTAAGCAACAAATGAGAGAGAATAGATTTTAGTACTCATCTTATATAACTAGCAATTAAACGAAGTGACAATATACTTATCTATCAGACAGGCCTCTTATTTGTCATATGTTTCCTATCTGTGTACGTATGTGTCTATCGCCTTGTTACCTTTTAGTTTTACTTGATCTAAACATCGTGCCAGTCTCTCTGGATGAAAACCCCCTCGCTTTAGATTAGGTTTAGTTAGACTAACTTAGAATTAAAATAATGATAGATATTTAAGTGTTAACGTTCCACTCTTAGTGATTGACACTCTACTTACCAACTAAGCTACATTGATCGGGTATAGTGCTCGTTAGTCTTTGTTATAGGATAAGTCGGCTAAATATAAATGTAAAAACTTGATAATAATAATTTTCCTATACACAACGAAACGCATCATATATATCTTGAATATGAGCTCAATTGATAAGTCTTATAAGGGTGTTTGGATGTGTTTTTTCCACATGGTTATTACATTGTGATTACATGCCTCACAATCGTATAATCTCTCATGTGTTATGGTTTCTTCTTATAGTACCAGCAAGTCTACAACATGGTTTCTCTTTGCACCAACCTTCTTCCATGTTGTTTAGTTTCATGAGAAGATTCATTGGTTCTCGAGGATCCAAATGATCGTACGTGACATGATGTATCGATTCTACATTTTCTCGATAAATATTATAGGTGCAAAAATGGATGGGTTGAGCAGGTTGCGTAATATAATATAACCCAATGTAATCCACTAACCTAACATTCAAGCAATTCGCGTTGGAGCAACCTATTCCCCTTGCACCACATAACTTTTTTTTTTTTTTTTTTTTTATGATTTGGAACTTCTTATGGGGTAAGAAGTTCACATCGACACACACACGTAACGGTGATAATCTATTTAATTGCTCTAAATTATAGTAAATTCACAGCCTTATTGTTGCTTTGGAATTAATGTTTAGGCTATCTCTAAAGTAGTATGGTCTATATATTTATGCCCGTTGAATGGTGTACAGTTAAGTAATTTAGGCTCTGTATGTGGCTTAAATTGACATGCCATCATATAGAGTCTAATTTCTATGATTTATTATTTTTTTATTTTATGTTTTTAATATTCCATTTAATGCAAATATCTTTGTTCTATTGACTAGGTTTTCAAAGTTGTTCATTTCATCTGCATGCTTTAAGGTTTTGAAAGTGTTAAGATATGCAAATTTTAAGATTCTGGAAGATTTAAGGTCTGCTAGTTATGATGGTTCTGCAAGATGCATACAATTACAGAAGCTCAACCGCAATGCACGAGTCGTATCAAGTAAGATGAAAATTAGTTTAGTGTATGTTGATGGGAGATAAATTATGTGTTTTGTTCCTACTTTTAGAGCTTAGTGAAATGCATTTTTATGTTCCAAAAAAGAATGTAGGCGTGACTTAGAATTATGATGATATAGCACCATTCACTTCTTCATCATTGAGTGACGAAAACATATCATTAAGCTAAGTACTACCAAGGAAACAAATGCCTCAATAACATATACATAAATGCATCCTATAATTAGAAAAAGAGCAAGGTTGGATCAAGTGGTTGACACCTTTGCCTCTGGAGACAGAGGTCAAGGGTTCGATCCTCACCCCTTGCAAGGCCGGAGGTCCTTTTCTACCTTTGGTAGAACCGGAAGCAGCCTCTCTACCTTTGGTAGGGGTATGGCTATCTACATCTCAACCTCCCCATACACCGTAAAAGACGGTATTGGGACCCGTAACCCGTGGAAGACGGTATCGGGAGTTACTTTACTTTTACTTTTTTACATCCTATAATTAGACATAAAAGTATATATGTTTTAAGTATGTAACTAGTATATTGATCACATACACGTGCATCAAAACTTATGCAATTAGCCATGAGTTTCCACTCCATCTCTAGAAACCTCAGGTGGGTATGATGCTCACAAGGAAAGTAATAGCATTGGTTCTACTTCATCTCCGAAACCCAATGCATGTGTTATCCAAGGAGACTTTGTGTTGCTCATAAGGAAAGTAATAACATTAGTTTTTACTTTATCTCCGAAACCCAATGCATGTGTTATCCAAAGAGACTTATCATGCGGAGGGGGACTTTCCGTGTATGTTGGGAGACTTTCAAGTTTAGTATAACACAATCAAGTATAAGGCAATCAAGTATATAACGCAATCAAGTATAATGCAATCAAGTATAATGCAATCAAGTATAAATGCTATCAAGTATTATGCAATCAAGTATAAAAAGTATAGCGTAGCATAAAAGTGTAAATGTTTTGAGTATTTGTATTTGTAAAAGCAAGTAGTTGAGCATGTATCTCCCCCAAAGAGTTTAAAACAAGTATTAAAATGAGTAAAAGTGGGGCTACGAACTCACCTTAAAAATGATATCACAACATATAACGGAATCGATGGATAAGCCTGGAAGTCTCTACGTATAACCTAGAATATGATGTCAACTTTTAGGTTCGGAATAATGGCTGAAATTATAAACATGCCTATATACGCCCTTATATTGATCATGATGTAGTATTTGTATGTTTGTTTATAGAAATGGTTTTAGTTTGTATATCTCGTACTACCGTTTGGGCCATCACAATTCGAGATCATGCGATAGCGTTAGGAGCTAGGACACTTTAATTAGTAAATCCAAGCCTTTCGTCGATCCGTTTACCCAAATGAACCCCTCACATGAAGTTCCCTAGTGTTGTAGTGCTCAATACGTAAAACATGTATTTTTGATTACTTGATTATATGATATATTAAGAGTTTATAAATACAATAAATAAACTAACAAAGTTTATAAGTATTTATATAAGTTTGAGTTTTATAAATACTTACCTTAATATAGAATGCTTGAGTATTATGGAAAAAAAGAAATATAAGCGGAGCTTCGACATAGAATTTGTAATTTTCGAAAACCCGAGGCTATTAGAAGATTATAACAACGCCTTCTTGAGAACCCAAAGAAGAAAAGAAGATTATAACAACGTCTTTTTAGAGACTTGAAGTTTTTTGAAGATTATAACGACTCTTTCTTGAAAACTTCCAAGAACGAAGATCAAACACTAGTTTTCTTTCAAATACTAGTTAACTTTCTTACAAAATATAAGATAGGTGCCTTAGGGTTTTAGAACTTTTATAGATAACGAGAGGAGGGTGCAAAAAATATGTAGTTTTTAGCTTGGTATTTATAGGGAAAATTTAGGAGTTAACTATATATTGGGTTAAAAACTAACCATGGTTAAGTTGTATACTTGTAATGATTTAAGGAATGATCAAATATCATCCCTACATGTGTTTATACACGTTCATATGGTGAGGTGGTGGATAAGATTGGAATTTCTTGATATTATCTTGATTATACGGAGTGTAGTTTGGTTCAAAAAGCTAACGTAAGTTGTTAAGTCATAAAACGTAAAACCGAGTATCGTAAAAATACGAAACTTGTAGGAATGATGAAACTCATTATTATACTCCATCTAAAAATATAAAATCGGTGATAAGTCTTATTGGGTGCAAAAACGCTACTTAAAGCTGGAAATACGGGTAAAAAACACGTAAAATACAATTTATCGGAAAAGAACGAGATTTCAGGGAAATGACCGTGGATTTATTTAGAGTAGATTAAAATTAGTCTAAAAGTGATAATGAGATGTCAAAATATGGTTTTCGTCAGTAAATGACGTGGGATAACTTAACAGTTATACGTGAAGTCTAAAAATTACGATTTAATAAAAAATGTAGAACGTAAGGTTAATTTCTTTATGGTCAAAGAGAAGGAACATATGTTTGACTTTTCCAAAAATGTAAAAGTTTCAAAATATCATGAAAACACAGTCTGCGAGGAATGGTTAAGTCCGGGTCTAAGTAGAATTGTTTAAAACGTAAGTTTAGTCTAAATCGGCTCAGGGTTTATTTGGTAACATTTAAAAGAAATCTTAAAATTCTCAAATTAATTATGAGTGATCTAAAAATTAATGCGATGTGGGAAAATTGGAGTTGGTTTTAGTTATGCGGGATGTTGAAATGGTGTTCCAACCAAAATGAAACTTTAAGACGATGTTTTCTTAATAACTTTTGCAAAAATAATCTAACGATTGTCAAACTCTAGTCGCCAGATTACTAAAATAATTTATCTTACGAGAATGTGAAATAAAAATTTTACGGGATGAATAGTGAAAGTGAATAGTAAAAGTGAATAGTAAAAGAATGAACAGTGACCCGAAAATGTGAATTGTTACACCCGCCTTATCAGACCATAATATTGTCCGCTTTGCCCGCAGGCTCACGGCTTTGTTTTTGTGGCCTCATGTGAATACTTCCCGATAGGTCACCCAAGCCAGTACTACTCTCATATGAGCACGCTTAAGCGCTATTTACTAAGAACTCCACCGCAAGAGAGCACAAAACGCGTTGTGTCATTATAAAATGAATGTTATCTTATGAGCCCAAGCATCTCTCGTGCCACCAGTGTGGGATTTGCCTAGGGTGTTACAATCACCCCCTTAGGGACTCATCATCCTCGATGAGATTTGCCCCACTATCGAAACGGCTCGAGTGGCTCGATACCACTTGTAACACCCGCCTTATCGGACCACAATATTGACGCTTTGCGGCCGAGCTCACGGCTTTGTTTTTGTGGCCTCATGTGAAGACTTCCCGGTAGGTCACCCAAGCCAACACTACTCTTATATGAGCACGCTTAACTGCCAGTTCCTAAGAACTTCACCCGCAGTAGACCACAAAACGCGTTGTGTCATTATAAGGCGAATGTTATCTTATGAGCCCAACATCTCTCCAGGCCACAACCGATGTGGGATTTTCTTAAGGTGTTACAGAGGGTATATGCTTCTGAAAGGTCATTTGACCTGTATCCTTTATAGTTATTTATATAAGATCGATTAAAGATGAATAACATGATTGGCCCTTTCTAACTATGTGAATCAAGATTAGCGACTATGACAATATATCACGCGTTTATGACTATAACGAAGTAAAAAAATCCTTACCTCTACTAAGTGTTGGGTTTTATATTTGAGTTGATAAGTAGAAAACTACAAGTGAATAATGAAACAAGAATAGAACATGAAGGACCTAAAAAGACAAAAGGAAATTCTACAAAAAGATGAAGATTACAGGAATATACGGTTTAGAATACTTTTGTAAACCTAATTATCTATTATATAAGGAGATACAGGTCTTTATGTTTTAAGTGTGTCAAAGATGTAAAACACCAAAGGTGTGTGTGTAACTTAGGCGTAAGGTATAAACGCCTAGGGTTAGTGTGTGTGCAGCCTCAAGAATCTTATGATTCGTGTTATAGTTAGGTAACCGTACTATCATTGATTAGGTAGTATTGGGGCGTGTAGTTGTGTTTGTTTAGAGTATAGAGGATGACGAAGAAACCTTGTTCAATAACAATGGTGTTTGTTTAATTCGCTGCGTATATTGTCATTGTTATTGTTATTCCTAGTGCTCAAAATGATCCATGAAGTTATTACAAACTTCAAAATTGGTATTAGAGCTTGGGGAGCTCTTGATCTAGGATTGTACAAGGTTTATTTGTCGATGAAAGAAAAAAAATCGACTTTGGTTTAATTTTTGCAACTTTCTGCACGGCTGTTTTCAAAAGGCCATATATCATTCATTTACCGTTGGATATTGACGAAATTTTAGCTGAAGATTCTTAGTATATCTAACTACAATCTCTCTGGAGGGATAGTCAATTGGAGCTTTCTATCAAAAGATATAAGGTATTGAAAACTGCTGCATAAACTATTATGTAAGTTGAATTTTTAGGGTTTTCAAGGTATTGATTTTTTGATTTTGTTATCCAAATGGTTTATTCATCATGGAAGTCAATTTTAGGTTATTATCATGCTTTAAATTCATGTTTTAATCTGGATATCAAAGACAATAACTTTGGATATATGTACAAATCATATTTTAGGGTTCTATTTAGGGTTTTCTGGCTATACGAGTATGAACTGATTAATGAGTTGGAATCCTGAATCCTGATATGACGTTGTGAAACCCTAATGAGGTATTATATTTAGATGATGCATGGTCTGCTCATAATACTGATGGTGTTGAATACTGATATGCGACAAAAATTGTGTGAATCATGTTGTTGAGTTATGATAGGTTAGTACTACTATGATATTTGGTTGAGTTGCTTGATATTGTTTATCTAGTTGGTATTGCTTCATTACTATGGTTACTGATTTGGGAAAGCGGATGATCTTTATTCGAGTGGTTAGTACTGGTGGTTTTCTTATTTGTACTACTGGGTTTTAACTTAGTACTGCTCCGTATTGTTTGTACTGCTAGAATTTGAAACAGACTAGCAACAGATTTGTGACAGTTTAAGTGTCGCTAAATGTCATGGGAGGAAGGAGCAATCTGATTAGAGATGGATTTGTGACAATTTAGTGACAGATAGTGTGTCGCTAAAAGCAATGGGAGGAATGAGAATGGTAATTTGTGACAGTTTTTGCGACAATTTTGTGACACTTTTCAAGTGTCGTCTAGATACTTTAAAAAGTATCCTTAGCAGAAGTTATTGTAAATAATGCTGCTTGACGACTTACTACTTTCCAGGGGAAGGTCTCGGATAACACAAACAAATGGAATTGATTTATTACTTGGTAGATTTAGATTGTTGACAAATACAGGTGTTTGGTTTTTGGATTTTAACAGAAACATAAAGGCTCATTTTATTTGTTCTAATTGATTACGAAGAATGCTAATTATCACTTATTTGACGATGAAGTGGAGTTTCACAGGTTTGTATTCTTATCATATCTTAAAGTGGGTGTTACACTTTAAAGATAACTTGTTTGCCCGTTCAAGTGGTGACTAAGACTTGACAAATCTGGATTTTTGTCAAGAGATTGAGGTCTCCTTATACATTGGTTTGGGTATACGTTCGAAGTCACTTGGTTAGTACAAGACATAAAACACAAGTTTGAGTTATTCTACTTCAGCATCAAGTTCGTTATATTTAGTTTTCTTCATCAGTAATCATTACATAGAGCATACATTCAAGAGATGGCTAACATATGGGTTTCAGGAGAAACTTAATGTTAAAATGTTTAACCATCTACATGCACTATTCGAGGGGAAAATTTTACTACTGCTTATTTGGTATTATTAGTGCTGGTTTAGATTTCTATTGCCTTAATTTCATTTCTAGTAAGCTTTTTGGTGTTCTTTATGGTGGGTATTTTGAGGCATTAAATGGATGGATTAGGAGTGTGATATTGGTTCGTGGTGGTTGAAACCAAAGTTGCTTATGCTTAGCGTCTCCTAGTGATAATGACAAAAAGGGGAAGAAGAGTCTAATTGAAGATTTGCAACTTGAAGATCCTTGGTGGTACATGTTATTTAAGTTCACGAGGTGAGATTAAGGGTAAGATTGTTTCATTTGTGGAAGATCAAGACGAAGGTTTTGTAATTATCAACCAAGGGAAGATTGTTGAGTTTTATATTTGAGTTGATAAGTAGAAAATTACAAGTGAAGAATGAAACATGAAGGACCTAAAAAGACAAAAGGAAAATCTAAAAAAAGATGGAGATTACAGGAATATACGGTTTAGAATACTTTTGTAAACCTAATTCTCTATTACATAAAGAGATACAGGTCTTTATGTTTTAAGTGTGTCAAAGATGTAAAACACCAAAGGGGTGTGTGTGTAACCTAGGCGTAAGGTATAAACGCCTAGGGTTAGTGTGTGTGCAGCCTCAAGAATCTTATGATTCCTGTTATAGTTAGGTAACTGTACTATCATTGATCAGGTAGTATTGGGGCGTGTAGTTGTGTTTGTTTAGAGTCAAGATGATGACGAAGAAACCTTGTTCAATAAAAATTATGTTTGTGTAATCCACTGCGTATATTGTCATTGTTATTCGTAGTTCTCAAAATGATCCATGGAGTTATTACAAACTTCACACTAAGAAAAAAAATATCATACAGATATTAACTTTTGTGATCCCCAAAACTTCTCGGATTTAACTGCATCAGTCTTTAGCGCATCTCGAAGCCGGTTCACAGCAAGAGTGGTAAGTAGTAAGGACTTCTTGTTCGACGTCTTCTACAACAACCAATAGGGTGCCCTTCTTTAGCATCATCTTCGAAGGCATCAAAGACGTCTCCTGCATCAATGAACTTTTTGTCAACAAAAACCAGCTGCACCATGGAATTTTAAATGAATATTCACTAATACAAAATTATGTAATCGATCAATATTCAGGATTATGTATCTTCATATAATTTACCTTGCAAATTTAATACTCAAAAGGAATTTCTCATTGCCAGGTTCCAATATGAAGAAAGGTAACCACAATCAGATTGCACGATTTCCATGATATAAAAACTATTTTTAGCATCTTTCCTTCTTCAATCGTACATCTCACTTCATGGCTATTTCTGCACTCACTGCCGTCACATTAGCTAGTAGCTAGTGATGCAATAGTATATACAATAAAAATTATGATATGAAGTGCAGAATAAAGATATACCTCCACTAATTCACAAGTGAACTATAGATCATGTAAATAATACCAATTACTATCATGTACTCAAATACATTAAACTTATCTTGATTAAACGAAGTATTTACTTGATTAAGAAATTTTTTATGAATAAATAAAACAGTGGCAAGTAGCTAAACAATGACAAATAGGTGCAACTACATTCAACAAATTCAAAAAATGGGTCAACCTGTCCCATTATTTACGTGTATACATTTTTCACAACCGTTAAATGAACCTCTAATAAAACACACATGAAGCTGAAGAAGTAAAATTTCATTCACCTTCTCATCAAACCATTGTCCTCATCTTAACATTTTGACCCATATTAGCATCATGTTAAACATTTGATTGTTCAAAATAATTGTTCCACTGCTAGAAAAAGAATATAATATACATGTTAATTATATATTTTTTGCATCAAAATGATTATACATATTCAAATTCCTTAAAACAAACGTGAGAACCATGCATGGAGAGGTTCTAGGAACATATTTTTAATGTTAAATTTAACAATTTAAACATAAAAAGTGTTCAAAGTCAACCCGAGTACCCATTTCAACATGTACACTTATCCGCTATAACCAAACCTCCTTTGATCCATTCACTATTAAGCTTGAACCCAATTCATCTTTACTCTTAGAAATATAACATGATCTACATGGTTGTTTTGATAAGCTCGTAAGAGAAAAAAAAAAAAAAAAAAAAAAAAAAGATCTTATGAGCCTTTTCTAGTTTCAAATAAGATAATAAGGCCGAAAAATAAGTTAATCCAAACCCCCATTCAAACAAAAGAACTCTAAAAAGTAACTTACACACTTGCCTTCCCATCTTTGTAAGTAAACAACATTACTATAATAGCGAAACATAGAAGGATTATCAAAGGCTCATGGTTCAAAAGTCACCTCTTTAGTTGTTTCTTTAGTCGATAGTGTAAATCTTACTACTATAGATTAACTAGCATTCGAGCCTCGGTTTTGCCTCATTCTTTCAATCAAATAGAACAACTAAAACGAGACAAATAATTAACAATACTTATACAAACATTATATATATTTATAAACAATGTTAAATTAGCGTACTTTTAACTATAATCACTTAATCAAGTTAACGGGGTTAAAGTCTATAGAGGTGTTTGTTTCGGATTATATAGCGAGCTTATAACTTATTTGGTTTTCCAATTATGTTTCATAAGCTCACTTTTTGTGGCCTATTTTCAAACTTTTCAACTTATATAACCTTATTATGTCATAATAAGGTTATACAAAAGTTTGAAAATAAACCACAAAAAACGAGCTTACGAAACATAAGCCAAAAATCAAATAAGTCATAAGCGCGCTATATAAGCCAAAACAAACACCCCTTATATATATATTTAACAAAACCTATAATAGGGGTGTGACCTTCTACATCCTAAAAGTACGATTATAATTAAAAGTACAAGCATGTACTTAACAAAATCCATATATAAAAAATAATATAACATCTTGGGACGGATAAGGGTGTGACTGTCTACATCCCACTACGTGGTTTTTGACGCTTACAGTTTTGGATCGGCAAGGTTTGCCACAAGTAACACAAACTAAATTAACGATGACTTCAGTGGATTCTTGGAAATCAGTGTGTTTGGTTAACTCAGCGTGTTCTTGGCCTTCTTCTAGTGATTTTAGTAAAGTCCCACAGTCTCCGTACTTTAGTGATACTCCATCCATTGTTGGTGTTTGGTGATGATCTGGGTTGATTGGGATTTTGGTTTGGTTGCTTGTTGTGAGGGGAAGAAAGGTGTTTGGTTTAGGGGATTTTATAGTGTGTTGGTTGGGAGATGATCTGACCCGAATTTAAATCTATTAGGTCTGAGCAAATCCACTCGAAAACCGATCTGAACCGACAAACCGGACTGAACCAAACCGAACCGATGTATATTTATTTCGATTTTTGTTGGTTTTGGTTCGGTTCGATTTTTTCGGTTCGAAATAGCTAAACTGACCCGAACTGAGTAATTCGATTCGGTTTTGATATCTATTTGTCGGTTCGGTTCTTGACTTGAGTTTTTACTCTGTCGGTTTTCGGGTCGGATCGGTTTTTGTCGGCTCGGATCAGGTTTTTTTACCTGTTGCTCACCCCTAATTTATTTGGTCTATGTTTCTTCCCCAAGACATTGTTTCAAACTTTAATACAATAATCATCAACTAACATGTGCATTAGAGTTATTTATCAGGGGCATTTTCAGCGCGAGAGATTGCGAAAAGTTATGGAGGCTTAAGAATACTTTAAAAAAAAAAGCTTTGGTAAAAAATAATGTTTATTTGGGTGACAAAGATTGTGGATTATTTTAGAAAAATAAGTTCCCAAAACAAGCTTTTAAAAGATTCTGAATTTTATTATTTATTTATTATTTATTTTTATTTTATTTATTTTTTACAAATTATGTCATTTTACACTTTTAGTCTAAAAGTACAACTAGTTTGACAAACACCATGTTGATGCAAATAATGTCTAAAAACGTTATTCATATCTTTCGATATCTCTACGTGCTGATGATAACAAAATGTAAAAACACTTTATGTCAAAATTAACATAAACAAGTTTTTAGTCGAAATATCCCGTTTTTACATATATCATTCTAGGTATGAACAAACAAATTTACAACTTGACAAATGATCAAAGAAATGAATTTGTGTTTCAAACTTCACATTTTAATGTGACAAAACATTTTTTCAAAAATACATTTTACAAATATTTTTTGAATAATAAAGAAATGTTTTAATTGGAAAAATAAGTTTAAAAATCTCAACTATCCCCCCCCCCCCACCCCCAAAAAAAAACAGCTACAAACTTCCTCAAATAAACTTTCACCACTAAAAACAAAATTTTGAGCGTCCTTGTCTAGGAAGGTACCACTAAATTTACTGGTACCGTAGGGCATTTAGTTATACCGTCCTATTGTCACGGTCAGATTTTTTTTGCCTATAAATATCAGCCCACTTCACAGGTTTTTGGCATCTTTTTTCACACAAAATTTTATGTGTTTAATTCCTTTAACACACTCATATTTCTTTGATCATTTAGATAGTTTTCTTTTGTTTAAGAGTGATCCTCTCTTCCAACCAATGATCACCTTCATTCCTCTCCTAGTGCAAGAGAAGAACATATTGTATCAAGAAGATACTAAGTGTTGTAGTTATAGTAGTGTACACTTGTAACACTTGTTACATACTTGTTGTATCTTGATATACATCAAGTAGTCTTGAGTCTTGTTTTGATAGCTTGCATGGATCATTGTGATTGTGTTGAAATCTTGGAGATCTCTTGTAGTTTGTATGATAGTATGTTGATCAAGTGAATCAAGTCTAGATCGTGTGGATCTAGTAGATTGTGTGATTAACAAGGATCGTGTTGATCGTGAGTGAGATTGGTAGTAGCTGGATTAGTACTCGACAAATAGGTTAGTGTCAGAAATTGAGATAAGCGACGTTGTACGGTTTTCTCTGCCTGAGTTTGTTGACATAGTGCTTAGAACTCTCGAGTTGGGTACTCGGGGAGTGGAGTAGGGCGAAGAAGAGCTTCGTTACCGAACCACTATAAATCTTTTTGTCTCGGTTTGATGTTTCCATCTCTTACTTTTTACATTAATTACTTCCTTTCAATAGTTTTAGTGTGTTTATTGTAGTATTGTTACGTATGATTCATATTATTGTGGTTTGATTTCACAAATGATTGAATCGAAGTTTTTCGCAAGTAAACTTTTATAACTAAATTAAAAAACGGAGAAACTATTTAACCCCCTTCTAGTTTCCCACCATTCTTTATGTCAAATTGTTTTTCATCTAGCTTTCCTTTTCCAAGTGAACTATTTGGCTAATCTCATAAGTATAAACATATTGCATGCTCATGAAAGCAAAACTTGACATGTCTAGAATTAAACGACACACTTCCTTCTAATAAAGTGAGTACATAAAATCTAAAAATTTAGGTACAAGCATGGTGATTTTTGACTGACTTTACGTATTCCAGTAAATATGCAAAAGCAATCAAAAACAAGGATCATGGTCCAGAATCAGAGATCACAACGACTCTAGGCATAATCACAAGTATCGGATTTTCTGTTTTGGCCAATATAACATATTTGATTACAACCACGGTTAAGCTTCTCGTTCCAACTTTTATCAAAACTACTACTACTCGAGCTAACATCACAAGCATCTGAACTTTGTATTCTGGCATACTTCACATATCGGCAACCAACCACAAGTATGCTTCTCATTCTGTGGCTTGCTTCTCATTTTGCCTATTGAACATTTGCTTCTCAAATCCTGCAAGAAAAAGAAAAGCCAATGGAGCTAAATTACAATTTTCGATCTTACAAAAATGTTCCTACCATCCATTGGAAAATAAATGCACCACATGGGACTTCTTATAAATGAGTTGTATTCAGTTGTGTTCAAATAGTTGTAGTATCCGTGAGGTTCAATTTAAGGAGGGTACAATTTATTATACCTTAATTGACGATAGCAGTCCCTTTGCTCCATTCCAGCGTAAGATTGAAACTACCAAGACTCTTACCATTTTTGCCTATGCCTTTGACAGCAGGCATCTTCCACTTTCTTAAACCATTGTTGGTTACCACAGAATATGTGACCTTTGCGTCCACGATGGTTTCTCCGGATTTACTGTCTTTTAAAGAAGCTTCAAGATTCAGGTCACCGTTGGCCGGTACGGCAAGAACAGATTTACGTAAATCAAGTTTTTTACCGGGCAACACGAACATACCATCGGTTTTGAAGATAAGGGCATGGTGATACACTTTTTGGGCCTCTTTACATTCATCCAAAACACCTCTGCCATAGTATGCAGAGATGTGTCCACAAACTTTTAAACCTTTTGGAAAGTGTGACTCAAAACTTAACTCTATTGTTGCATCCATATATAGCATCCTTCAACAATATGTAATGGATCTGTATAAACCCACTTTTGGATTTAAAAGCCATACTGCCACATTCCGTTCTTTTATCTTCGTTTTGCCAAAAGCTAGACTTCTTGAATTCCTTCTTCCCACGAGAGAGTTCAAAACAAGCATCTTTACGAGCACCATTCTTCTCGGGAGTAACTATGAGATCCGTATGAATCTCAATACTAGAAGCTAACGAAACTCCATAACGCGAGCTCGGGTTGCCGAACTATATATAAGAATCATTGCGTATTGCTAAGGGATTAGACCAATCACGAGAAAAATAGGTAACAAGGCTAGAATTCTTGTGATCGGACTTCAACCAGCCATTTTGTAACCCATTGAAATTTGTTAATGCAATGCCTCCAAATAGATGACCCTCTTTAAAATCAGCATCTATGCTCACAAAAATTGAAAATAACTCGATCCGGGAATTAAGATTTTTAAGCCTGATGAAAATCGAAACAACCATAAAAAATTATAGACAAAAACGAAATTGAGTTGAGTAGTAAACAAGAATAAATATAGAAAGATGAATGAGAAATTGAGTTGTAACACTAAGCATGAAAAAAAAAAAAAAAACTTGTTAACATGTGACGCAAGACCCGTCACAGATTATAAATGCTTTTCTAAGCATTATTATGTAATAGCGAAAATAATGTGACAGGTTGTATCATGTGTCAATAATATTTGTCTAATAAAAAATACGATTGCATAAACCTCACCTTTCTAAACTAATCTTTTATATAATAAAAGAATTATATCATTTCGGAGTGTTTTTGAAAAACCCTTCTTATTGAAAAAAAATTTTGCCCAATAGGAGAGCTCAATTTCGCCACATAAGCAAAATCATGTGATGTGATTGGTTAATAAAAGTCAAAATTAAATTGATTTTTGTCAAACTTTAATAAATTTGGTGGAGAAATTTGGTTTATAAAAAAAACACATAAAAATATATGTGTCAAATTTGTGAAAACAAAAACTTAAAAAGAGATGAGGTAATTAATAAAACTTTAGTGGTTGATTTTTTTTAAATTATATAGAATTAAATGTAATATTTTAAACCTCCATGTTTTTTAAATACTTTGGATTATAAACAAATACCCCCTTATATTTTATACCCTTTAAAAAATACAATGTATATGTTGTTTTAAAATCACAACATATAAATTTACATAAGATTATAAGTATCAATTTTTTTACTTTATACGTTCAATAAGGACTCATTTATTTCATTTTTAAAATAACCTACGTGGACACAAGTTTACATTTTAAATACGGCTAAATTACTGAAAACGGGAATATAACTATCAAATTGTAAGCACGGTTTACTTTAATATAAAAATAAATATACGCGATTGTACTTATAACAATGATTCATGTAATTTTTATTTATTTATATAAGGCTATCTAGAAAAACATTTTTATAAAACATCAACATAATATCAAAACTCATTATAAAATAAGTATATTCTAACTTTATCAACACTCATTATGTGCTATTAAACTTGCATCTGTGTATAACATAATATCAGTTGTAAAATTTAAATAACAATATCAACATCTTTGTCAGCTAAATAAAATTAAATCTTGAGTTACCTAACAGAAAATTTTATGTGTAAACTTCGTGCGTGCACGAAACTTATAACTATATAATTATATGCAATTAACTTTAAAGACACAATATTCAATATTAATACAGAATATATATATTTTTTTTTTGGTCAAAACCCTGTGCGTGCACATGTATTATAACTAATTTCCGTTCATTTAAATTTAACTCTCAACACGTACTAATCTTGAGATCAACCCCAGAAGCAAAGACATAAAATTCCCTATTCCTAAATAGAATTAAAGTTGATGATGGGCAACATTTTGACGTCAAACCATACCACTTATTTTATTCAAACGGTAAAGGAATATTATTTTGTTGTAGGAGCGCAAGACCTTAATGTGCGTTTAGTTGGAGTAAAAAATCCCTTGTTTTCTATCTTTAATTTTGTATAAATTTGGATGGGAAGTTTATCTCTAGAAAACACTTGAAAACATAGAAAACGCGTTCAGTTGATGTTTGTATTTTCTATTTTGAAAAAGGGAAGAAATGATTGTAAGTTACAAAGGAAAACAACTAAAATTTGTTTTGTAACTTTCCTTGTTTGGTTAGGAAATAGAGGTTGCGTTAGTTTGAGGGAAAATACCCTTGTTTTCCACAAAATGTTTTGTGGAAAACAAGGAAAACAGAGATCGCGTTCAAATCAACGTTTTCCAACAAAATGTTTTGCAAAACACAAATCCCCTATTTCCTAACTTAACAAGGAGAATTACAAAACAAATTTTAGTTGTTTTCCTTGTTTTCCTTTGTAACCCTCAACCCTCCCTCCCTTTCTTCAAAACATAAAATAGAAACATCAACTAAACGCGTTTTCTATATTTTCAAGTGTTTTGTGGAGATTAATTCTCCTTCCAATTTTTTACAAAACTAGAGATAGAAAATAAGAGAATTTGTTCTCCAACTAAACGCACCCAGAGTATCTTGTGTTTTGCAAAACATTTTGCTGGAAAACGCTAATTTAAACGAGAGATTTTTGTTTTTCTTGTTTTCCACAAAACATTTTGTGAAAAACAAGGATGTTTTCCTCCAACTAAACACACCCTTAGTATTTGTTAATCTCCCTTAAGATGTAGGACCCAATCATCCAAATATTGTCAATTTTGGATTTGTAGCCGGTTTGCGTCATTTCTTTAAAAAAACATGGTAAAACTATGTCTTTCGAAACAGATTAAAAAACTAACAAAAATTGTTATAAGATTGTTAAATTTTAAAAGTATTATATATAAAATTCAATTACAGATTACGAAATGCCCAACCTTTACAAAAAATCATTTTTCAAAGGCATAATGAAATAATATGAAATAATGAAAAGGTACAACACTTTATGCAAAGTGCAAACACCCATATGTTTTACTCAAATAGAAGCTTGGCATAAAAATATGGATTATTTCAATATCTACCTGGCATCAGAAACATCTGCAGACCATGGAATGAACGGATTCACAATTACAGGCATGGACAAACCTACATTGGTGCCGCGTGTGGAACGGGCAACACCCATTTTTAGGTCAAGAAGTGTAATTTTTTTTTGAAAACTGTCATTTCTTCATCCGTACAACACCCGAATTTTTTTGCTACTTTTGTTTTTTATCTTATCAACTTTAGTTAGTCGTGCACATTTTATTTAGCATAAAATATAATTGTAGAGAAATAAATAGCCCACTACTCCACTAGTCCATTAAACTCAAATTAATTAATCTAATAATACACCATAGAATATTACTGTATAATTTACCAAACAAAAGTCTCGAGGCAACTGTTCCGCTTATTCTCCCCATCCATACGTTTTAACTTCCACAGTGAGCATCATCATTTCAGTAGAGATTATAATTCAAGATCAAAAGGTAGCTATTAAAAAACATTGTAGAGGCAGTTTCAATGATAAAAGGAACAAAACAAGCATTTGTAAGACTTAGAACAAGTGGGTTTGATGCATTTTTGAAGATAGTAGATTCTTTCTGTGAAAAACATGATATTGTAGTATTGAAGATGGACGAAATTTGTGTTGCTAAAAGAAACCGAGTAGCTGGTATAAAGAATCGACACTATTTTGAGATTGATATATTTAACACAGTTTTGGATATGCAAATACAAGAGTTTGAAGATCAATTTGGTGAGATAAGCACTGACTTTCTTATTAATATGTCAGCTTTGAGTCCATGTGATTCATCTACAATGTTTGATGCATCAAAGATAATTACATTTACTACGTTTTATCAAGATGATTTTACGGATGCGGATAGGTTTTCTCTTAGGCGGGAACTTGACCTCTATTATGAGACTGTGATTCATGATACATACTTTATGAAGTTGAAAGGAATTTCTGAGCTTGCTACGTTGATGGTGACACGAAAGCATATTTCGTTTCCTTTGATTTGTAAGTTGCTGAAGCTTTCTTTAGTCTTACATGTGGCAACCGCAACCGTAGAAAGATGTTTTTTTCGAAATGCAATTGATAAAAACGAATCTCTGCAACAGAATGGGTGAAAATTATATGAATGATGCTTTAATTTGTAACATAGAATAAGAATTATTTTTGAAGGTTACTAATGAAGACGTGATAAAGCGCTTTCAAGGCGCAAACGTCGAAGAGGTCAATAATAAGAGACATGGTACTCTATTTACTAGTTTGTCATTTTTTACAATTTATATAACGGAGACACTTTATTTTGCATACCCATAAATTCATGCTTACCAAGGGACAAATCCTCACCATCCAGCTAGTTTGATCTAATGGTGGGGATTAACCTAAGATTTAGTAGATAAACCTAAGTCCATGTTTTTTTTCTTGTCTTTTTGTCTTTCTTTTTTATTCACTTTCTTTTTTTGTTTTTTTTTCTTATTCACGTTTTATCTTAATTAATGTTTTTGTTTTTTATTTGTTTTTGTTTTTTTTTTTTTTTATTTCGCGTTTTTTTATTCGTGTTCATACGTTTTCATCTGTTTTCATACGTTCTTATCCGTTTTCTTCACGTTTTAGCGATTTTCATCATTTTTCTTTCATTTTCGTCCATTTTTAATACGTTTTCATACGTTTTCGCCTGTTTTCATACGAATTCGTCCGTATTCTTACGTTTTCGTCCACTTTCTTAAGTTTTCGTTCGTTTTCATACGTTTCTGACTATCACAAGTGATTTCGTGATATTGAATATCACTTGTGATTATCTGAATATCACTTTGTGATATTCGAAAACACAAGTGATATTATGTTAATATCACTTTGTGATTTTCTGAATATCATGTTGTGATATTCTGAATATCACTTGTGATTTTGTGAATATCAATCTGTGATATTTTGAACATCACTCTGTGATATTATGAATATCATTTTGTGATATTCTGAATATGAGTTTGCGATATTCTGAATATCACTTTGCGATAGTATGAATATCACTTTGCAATATTATCAATATCACATGTGATTTTCATGATATCACTGTGTAATATTTTGAATTTATTTCTTACGTGTATGTGTAGCAAAGTAGGAGGCAAGTTTTTTCTTTCTTTCTTGTTCGTCAACGAATCAAAACCAAAAAGCCACAAACACAAATGAAATCCTTGGTCTTCTATCCTACTCATGCGTGTGGTATGGAACAAAAGAAACACAAAGGACATGCTAAGATCTTATTATATCAACCTAGGCATAACATGACAGTGATATTTTGAATATCACGTATAATTTTCATGTTACAAAACATTAGTTGAAAATCACTTGTTATATTCAAAAAATCACTTGTGGTATTCAGAATATCACAAGTGATATTCTGAATATCACAAATGATACTGTGAATATCGCAAGTGATGTTATGTGATATTCGAATATCACGAATATCACTTGTGATATTCAGAATATCACATAACATCACTTGCGATATTCACGGTATCATTTGTGATATTCAGAATATCACTTGTGCTATTCGAATATCACTTGTATTCAGAATATCACTTGTGATATTCGAACGTATGAAACGTTTAAAAGCGACCGAAAACATTTAATAACGGACGAAAACGTATGAAACGGACGAATATGTATGAAAACGTAAAAACACGTATGAAAACGGACGAAACGTATGAATAATGGGAAAGCGTAAGAAAAGCGAAAGCGTATGAAAACGGACAAAAATGTATGAAAACGGACAAAAACGTATGAAATCGGGCGAAACGTATGAAAACGGACGAAAAATAGATGAAAACGTATTGAAACGGATGAAAACGTATGAAAGGGAAGAAAAAACGCGAATTAAAAAAACGTAAATAACGTGAATTAAAAAAACAAACAAACAAAAGAAAACGTGAATATTAAAAAATGCGAATTTTGAAAAAATTAAACGTGTATATTAACAAAAAACTTTTATTAAAAAAAGAAAAAAAAATAATAACTGGTTGTAACAAAAAACGTGAATAATTAAAAAAAACAAAAAACAAAAGAAACAAAAACAAAAAAAGAAAGAAAGAAAGAAAAAAAAAACAAAAAGACAAGAAAAAAACATGGACTTAGGTTTAGACATATTAAATCTTAGGTTAATCCCCACCATTAGATCAAACTAAATAGATGGTAAGGATTTGTCCCTTGGTAAGCATCAAAATAAGAGTAAGCATTTGAAAATTCCTCTTATATAACGTTGTTTTTTTGGTACTTATGAATTTTTTTTTGTGCAACACCCATTTGAAAATCCTGGGTCCGTCCCTGATTACAGGAGCTAGTGAAGATGCAGACATTTGTTGTAGAGGATATCCACTAGAGCAATTCTACACAAAAAAAAGGAAGTATAAAATGTGCAATAGTGACCAACTTTCTTAATATAAACTAATGCAATAGAGTTATTTAAACTTGGCTTGGTTTTTGAAAAATCTTAGATATTGCCCGGGAAAAGAAACCCCACCCAAATACCAAATTTAAAAAAAACTAGATGGAAGCCTACCGTATTGATTCCCAAAAGATCAAAACACTTTCCCATCACTACTGAGTTCTAGCCTTCAGGGATCGTTCGTTAGCTGCTATTCGCCATAACTTTGTAAGAAACTATTTAATCATTTTATTTATATATATATACATGGTGTTGGGTGTGTCGTTATTGATTTTATTTATAAACAGTTGAGTAGCGACACCGAGGCGGCGGCTGCTGAAGACTTGATAGATCTATACCGTCGGAACCATATGAGGGGCGATGTCTTTGAGTCCCCGTTATCTAAGGCTAGATATGTAAGTATAATTTATTTTCAAAGTCACCCACTTTGATGAAATATAATGCATCACGACTTATATATTACTTTTCTTGTTTTTTTTAACTAAACAGAACCAGATGATACGGATGCGGGAAGAGAGCACCTCCGATGGGACCCACATGACGACGCATGAGATTCTCCGCCAAGTGATTGGTGGTAATCAGCGCGGTCATATTCCTGGTGTAGGTCAAGTCTTACCCGGCGGTGGAGTGAAGAAGAACTTTAGCGCCTCCCGACCTCGTGATAAAGCGGACGTGTCCTCACTGCGGGAAACAGTGCAGAAAAAAACCGAGGAGCTCGCTACACAGAGGACTAAGATGGATCTGGTGATGGAGTTTGTGAGGTCATTCTCGGGTTGGCAGGAGCGACTACAGCCCGCCCCGGGATCAGGTGCTACTCCACCAGGTGGGTCGGGATCTGGTGCTACTCCATTTGGTGAGTCTAGAGATACCGGGGACGTGAGTGGGGGTAGTGGGGTTTGAGATGTTGGTTTATGTTGGTTTTACACAATATGGATATGTTTGTAGAGAATAACATGGATTATTATGTCGTTTATGTGCATTATGTGCTAGGATTCCCGCTAAATGGATTATACGTATATTTTTGGACCATTTGCGGATAGGTCTTGTCAAGGACTTGTCTCTACAAGGTCTTTCGTGCGGAACTTAGTCTCGACTAAGCTCAACCTTGCTCGAACACTCAACGATGTATGCAACGAAAGTAAACTTCAAAGAATGGAACAAGTGGAATGTAAAGAAACACTTTGTATTATTACTTAGAGAACTTTACAAGAGAGCTTACAAGAGAACTTTGTTGGATGATCTCTACAAATGAGGCATCCCCTATTTATACTACTTCTATGTACAAGTTCTACATACTTCCATGAGAAGTCTAGAATTTCCATGAGGTTCTAGTCTTTGCAAGACATTCTAGATCTTCTTACACTTTCTAACACTTTCCAATGTCTTCTAAAGTCTTCCAAGATTATCCAAGAGCTTCCAAGAGAAGTGTGGAATAATCTAGAATCCCGAGCATACTTGAAAATGATCACCACGAGTAGGCAGGTCGTGACATCCTCCCCCACCTAAGCTCGCGACGTCCTCTTAGTGCCATCCTCGTGATATTTCTTGATCTTGTCCGCAAATTGCCATAACAAGTCTTCGGCCTCCCAACTTGCTTCGTTATTGGGCAAATTACGCCACTTGATCAAGTACTCCTTATAGCTTGGCACCCCTCGTCTACGTATCGTATGATCCGACGACAAGATCTCCTCAACCTCTCGATCGTACGAGGTAACAACCGCTGTTGGTGCCCGTTTGGACACCCCTCGTTCCGAGTCTTCCTCGTCCTTATGATAAGGCTTGAGAAGGCTAACGTGGAAGACCGGATGAATCTTTAACTTGGGCGGTAGTTGAAGTCGATAAGAAACTTTTCCAACACGTCCTATCACCGGGAAAGGGCCTTCATTCCTCCGTATTAAACCCTTGTGCGCCTTCCTTAGTGATTTGAATTGTTGAGGCAAGAGCTTCACATCACTTGATCCCCGACCTCGAACTCGACGTGTCTCCTTTTCCTGTCCGCCCACTTCTTCATCTTCTTAGCCGCTTTATCCAAAGAAGCCCGGGCCAAGTCCGCTTGTTCATGCCATTCCTTCATTGTTTTGTAAGCGGCCGGGCTACTCCCCTCATATGATGCGGCTAATGCATTCGGAGTCAATGGTTGGCGCCCCATGACCAACTCAAAAGGACTCTTCCCTGTGGCTTCACTCCTTTGCATGTTGTACGAGAATTGAGCAATGTCAAGCAGTTTAGCCCAATCATGGTTGTTGGCACTCACATAGTGCCGAAGATAGAGCTCCAATAATGCGTTCACCCTCTCCGTTTGCCCGTCCGTTTGGGAATGGAAACTTGTAGAGAAGTTCAAATCCGTTCCCATGATCTTGAACAACTCCGTCCAAAAGCGCCCCGTGAATCTTGGATCTCGATCACTAACGATCACATGTGGCACTCCCCAATACTTCACCACATTTCTAAAGAAAAGCTTAGCCGTCTCTTCCGCAGTAACATCGGGTGGTGCGGCAATGAAAGTTCCATACTTCGAGAATCGATCGACCACCAAAATAATACTCCCATTTCCTTCCGACTTCGGCAAGCATGTGATAAAGTCCATGGAAACGCTTTCCCATGGTCCTTGGGCGTCGGTAGAGGCCCCAACAATCCTTCGGACTTCTTTTGCTCTATCTTGTCTTGTTGGAAAATAAGGCACGTTCGCATGAATGTCTCTACATCGTCCTCTATCCTTGGCCAATAATAAGTGCCTTCGACCAATGCCAACGTCCTCTTGATCCCCGTATGACCGGCCCACTTCGAATCATGACACTCTTTCAAGATTGCAAGCCTAAGATCACCCCACTTAGGTACGTAAAGCCGATCTCCCTTTGTGAACAACATGTCTCCTTTAAGCCAAACTCTCTGAGTCT
Organism: Chrysanthemum makinoi; assembly: GCA_910596185.1. Classification (NCBI taxonomy): domain Eukaryota; kingdom Viridiplantae; phylum Streptophyta; class Magnoliopsida; order Asterales; family Asteraceae; genus Chrysanthemum; species Chrysanthemum makinoi. Next base: position 297,130,934 of record OU343217.1, on the reverse strand, counting down.
TTCCTTCTCTTGCTAGGGCTACGAGCTTTTTGGCAAAAGGATCATGTTCTAATCCTTCCTTGATTCGGTCTTGGAGGAAGAATTGCGATTGGGTGATTGCGGCAAACTCCGCCTTGCGACTCAATGCGTCGGCTACCACATTAGCCTTCCCTGGCTTGTACTCCAAGTGATAGTCGAACTCGGCTAGGAAGTCTTGCCACCGAGCTTGTTTGGGACTTAACTTCTTTTGGGTTTGAAAGTAACTCGTAGCAATGTTATCCGTCTTGATCACGAATCTCGAACCCAACAAATAATGCCTCCAAATCCACAACCAATGCACAATTGCCGTCATTTCTTTCTCTTGCACGGTGTACTTCCTTTCCGTTTCATTTAGCTTCCGACTCTCGAATGCGATCGGGTGTCCTTCTTGCATTAGAACTCCTCCAATAGAAAAGTCCGATGCATCCGTGTGTAACTCAAAAGGCATGGTTACATCTGGTGGTCTCAACACCGGTTCTTCCATAACCGCCTTCTTTAAACTCTCGAACGCCGCTTGGCACTTTCCGTCCCATATCCAAGCTTTGTTCTTCTTCAATAGGTCCGTCAAGGGAGATGCTATTGCCGAATATCCCATGATGAACCTTCGATAATAGTTCACCAAGCCAAGAAAAGATCTCAACTCCGTCACCTTGCTTGGTGGCTCCCATTCTTGGATAGCTTTTACTTTTGCTTCGTCCATCATCAATCCACCGTCTTTGATCTTGTGTCCCAAGAACTCGACTTCATCTTGGGCAAAAGAGCATTTCTCCAACTTTACATAAAGCTCGTTGTCTCGTAACACTTGGAACACCTGTTTCAAATGTAAGACATGCTCCTCCAAGGTATGACTATAAAGAACGATATCATCCAAGTATACCACCACAAATTTATCAAGAAACGGGTGAAATAGCTTATTCATTAGGGTGCAAAATGTAGCGGGAGCATTTGTTAAGCCAAAGGGCATGACTAAGAACTCGTAAGATCCATACCTCGTGACACACGTCGTCTTAGCTTCATCTCCCTCCGCTATCCGTACTTGGTATTACCCCGATCTCAAGTCTAACTTGGAGAAGTATCTCTCCTTTCCAAGTTGATCAAACAAATCGGCAATAAGAGGAATAGGGTACTTGTTCTTAATCGTTACCTTGTTAAGTGCCCGGTAATCTATGCACATCCGCAAGGATCCGTCCTTCTTCCTTTGAAATAGCACCAGTGCACCATACGGGGCTTTCGAGGGTCGAACATAGCCCGCATCCAATAGATCCTTGAGTTTTTTACGCAACTCCTCCAACTCGGGTGGTGGCATTCGGTAAGGGGCTTTGGCGGGTGGCTTGGAACCCGGTTCCAACTCGATGGTATGATCCACCTCCCTCCTAGGTGGTAGCTTCTTGGTCAACTCCTTGGGCATCACGTCCTTGAACTCATCAAGTATCCGCTCGATCTCCTTTGGTACCTCCACTTTGCTCGACTCACCATCCGTCTCTAGCCTTGTTACCGCTAAATAGCAAGGCTCGCTCTTGTTGTACCCTTTCTTGAATTGCATGGCCGAAAGGGTCTTCACTCCACACTTATTATCCCGCTCCGTGCTAACCATGAAAGTCTTTCCACCATCTAGGATACATAAATAATTAGCAAATGGCATAGGGAAAGCTCGTACCTTATCGAGGAACTCCAACCCAAGAACCACATCTAAATCATCCATCGGGACCACCGACAAGTCAATCGTCCCTTCCCATTCTCCAATCTTGGCTCGAACATCCTTGGCCACTCCTACCATCGGCTTAGCCTTCGAGTTTACCGGCTTGAACGTTCCACTCCCTTTCGTAGCGCTAATCCTTAGCCGTTTGGCTTCATCAACCGACACAAAATTATGAGTGGCACCGGAATCTACTAGAGCACGTACCTTGTATCCCATTGATGGTTGCTTCCACAAATTGAAATCCTTTCCCAACAACTTTTGGCACCTCCGTCTTGGCCTTGATTGCATTCAAAATCCTCATCGAGCTCATGCATCCACCATCACTTGGTCCTTCGTCTTCATGAGCCATCATTCCATTAAGGCTTGCTTTCTTGGGGCAATCTTGAGCTCTATGAGGTCCGTCACATATGAAGCATCCACCACTCTTGAAGTCCGTCTTCACTTCCTTGTTCTTTCTGGTGGGTGGTTTACGTGTATTATCGAGCTTTGTTTGAGCGACTTTCTCTCCCCCACCTTTCTCATGGCTCACCTTTCGATCCTTCGGCTTATACGTTTCCCTTCTCGTACTAAAGTTAATCAAGCCCTCGGCATGGGCGATAGCCGTAGCAAGGTCTTGAACCTCACGCCTCTCTAACTCCGTCTTAGCCCATCCTTGCAAACCATCGAGGAAATAAAAGAGAGAGTCTTGTTCGGAAAGATCCGGAATCTCCAAGGTTAGTGTAGTAAATTCCTTAACATAATCCCGGATCGTTGCAGAATGCTTAAGTTTATGAAGCTGACTCTTTGATTCGTTCTTAGCATTCTCGGGATAAAATTGCTTCTTTAGTTCCGCAATAAAATCAGCCCAAGTATTGATAGTACACGTACCTCGCTCGATATCTCCATATCGACGTCTCCACCATAACATCACGGTATCCTTCAAATATCGGGTCGCCATCTTGATCTTTGATTCGTCATCCGTAATGTTGACGCCCTCCAAGTATTTCTCCATCTCCCATAAGTAATCATCAACCGCCCTAACTTCTCGCTTTCCCACGAACGGTGATGGTTTTGGAACATCAATCTTTGGAGCATTATTACCAATGTTGCCACCTCCGTTAGCCATAGATCGCTTGCATAGCATCACATCGGCTTGCAAGTCTTCGATGGTCTTATCGATGTTAGAGATTTTACCTATGAACAACTCTTTTAGGCCATTCATTTCATGCTTAAATTCACCGCTAAGTGTATTGATGACCTCCCGAAAGTCATCCTTTATGGTCATAAACTCGGTGTCTAGACCATCCAAGCCCTCAACTTAGGTCTTCAACTCCGACACGGTTGTCTCAACACCCGCCAATCTCTTATCAAAGCTCGACATAACGTCCTTAGACGCACCTCTCTTCTTCGGGTCTTGACGCTTATCATCGCGACCTTGCCTCTAGTCAATGACCGCACTTCCACTAGCACCAATCTTATCGGTCTCGTTTTCCATCGCCTTGAATCAACCTAGCTCTGATACCACTTGTCACGGACTTGTCTCTACAAGGTCTTTCGTGCGGCACTTAGTCTCGACTAAGCTCAGCCTTGCTCGAACACTCAACGATGTATGCAACGAAAGTAAAGTTCAAAGAATGGAGCAAGTGGAATGTAAAGGAACACTTTGTATTATTACTTATAGAACTTTACAAGAGAGCTTACAAGAGAACTTTGTTGGATGATCTCTAAAAATGAGGCCTCCCCTATTTATACTACTTCTATGTACAAGTTCTACATACTTCCATGAGAAGTCTAGAATTTCCATGAGGTTCTAGTCTTTCCAAGACATTCTAGATCTTCCTACACTTTCTAACACTTTCCAATGTCTTCTAAAGTCTTCCAAGATTATCCAAGAGCTTCCAAGAGAAGTATGGAATAATCTAGAATCCCAAGCATACTTGAAAATGATCACCACGAGTAGGCGGGTCGTGACATCATGTATAGTTTTGTAGATGATCATGTGTTAACGGTTTTTGAACCGTTTTGGCGATTTTGGAAACACATGACTATTTTAGCGATTGATGGTTATATATGACATTATGTTTAGCAAATTTGTGTTGTTGTAGCATAAAACATGTTCTGAAAACAGGTTGTTACATTGTAGATTTTTTCCGGAAATTTTCTAGAAAAAATCTGGAAATTAACCATTTTGCAGCAATTTTCTACAAAATGGGTCAGAGGCTTTCCCCGGGGACATTTCCTCGGCGAAAGTGTGAAAGCTAATTTTATTTTACCACTTTCCCCGAGGACAAGTCCCTGGCAAAAGCCGAAATTCAACAGTGGCATGTAGGTTTTTAAAGGGGACAAGTCCTCGGCGAAAGCGGTTTGCTCAACAGTGGTTTTTGGATTTCCCCGGGGAAAGTATTCCCTAGAGGGTACTGGCGGGGGACTTTCGCCGGGGACATGTCCCCGGGAAAGGTTTCGCAGGGAACATGTCCCCGGCAAAAGCCCTGACATTTCCCCTGCGAAAGTCCCGATTGTTGTAGTGTTTTCCTACTAAAATTTATAAAACATGTATACACTGAACCACAAGCAATTTGCTTTTGCTTCAGTTTATGAAATATGTCAAACTGATTGGTGATATCAAAAGGGTGTCCTTTATGAGATTCACTTTTGGTGTTTGCTGCATAACTTTGGTGCAACGACAACTTGATATGAATTACTTCGTATTTCTCATGAGATATAAAGTATACACAATAATCAAAGTCACACCAAACTAACTATCAAACTTTTGATATATAAACATGTAGCAATACCAAATTTCAATCGAATAGCTTAGTTTTCAAAATCTGTTATTTTTCACAACACTCAACTCTGTGAATATTTAAAGGTGATTAATTAGTAATTACTATGCAGATTAATTAGAAACATATACATATGAGATTTTTTTTTTAATGGACACTTTCCCTAGTACTTTACACATATAAACCACGCCCATACAATTTTCTAAAATGAACTTTTCAATATTAGACGTTAGATTGGTAGCATAATACGTTTTAAACCATACACGTGTACACCAATTCTCTGGGCGTGGTCCAGGCAAGAAGTTTGGGCGTGATGCGTGTTCTGGGCGTGACCTGGGCGAGGGAATGACCAAGGTGTGCCCTGGGCGTGGCATGAACCCTGGGCGTGAACCTGGGTGTGCCTGGGCGTGGCATGCTTGGGCGTGGAGCATGTCCTGGGCGTGGAACCTGAGCATGTCCTGGGCGTGGAACCTGGGTGGCCTGGGGCGTGGAGCTTGAGTTATGAGGCTTAATTTGTTTTTATTAAAATCATTTTTCTACTTATAAATACCCATACTACTTATAAATACCCATAAACCTTGCTCATTGTGTAGATTCAAAACTTCAAAACTCATAATATTCATTCGAATATGGTTGTTCGTGAATGGAGATCTGAAGGTCAGTACAACTTCACTGAAGCAATATATGGTGAAGATGGTGATGAAGATGAACTACTTTTTTCTATTAGACTACATCACTATGGTACTTTCTCTACTAAATTTGGTTGTATCACCTTCGACGAGGGTGTTTACGCTTATGTTGATTTTCTAAATATGAGCACATTTTGCATGGATGAATTGCATCAACTTGAAAGGGAATTGGGTTATGATGAAAAAACACCTAGATTTTTTTATTTTCAAAAACCGAATAATAGTTTGGAAGATGGTTTGCTACCTTTGGTCACTGATACTGATATCCGGTGTGACATGTTCCCATGTATAACACTTGAAGAGAAACTAATTAACGTTTACGTTAAAAGATACCAATTCACTCATACAAAGATCAAGCCAAAGAAAAGAAATGTCAAAGTTTCCAAAGAAACCCACTATTCATGCTCTAAGAATGTTAGGAATGTGTACGTTTTCAAATAAACCCACTATTCATGCTCTAAGAAGGTTAGGAATGTGTAGTTATTTTCAATATAATTTTATGTTATTTGCATTCATTATTCAACGTAACTTGTTTGCTGTTTTTCAATTAAGGCAATTATTTTTTAGTTAACATATAACTGAGATTCATCAATCACAAGTTGCATAAATATATTGTTTTTTCGATTAACCTTCAATAACACACAAACAATTACATAAAGATGTCGTGCGATCTTTGTGAAGATGTAGGCTCATGGCATCTATCTTTAGAATGCCCAATTTTTATGCATCGAGTACAATATGGTTCTCTTGGCATCTCTCCTTTAGATGGGATACGATCTTTATTTTTAGGTCTCCCTGCTGAACGTTTACCTAGGTAAGGAGGTAAAATAGGTGTGACATAAGCTGGAGTTTCCCATGCTTCAACATCACCGACTGGATTAATTGATTCTTCATATGTTGCTCTATATGTAGATTTCATGAACCATTTTTCTTCCCAAATACCCAAATCGGTAATATTGAGAAATCTTGAAACAGCTATTACGTGATTGCAAGGCAAGCCTGAAAGTTGCCATTTTCTGCAACTGCAAATACGTTTACTTATATCAACAACATAGCTTGCATGTTTATCATCCACTTGGTATTCGTCAACATTGATACCGAAGACATTTAATGAATAACTTTTTTGTATTCTAAATGCCACTTTAGCTTCAAGGTGTAAGCTCATTTTCACCAAAGATCTACATAATTAAAAATAAATACTATACAGTTAAGTGTTTCATATAAAAACATTTCGATAATACCACATTTTGAAATGATAATAAAAAAAATACCTCTCGTCTCCCTCCTTTCGTAATACCACCTCTGTAGTAGATCTCTAAAGAATTCCATGAGCATTGTAACTGGAAGTTTACGAGCTTTCCGGGTTAATGAATTAACGGACTCTGCACTATTAGATGTTAGGTAATTATAACGATTAGCAACACAATGAGCCCGAGACCATTTTGAATATTGTGCATCTTTAAGTTTGTTATATGCATTAGGTCTAGCAACCTCTATCATGGCCAAGTAACTGTCGAACTCAGGGATCGTGTACGCCTTGCACATCTTCCAATATATAGGTTTGAATCTTTGAGAATTTATGCCGGCGTTCATCATTAAATGACGACAACAATAACCATGAAAAGCTTTTGGGAAAACCTTTTAACTGAATGATCCCGGGTGTCGATCGGATATGATTATCAAACCTTTTTCACCGATGCAAAACTTCAACTATTCAAGGAACCATGTCCATCCGGGGTCGTCCTCACCTTGGCATATACCATAAGCGATAGGTAATATCTGGTTGTTACCATCCATACCTACAACTAGAAGATTGACTCCGTTGTAGAAGTCACTTTTTAAGTGAGCACCATCGATTATGATCATTGGTCTTAAATGATTCCGAAAACTACGAATCTGTGACAACATGAAAAATATGACTTTAGTTAGCTAAAAAAAAGAGAATTTTTGAAAATTTATTGAACTAATAACTTACCACAACACCAATAGAAATAAACAGCATTTCAAATCTTCCTTCATTGTCAACTTTTATATTTGTCACAGAGCCAGGGTTTTTCTTTTCTAAATTGTGACAATAATAAGGCAATTTCTCAAAAGATTCATCAGGACCACCCCTAAGCATCTCTAACCCCTTATGCAACCCCCTATATGCTTGCTGGTAGGAAATATTGACTCCAAAACGAACAGCCATATCCTTTATTATATCTTTTGGTTTATATTCCCGATTGGGATCCGCTAATTGCTCTTTGATAAGGTAACCAATTAATGATTTGTTAGCATTTCTGTGATGTTGACGTGTTATGGTTCTTGGACAAGTGTGGTTGTCTACAAATTTTTTTGTAACAAACATCGTACTACCCTTATAACTTCCACAATGTATTTTCCATAAACATTTTTCCACCACACAACAGACATTAAATGTTTGAGGATTTGTTCTTTTAACTTTGAATTCATAACCATCTAAAAAACATTTTTGACTGATTTTCAATACACATTCATCTTTTGATTTAAACCAACTTCCTAAAAAAGCAAGTTTTGAAGAATCATTATTTTTTTAGTTTCTTGGTTTGGCTTCAAAAATTGGTGTTGCTAAAAAATCTCCTGGCATGTGCTTAAAAGTATCTTTTTGCCAGTCATTAAAAGATTTTTGTCTCTTCTCATGTTGAACTTCACCAACATCTTCTTCTTCCTCTTCATCATCAATATCAATGTCTGGATTATATCAAATTTCAACTTTATCGTCTTCATCATCATCTTCATCCTCTTCTATTATAGTATCACCTTCAGATCTAAAATGGCTTTCATGGTGTGGAGTGAAATATCGTTGATTTTGGGTGTTGTAATTTTGGTATTGAGTGTCATATTGTTGGATGTAGCCATTGGCAACAGTCTTAGGATGATGTTGATTTTCAGAATATGGGATATATTCATTATATTTAATATTCTGAGAATATTGAATATTTTGAGTATATTGTATATTATGAAAAATTTGAAAATTTTGATGTTGCTGAAGATTTTGTGAAAGCTGAAAATCTTGAGAATGTTGAATGTTTTGAGAATATGGAAAATTATTACAAGGTTGATAATTGGTTTGAGATGAAAATGTTTGGGAAGGTTGGCGGTTTGACTATGATAAGAATCTAAATGTGGTGTTTGATAAAACTCATTGACATACAATATCATTTGATCTTTATTTGTAGATAAAATAAAATTTATGAAATACCTCAACTCTTCATCATCGTTGATATCGTAAACTTGGTCACCAGAAGGAAGATGGTATGATAAACGTATAACCCCTCTAGTATCTTGAGCAAATTTATTCCCGATGTATTGCCTAAAACTACTATAAGTGATTTTTTTTATAAAAGAACGTTAGAGTGACGATCACCATTAACAATGCACAATCTAAATTTTCCTTTTGTTAAACTCGTATCCATTTCGATATTAGAAGTGAGATGTATCAAAAAGATGTGAATAATGTATGAAAAACTTGAAATTTGAGCATGTCTTAAATAATTTGAATGATGTCTAAATTTTGTATCTGAAGTACACATGTCTTGTGTATTAAATTTGCCAAAGACACAAACCAGTAAATATAAATTCAATGCATCAAAAATAGTGAATATTCATTATAGAGAAGATGTCATAAAAGAGATAGCCCATGACATTTTTATGAAATCTGTATGTTTTACATTAAATACTCAAAGACTCTCTAAACTTTAAGACATGTTCAAATTTAAGACATCGTTCTGCAAAATTTAAGACATGTCAAAAATAGTAATTCTAATGTCTTGGAAAAACCCGTCATGACACTTTTATCATATTTCATGTGTAAAATTCATTGCTATTTTCAGTGACTATCATTAAATTCAATTGGTAGGTAGCAAATTTAAGATATAAAGCATGTTAAAAAAAAGTGAGTATTGATGGCTTGGAATATCCTGACATGACATTTTTTTATCAAATTTGATGTCTAAATTTTGTATCGACATTTCTTGTGTATTAAATTTGCCAACACACAAACCGGTAAAAAAAAATTCAATGCATCAAAAATAGTGAACATTCATTATAGAGAAGATGTTGTAAAAGAGATAGCCCATGACATTTTTATGAAATCTGTATTTTTACATTAAATACTCAAAGGCTCTCTAAACTTTAAGACATGTTCAAATTTAAGACATCATTCTGCAAAATTTAAGACATGTCAAAAATAGAGACATGTCAAAAATAGTAATTCTGATGTCTTGGAAAAACCCGTCATGACACTTTTATCAAATTTCATGTGTAAAATTCAATGCTATTTTCAGTGACTATCATTCAATTCAATTGGTAGATAGCAAATTTAACATATAAATTATGTTAAAAATAGTGAGTATTGATGGCTTGGAATATCTGACATGACAGACATGTCTTGTGTAAATAAAAATTCAATGCATCAAAAATATATGAGACTGTATCATATTGACTTTGCTATTTTCATTCACATTCAATTGGTAGACATCATTCAATTGGCAGGTAGACATCATTCAATTGGTAGGTATCACATTCAATTGGTGTATCATATTGATTGATAAGAGTACGTAAAATGTGTTTCCTTAAAAAATAAGATTGATTGTCAAGTAGAAATCATGCAATTGGATAACTATTAAACATGTCCGAAAATACATAAAAATTACATAAATATGTTCGGTAAAACAAATAGAAAAAACTACTAAAGCACCAAAGAAAAGAAATTAGAGTAAGTTCTTCATCCAGTACCGAAGGGCAACAAAGAAATTGGAGTAACATCATCATCCACTAGAGAAGGATCAAAATAACCTACAGTCTCATATAACTCCTCCACCATGTTTTCTCGAGCTCTACGTCCAAGTTCAATGGTACCAGCCACTAGGATAATTGTAGAACCACGTAAAAGAGTCTTCATAAACATCAACATTAGTGGTCCACAGTCTCCAAAACACCCAGAGGCTGAGGCCATTTTCTGCTAGCTGGAAAGTAATCTTATAGCCAGTATCATCAAAACCATTAGCCTCAAACCATCCTATTGCGCGCAAGAGCAAAGGAAACCTTACACCAATCATTTCTTTAAAATGTGTAAAGTACACATTACTAGAAATCTTCAGCTTCTCTAAGCTATCATAAAAAGTAAAACTTTCAGAAGGGATGTTTAACACCGAGAGATACCAATGACCATAGGTAGAATCATAAATAGGCATGTATATCTAAAGTAAAAAAAATATAACTAGTTAGTATGCAAAGGTAAATAAAAGAAAAAGATGAAATATTTCAAATATATCATGAAAAAGTGAATAAAAATACGTACGTCTTCACAATCATTCCAATGTTTAGGATACCATGTTCCATTAGCGAATTTCACAGCCTTATCATCACCTCTAATCAAATATATCATGAAAAAGGAATTGCATCCTGCCCATTTACCTTCATGTCCAAACTTGTGGAAGCAATATCTCACGTATGCCTCAACATGCTATAAAAAAATTATAAAGATATACAAATAAATAACAAACAACTTGTATATTTTTATATATAAATATTTTAGGAAATAGACATACCGAATCGTCGAGATAACCATTACCATTCGGGAGATTAAGACATAACATGCTATCCCAAAAACCTTTACGAACCCTAAAATTCTTAAGGTATGGGAAAGCACCAAAATCACAATGATCTGATGTATAGTACTCTCGAAAACGAGAAGTAACAAGAGGTCTTTGTCGATTCAACCCAACAACTACGTGAGATGGTAAAGGATAGATTGGGAGGCGTGGGACCGTATGGACCAGATCTTGTTTTTGTTTTCTTCCTTTGCGGGGTTTGGGAATGTGAGTAGTTGGAGGTTGTTGGGTATAAGGATCTTCTATTTTTGATGACTTCTTCCTAACCCGTGCTTCTTTTTCATTTGGTACATCTACCTTAACCTGCTATAAAAAATAAAATAATATGGAAGTTAAAAAACAGCATATAATATTAGTGACGTTATTATTATTATTGGTTGATTAAAAAATAGCATATAATATAAAAGTTAAAAAATAGACATACCATATCAACAGAAGATGAAACATTTTGAAAAACAAAATATTGCACGGATGGTGACTGACACGGGTCACAAAAAGTGGTGGATGTCTCATGATTGACATGTAGAGAGGGTGACTGAAAAATATTAAACGTAACCAAATTAACATATATAAAAATGATACATGCTAAAAAACAAATATATATAGTCTTACCATATCCTCGCGTGGGGCAAGTGAGCTAAATACACGTAATTGTTCCGGGGGGTCTGAGCGAAATTCAACCATCCGGCATTCTCAAAATCAAAACTCCCCGCATCTTGAGACATATCATACCTAAAACCAGAATCCTTCCCAACATCATAAGCTTCTTCACCTCGAACCTCTGTATCGATCTGATCATCTACATCAACCTTATAATCTGTCTTTGTGGGAGCCTTTGTATTCTGCTTAAGTATAGACTCAAGATCCTTCACACGTTGCACCCATGCAGGAAATTGCTAAATTGTAAATTGAATAAGTATACATTAGTCAATAGTACCTAAAATCATAAAACTAAACATAGGTAAACTAAGTTTATTAATAAAATAACGTGGCACGGCTCAATGATTTTCTTCATATCAATAATCTCGTCAAAAACTTTTTGTAAACTAATACCATCACGTTTTGAAGAAGGTGGACCTGATGGTCTGTTTGTAGTAGATGGAGATTGTGGCCCATTTGTTGCAGCTCGCAATGGTGGTCTGTTTGTAGTAGATGGAGCTTGTGGCCCATTTGTTGCAGCTCGCAATCGTGTTGGCTTCCATCTATGTAGCCTCTTTTTAAACGGCATTTGTGGTAAAACATCATTGGGCTTTGCATTAGCAAAAAATTGTGTACTAGCTATCCAAAACGGAGCTTTGAGCTCTAGAGCTGTCTCACGGATAGATAGTTCCTGTTGTTGGAACTATGTGCAACAAAAATATTACAATTATGATAATAACAAAAAAATATATACCAACAATATTTGAGTTTTAATGTGTTATAACTTACATCATTGTCGTTATGGCCAAAAAAATAATCCGAATGCTCTCTAAGAAACTTGGCTCTAACACGCCAAGAGACGCCCCTAGGTACAACATTTGCTCCTTTATCCAAAACCGATTACTTTCGCGCATTACCTCTTGAATCCATGTCTAAAAAAAATATTAAGTTTGTAAGGCTAAAAATTATTAAACATATATTAAAAAAAACAAAAAAAGAAAAAAAAAATTTTTAAAAATACCTTAAAACCCCAAATAAAACCATAGAAAGTATACTTAATCAGCTTCTCTTCATCACTTTTTTCATCCCCGTTTCCTTCATCCACCTGATCCTCCCTAAGTACCTTCTTTTAACGGTTTCTAACTTTACTATCATTAATCTTAAGATGTTTAGGAATATGTGTCCAAGCTGCGTTTCTAAAACTGAGATACGTTGGAACCCAGCAATATGATCCCCATGGGAAATCATCATATGCATCAAGATCCTCAACCAACGCAAACAAAAAGGTTTGAACCTCATGTTTAGGTTCCTCTAACTCTAAAAAATCAGAACCCTCAAATAATGTCTTAAGATTCAAAAGTGTTATCATGCATCTTGGCATTGAGGGAATATACGCTGTACTAATGGAGTAGGCTTGTTTTCAAAGTCATCAAGATTATAGGCACCAAACTTTAAACCGGTCATTAGACAAAATTCCTTACGGCCAAAATTGCAATAATAATCACCTACATTAAACCTTAACATATGAGATTGATTATGAATATCTGGATTAACTTCTTCTTGTCTAAGAAGCATACCGTGAACTAAATTAGGTTCCTGATCAAGACACGGTACATCTAACCAATAACGAAAACAATGATTCCTAAACATACGCATAACTATATCTCTACCATGCATGGTTCTAAACTTTTTCAACAGGCTAAAACGACTACGAATGGTGACTTCTGCTGCATAAGTCTACAAAACAAAAATAGCAAACAACAAAAATGTCAATTGTGCCAACCACCAAGTCTCACGTTAAATCAAGTCTACTATGAATGTCTTTGTTAAATCAAGTCTCACGTTAATAAAGTAAATCAAGTCTAACATTAAACACCAAATTTAAAAATAAAAAAAAAATACGAATGTGTTTGGTAAATCAAGTCTAACATATAAATCAAGACTTTACTAAATCTTTAAACCCATGTTTATCAAACACATAGAAGACACACCCACTAATTACGAAGGCATCACTAATTACCAATTGATTGTAACTTACCGGACATGCAGCCATTGTGCCAACCAAAAAGAGAGAGAGCGAGGCGAGGTGCGTATGGGAGTGGCCTAGGCGTGCGTTAAAGATATGAAGAAAACACCAAGTCTCACGTTAAATCAAGATTGAGTTGGGTGTAAAAAGTATCCGATTTAATGGAGGATGGAGGAGATGGAGGAAGATAGGGAATTGAATGAGTTGACTTGGGTAGTTTTTGGCATTTAATTGTGGAAATTGTGGAAGGTGTAAAGTATCCAAGAGTTAATTGCGCTTAATTTAGGGCTGTGCGTGGTTAGGGTAGCTTGGGCGTGGCTTGGGCGTGGCCTGGGCGTGGCCTAGGCGTGCCCTGGGCGTGGCCTGGGCTAGCCCTAGGCGAGGCCTGTGCGTGGCTTGGGCTAGACGGGTTACAGAAGTTGTTTTGTTTATAGAACATAGATTTATAGAACATAATTTTGTTTTATTTACACCATGATGTTTGATTTATAGAACATAATGATCCAGTTGTGATGTTCGTTTGATCGGTTGTCATGTAAAAGGTTTGTTTGATTTACACATGATACGGCTATTCTAAAGAAGCTTTTGATTTATAGAACATAAAGAACACAATAGAAAAAGGTCTTGTGAGAAAAAGGTACGGTATGATTGTGACTATGGTCTTGTGAGAAAAAGGTACGGTATGATTGTGACTATGTATGATAGTGACGTAAAATGGTCATATCCGTAAACTATAGAAAAAAGGTTCATACTCGAATAATCACTATATATACGGTTTGTTTTTGTAATTTGCTTTTTTTTTATTTTCAAAAACCGAATAATAGTTTGGAAGATGGTTTGCTACCTTTGGTCACTGATATTGATATCCGGTGTGACATGTTCCCATGTATAACACTTGAAGAGAAACTAATTAACGTTTACGTTACAAGATACCAATTCACTCATACAAAGATCAAGCCAAAGAAAAGAAAGGTCAAAGTTTCCAAAGAAACCCACTATTCATGCTCTAAGAAGGTTAGGAATGTGTAAGTTTCCAAATAAACCCATTATTCATGCTCTAAGAAGGTTAGGAATGTGTAATTTTCAATGTAATTTTATGTTATTTGCATTCATTATTCAACGTAACTTGTTTGATGTTTTTCAATTAAGGCAATTATTTTTTAGTTAACATATAACTGAGATTCATCAATCACAAGTTGCATAAATATATTGTTTTTTCGATTAACCTTCAATAACACACAAACAATTACATAAAGATGTCGTACGATCTTTGTGAAGATGTAGGCTCATGGCATCTATCTTTAGAATGCCCAATTTTTATGCATCGAGTACAATATGGTTCTCTTGGCATCTCTCATTTAGATGGGATACGATCTTTATTTTAGGTCTCCCGCTAAGCGTTTACCTAGGTAAGGAGGTAAAATAGGTGTGACATAAGCTGGAGTTTCCCATGCTTCAACATCACCGACTGGATTAATTGATTCTTCATATGTTGCTCTATATGTAGATTTCATGAACCATTTTTCTGCCCAAATACCCAAATCGGTAATATTGAGAAATCTTGAAACAACTATTACGTGATTGCAAGGCAAGCCTGAAAGTTGCCATTTTCTCAATGCAAATACGTTTACTTATATCAACAACATAGCTTGCATGTTTATCATCCACTTGGTATTTGTCAACATTGATACCGAAGACATTTAATGAATAACTTTTTTGTATTCTAAATGCCACTTTAGCTTCTGCCCAAGGTGTAAGCTCATTTTCACCAGCATCTACATAATTAAAAATAAATACTATACAGTTAAGTGTTTTATTTAAAAACATTTCGATAATACCACATTTTGAAATGATAGTAAAAAAAATACCTCCCGTCTCCCTCCTTTCGTAATACCACCTCTGTAGTAGATCTCTAAAGAATTCCATGAGCATTGTAACTGGAAGTTTACGAGCTTTCCGGGTTAATGAATTAACGGACTCTACACTATTAGATGTTAGGTAATTATAACGATTAGCAACACAATGAGCCCGAGACCATTTTGAATAATGTGCATCTCTAAGTTTGTTATATGCATTAGGTCTAGCAACCTCTATCATGGCCAAGTAACTGTCGAACTCAGGGATCGTGTACGCCTTGCACATCTTCCAATATATAGGTTTGAATCTTTGAGAATTTATGCCGGCGTTCATCATTAAATGACGACAACAATAACCATGAAAAGCTTTTGGGAAAACCTTTTTAACAGCCTGAATGATCCCTGGGTGTCGATCGGATATGATTTTCAAACCTTTTTCACCGATGCAAAACTTCAACTGTTCAAGGAACCATGTCCATCCGGGGCCGTCCTCACCTTTGCATATACCATAAGCGATATGTAATATCTGGTTGTTACCATCCATACCTACAACTAGAAGATTGACTCCGTTGTAGAAGTCACTTTTTAAGTGAGCACCATCGATTATGATCATTGGTCTTAAATGATTTCGAAAACTACGAATCTGTGACAACATGAAAAATATGACTTTAGTTAGCTAAAAAAAAGCGAATTTTTGAAAATTTATTGAACTAATAACTTACCACAACACCAATGGAAATAAACAGCATTTCAAATCTTCCTTCATTGTCAACTTTTATATTTGTCACATAGCCAGGGTTTTTCTTTTCTAAATTATGACAATAATAAGGCAATTTCTCAAAAGATTCATCAGGGACCACCCTAAGCATCTCTAACCCCTTATGCAACCCCTATATGCTTGCCGGTAGGAAATATTGACTCCAAAACGAACAACCATATCCTTTATTATATCTTTTGGTTTATATTCCCGATTGGGATCCGCTAATTGCTCTTTGATAAGGTAACCAATTAATGCTTTGTTAGCATTTCTGTGATGTTGACGTGTTATGGTTCTTGGACAAGTGTGGTTGTCTACAATTTTTTTGTAACAAACATCGTACTACCCTTATAACTTCCACAATGTATTTTCCATAAACATTTTTCCACCACACAACAGACATTAAATGTTTGAGGATTTGTTCTTTTAACTTTGAATTCATAACCATCTAAAAAACATTTTTGACTGATTTTCAATACACATTCATCTTTTGATTTAAACCAACTTCCTAAAAAAGCAAGTTTTGAAGAATCATTATTTTTTTAGTTTCTTTGTTTGGTTTCAAAAATTGGTGTTGCTAAAAAATCTCCCGGCATGTGCTTAAAAGTATCTTTTTGCCAGTCATTAAAATATTTTTGTCTCTTCTCATGTTGAACTTCACCAACATCTTCTTCTTCCTCTTCATCATCAATATCAATGTCTGGATTATATCCAATTTCAACTTTATCGTTTCATCATCATCTTCATCCTCTTCTATTATAGTATCAGCTTCACATCTAAAATGGCTTTCATGGTGTGGAGTGAAATATTGTTGATTTTGGGTGTTGTAATTTTGGTATTGAGTGTCATACTATTCGATGTAGCCATTGGCAACAGTCTTAGGATGATGTTTATTTTCAGAATATGGGATATATTCATTATATTTAATATTCTGAGAATATTGAATATTTTGAGTATATTGTATATTATGAAAAATTTGAAAATTTTGATGTTGCTGAAGATTTTGTGAAAGCTGAAAATCTTGAGAATGTTGAATGTTTTGAGAATATGGAAAATTATTACAAGGTTGATAATTGGTTTGAGATGGAAATGTTTGGGAAGGTTGGCCAGTTTGACTATGATAAGAATCTAAATGTGGTGTTTGATAAAACTCATTGACATACAATATCATTTGATCTTTATTTGTAGATAAAATAAAATTTATGAAATACCTCAACTCTTCATCATCGTTGATATCGTAAACTTGGTCACCAGAAGGAAGATGGTATGATAAACGTATAACCCCTCTAGTATCTTGAGCAAATTTATTCCCGATGTATTGCCTAAAACTACTATAAGTGATTTTTTTTATAAAAGAACGTTAGAGTGACGATCACCATTAACAATGCACAATCTAAATTTTCCTTTTGTTAAACTCGTATCCATTTCGATATTAGAAGTGAGATGTATCAAAAAGATGTGAATAATGTATGAAAAACTTGAAATTTGAGCATGTCTTAAATAATTTGAATGATGTCTAAATTTTGTATCTGAAGTACACATGTCTTGTGTATTAAATTTGCCAGCACACAAACCAGTAAATATAAATTCAATGCATCAAAAATAGTGAATATTCATTATAGAGAAGATGTCATAAAAGAGATAGCCCATGACATTTTTATGAAATCTGTATGTTTTACATTAAATACTCAAAGACTCTCTAAACTTTAAGACATGTTCAAATTTAAGACATCGTTCTGCAAAATTTAAGACATGTCAAAAATAGTAATTCTGATGTCTTGGAAAAACCCGTCATGACACTTTTATCATATTTCATGTGTAAAATTCATTGCTATTTTCAGTGACTATCATTCAATTCAATTGGTAGGTAGCAAATTTAAGATATAAAGCATGTTAAAAAAAGTGAGTATTGATGGCTTGGAATATCCTGACATGACATTTTTTTTTATCAAATTTGATGTCTAAATTTTGTATCGACATTTCTTGTGTATTAAATTTGCCAACACACAAACCGGTAAATAAAAATTCAATGCATCAAAAATAGTGAACATTCATTATAGAGAAGATGTTGTAAAAGAGATAGCCCATGACATTTTTATGAAATCTGTATTTTTACATTAAATACTCAAAGGCTCTCTAAACTTTAAGACATGTTCAAATTTAAGACATCGTTCTGCAAAATTTAAGACATGTCAAAAATAGTAATTATGATGTCTTGGAAAAACCCGTCATGACACTTTTATCAAATTTCATGTGTAAAATTCAATGCTATTTTCAGTGACTATCATTCAATTCAATTGGTAGATAGCAAATTTAAGATATAAATTATGTTAAAAATAGTGAGTATTGATGGCTTGGAATATCTGACATGACAGACATGTCTTGTGTAAATAAAAATTCAATGCATCAAAAATATATGAGACTGTATCATATTGACTTTGCTATTTTCATTCACATTCAATTGGTAGACATCATTCAATTGGTAGGTAGACATCATTCAATTGGTAGGTATCACATTCAATTGGTGTATCATATTGATTGATAAGAGTACGTAAAATGTGTTTCCTTAAAAAATAAGATTGATTGTCAACTAGAAATCATGCAATTGGATAACTATTAAACATGTCCGAAAATACATAAAAATTACATAAATATGTTCGGTAAAACAAATAGAAAAAACTACTAAAGCACCAAAGAAAAGAAATTAGAGTAAGTTCTTCATCCAAGCAGAAGGGCAACAAAGAAATTGGAGTAACATCATCATCCACTAGAGAAGGATCAAAATAACCTACAGTCTCATATAACTCCTCCACCATGTTTTCTCGAGCTCTACGTCCAAGTTCAATGGTATCAACAACTAGGTTAATTGTAGAACTGCGTAAAAGAGTCTTCATAAACATCAACATTAGTGGTCCACAATCTCCAAAACACAGATCTGAGGCCCATTTTCTGCTAGCTGGAAAGTAATCTTATAGCCAGTATCATCAAAACCATTAGCCTCAAACCATCCTATTGCGCGCAAGAGCAAAGGAAACCTTACACCAATCATTTCTTTAAAATGTGTAAAGTACACATTACTAGAAATCTTCAGCTTCTCTAAGCTATCATAAAAAGTAAAACTTCCAGAAAGGATGTTTAACACCGAGAGATACCAATGACCATAGGTAGAATCATAAATAGGCATGTATATCTAAAGTAAAAAAATATATAACTAGTTAGTATACAAAGGTATATAAAAGAAAAAGATGAAATATTTCAAATATATCATGAAAAAAGTGAATAAAAAATACGTACGTCTTCACAATCATTCCAATGTTTAGGATACCATGTTCCATTAGCGAATTTCACAGCCTTTTCATCACCTCTAATCAAATATATCATGAAAAAGGAATTGCATCCTGCCCATTTACCTTCATGTCCAAACTTGTGGAAGCAATATCTCACGTATGCCTCAACATGCTATAAAAAAGTATAAAGATATACAAATAAATAACAAACAACTTGTATATTTTTATATATAAATATTTTAGGAAATAGACATACCGAATCGTCGAGATAACCATTACCATTCGGGAGATTAAGACATAACATGTTATCCCAAAAAACCTTTACTTAACCCTAAAATTTTAAGGTACGGGAAAGCACCAAAATCACAATGATCTGATGTATAGTACTCTCGAAAACGAGAAGTAACAAGAGGTCTTTGTTGATTCAACCCAACAACTACGTGAGATGATAAAGGATAGATTGGGAGGCGTGGGACCGTATGGACCGGATCTTGTTTTTGTTTTCTTCCTTTGCGGGGTTTGGGAATGTGAGTAGTTGGAGGTTGTTGGGTATAAGGATCTTCTATTTTTGATAACTTCTTCCTAACCCGTGCTTCTTTTTCTTTTGGTACATCTACCTTAACCTGCTATAAATAATAAAATAATATGGAAGTTAAAAAACAAAGATATAATATTAGTGACGTTATTATTATTATTGGTTGATTAAAAAATAGCATATAATATAAAAGTTAAAAAATAGACATAACATATCAACAGAAGATGAAACATTTTATATTGCACGGATTGTGACTGACACGGGTCACAAAGTCTCATGATTGACATGTAGAGAGGGTGACTGAAAAATATTAAACGTAACCAAATTAACATATATGAAAATGATACATGCTAAAAAACAAATATATATAGTCTTACCATATCCTCGCGTGGGGCAAGTGAGCTAAATACACGTAATTGTTCGAGGGGTAGTTTAAATTCAACCATCCGACATTCTCAAAATCAAAACTCCCCGCATCTTGAGACATATCATACCTAAAACCAGAATCCTTCCCAACATCATAAGCTTCTTCACCTCGAACCTCTGTATCGATCTGATCATCTACATAAACCTTATAATGCCTTTGCCGGAGCCTTTGTATTCTGCTTAAGTATAGACTCAAGATCCTTCACACGTTGCACCCATGCAGGAAATTGCTAAATTGTAAATTGAATAAGTATACATTAGTCAGTAGTACCTAAAATCATAAAACTAAACATAGGTAAACTAAGTTTATTAATAAAATAACCTGGCACGGCTCAATGATTTTCTTCATCTCAATAATCTCGTCAAAAACTTTTTGTAAACTAATACCATCACGATTTGAAGAAGGTGGACCTGATGGTCTGTTTCTAGTAGATGGAGATTGTGGCCCATTTGTTGCAGCTCGCAATGGCTCTGTTTGTAGTAGATGGAGCTTGTGGCCCATTTGTTGCAGCTCGCAATCGTGTTGGCTTCCATCTATGTAGCCTCTTTTTAAACGACATTTGTGGTAAAACATCATTGGGCTTTGCATTAGCAAAAAATTGTGTACTAGCTATCCAAAACGGAGCTTTGAGCTCTAGAGCTGTCTCACGAATAGATAGTTCCTGTTGTTGGAACTATGTGCAACAAAAATATTACAATTATGATAATAACAAAAAAATATATACCAACAATATTTGAGTTTTAATGTGTTATAACTTACATCATTGTCGTTATGGCCAAAAAAATAATCCGAATGCTCTCTAAGAAACTTGACTCTAACACGCCAAGAGACGCTTCCTAGGTACAACATTTGCTCCTTTATCTAAAACCGATATTACTTTCGCAAGACAATTCTTGAATCCATGTCTAAAAAAATATTAAGTTTGTAAGGCTAAAAATTATTAAACATATATTAAAAAAAACAAAAAAAAAGGGAAAAAAAATTTTAAAAAAAAAATTCCTTAAAACCTCAAATAAAACCATACAAAGTATACTTAATCAGCTTCTCTTCATCACTTTTTTCATCCCCGTTTCCTTCATCCACCTGATCCTCCCTAAGTACCTTCTTTTTACGGTTTCTAACTTTACTATCATTAATCTTAAGATGTTTAGTAATATGTGTCCAAGCTGCGTTTCTCAAACTGAGATACGTTGGAACCCAACAATATGATCCCCATGGGAAATCATCAAATGCATCAAGATCCTCAACCAACGCAAACAAAAAGGTTTGAACCTCATGTTTAGGTTCCCGACCACACAATATAAACTAAACAAAAATGACTAAACACAATCTAAGAGCATCCTGTTCCTCTAACTCTAAAAAATCATAACCCTCAAATAATGTCTTAAGATTCAAAAGTGTTATTGCATCTTGGCATTGAGGGAATATACGTTGTACTAATGGAGTAGGCTTGTTTTCAAAGTCATCAAGATTATAGGCACCAAACTTTAAACCGGTCATTAGACAAAATTCCTTACGGCCAAAATTGCAATAATAATCACCTACATTAAACCTTAACATATGAGATTGATTATGAATATCTGGATTAACTTCTTCTTGTCTAAGAAGCATACCGTGAACTAAATTAGGTTCCTGATCAAGACACGGTACATCTAACCAATCACGAAAACAATGATTCCTAAACATACGTACAACTATATCTCTACCATGCATGGTTCTAAACTTTTTCAACAGGCTAAAACGACTACGAATGGTGACTTCTGCTGCATAAGTCTACAAAACAAAAATAGCAAACAACAAAAATGTCAATTGTGCCAACCACCAAGTCTCACGTTAAATCAAGTCTACTATGAATGTCTTTGTTAAATCAAGTCTCACGTTAATAAAGTAAATCAAGTCTAACATTAAACACCAAATTAAAAAAAAAAAATACGAATGTATTTGGTAAATCAAGTCTAACATATAAATCAAGACTTTACTAAATCTTTAAACCCATGTTTATCAAACACATAGAAGACACACCCACTAATTACGAAGGCATCACTAATTACCAATTGATTGTAACTTACCGGACATGCAGCCATTGTGCCAACCAAAAAAGAGAGCGAGGCGAGGTGCGTATGGGAGTGGCCTAGTGCGTCAAGTAAAGATATGAAGAAAACCAAGTCTCACGTTAAATCAAGATTGAGTTGGGTGTAAAAAGTATCCGATTTAATGGAGGATGGAGGAGATGGAGGAAGATAGGGAATTGAATGAGTTGACTTGGGTAGTTTTTGGCATTTAATTGTGGAAATTGTGGAAGGTGTAAAGTATCCAAGAGTTAATTGCGCTTAATTTAGGGATGTGCGTGGTTAGGGTAGCTTGTGCGTGGCTTGGGCGTGGCCTGGGCGTGGCCTGGGCGAGCCCTAGGCGAGGCCTGTGCGTGGCTTGGGCTAGACGGGTTACAGAAGTTGTTTTGTTTATAGAACATAGATTTATAGAACATAATTTTGTTTGATTTACACCATGATGTTTGATTTATAGAACATAATGATCCAGTTGTGATGTTTGTTTGATCGGTTGTCATGTAAAAGGTTTGTTTGATTTGCACATGATACGGCTATTCTAAAGAAGCTTTTGATTTATAGAACATAAAGAACACAATAGAAAAAGGTCTTGTGAGAAAAAGGTACGGTATGATTGTGACTATGGTCTTGTGAGAAAAAGGTACGGTATGATTGTGACTATGTATGATAGTGACGTAAAATGGTCATATCCGTAAACTATAGAAAAAAGGTTCATACTCGAATAATCACTATATATACGGTTTGTTTTTGTAATTTGCTTTATACATATTCTATAAAATACACATTGTCTCAAAAAGCCGTTCTAGCTCAGTTGGCAGATTGTGTGGCTTTTAACCACGTGGTCTTGGGTTCCAGTCCCACGGATGGGTATGTTTTTTTTTTTTTTAATTTAATATGACAAAAATGATAGTTTGCACTTTTTGAGCGTAGAGCTACATATTTGATGCTTGGTTATTGAATTAAATGTTTTCAAAAAACTGAATTAACAAACATTTTTAGCTTGATAACTTTTTATTTGTGCTACCAAAATTTAACTGTATGCCGAAACGCATTATGAAGCATTATGAACAATTTTTCATCTTAAATAAAAGGTAAACGAGTGACTGTGTATGTTATTTAGGAAGGGTGAAAATTTTTTACTCGGATTGATGCGATTTGACCTCTATCTCCTGACCCTTTTCCTGTCCATCCTCAAACTTTCGTACATTTCTTACATTAAATCATTGTCAAATTTATATGAATTATATGATGAATGAAGAGTGTGAACACACTTATTTCTTAACGAGTGCATGAGGGCATCTCCACATTACATGAATGTGGCATTAACTTTTTTTTGTGTAATCATGCATATATGGGCTTGTGCCGTCTAAAGTGGGAGTACTTTTCTAAGTCTGTACTCAAGACTTCTCATAATCTAATTAACTTTTAAATATGGGAGGTGATACTCACACTATATTTTTTTGATGCATGCACCATAATTTGTGCATACAAACTGTAATGCACAAATTATGGTGCATGCATCAAAAGATGTGGTGTAAGTATCAATTCCCTTTAAATATGTATTATGGGGCATGATATAGACCCCCACCACCACCAATAGGGGGTTGCTACAGTACACACGCATCGAGGATTGTATTAGTGCATCGCGATGTTGTATTGTGTGCTTCGCGATTTGTACGATTGACTACCTTCATGTTCCTGAATGATGGCTTTCACATCGTTGATGGTGCATAAGCAATCCACTCCAAGGTGGAACCTTTTTTCCGGTGGAAGCAATCCTGACATATATTCTCAAGGGAACTGCTCCAGTCCTCCATGCATCGTTAAGAAGGCGGAGGATCGACCCGTACTGGACGTTGTAGTAGGCAAGGGTGTGGTTGTCCTGATGCTTGAGTCCATCATATGCCAGCCTTAGTTGGTCAGTAGAGATACCTGTTGGAAAATGAGTTTTGCAAAATGAGTTTTTGCAAATTTTGGACACTATTTAATATATGTATATGTTATATATATATATATATATTTATATTTCTTGGTAGCTTTACGTTCTCCTTGACGAGAGCTTCACAACGAGCTAAAGCGTGTCCAAAATGGAGTTGAAATGAATGAGATATCGCGGTCTCAAAGTGAGGCACCTGAAACATAAAAACTTGGAAAAATGGGAGAATCCCACATCGCCCAAAACAAGAAGTGGATGCTTGTTTATAAGGAAATCATAGTATTGGCTATCAAATTCCTTTAGGTTGGTTATGCTCCCACTCCTACGGTACGGCTTGAGGGGGTGCGAAAATGGGATTTTCGGTCAAAATGAGTTCGAAGCTTCTGAACTCATGCGAGCCTGCGGACACGAATGCAGCTTCGAAGCCTCGCATACGTGCGTATCTTTTTACTGCAGTTCCAGTTTCGTTTTTTCCAGAATTTTATGTAAATCTATTTTAGGAATAGATTTAAACTTATCAAGTAAGTTTACAGAAATCGATTTATGTTTTTAAAAGATTTGCGAATCTGTTTTATGTATTAAAAGATTTGCGAATCTGTTTTTGATATAACAGATTTTCGTTTAATATGGCTGGAATATTTTCTTGGAGGACAAGTTGAGTCTTCAATATAAATAAAGCCATATGTCTCATTCGTTTTGCATAGACAGAAAATACGTACTCCACTGCAGACGTATTCCAAAGAACCTTCGATCAGAAACACGCAGGCTTCGGTGATTTTTCAGGCAAGTAAGTTTAGTCCGGCATTACCGTGGTATGCGCAAAATGTCTGGAAACAGACGGCGAATCTGTTTTAAGAGAATCGTGTTCAACACGAGCCTCGTGCAATTCTCTTTACTGCTTTCATTTAAATTACGTAGAATAGTGTCTGTCTTATGCTTCTACTTCATTCTGTCTGTTATTTATTTACTGTCATTTATTTATTGTATTTATAATCTGATTTCATAAATAAAGTGTACACCGTTTCCCACAATACCTGTGTTGTAACGAAATAAGGCTTTGACACTGTGAATGGTGGTGCAGGAATCGAGAGTGAGACACAGAGGATTCAAAAGATTGGGGGTCGCAACATATATGGTTATCTCTCCGCTATGTTGGAACATAAGATCAATGGTGGACCTACAATGGATGTTGTAGTCGGAAAAGGTACGGTGGTCGTCGAGTTCTACTCCAGCAAAGAAGAGCTTTTGGTACGACAGGTCAAAATGTGTCTAGTGACAAATTTTGTCCTTAAGGCTGCCGATTCTGTCATGCCCTAGACACATGGTGGACATGATAATGGGCAAGAATTTGACCCGGACAGATATCTGCAGTTCTCCCTTGTTAGGTACATCATAAGACACCGGACTATGAATGTCACCTTTCGTGACCTTTATAACTTGAACAAAATCATTCAGGTTGCGGTTCTTCATCTGCATGTGAACAAACATTCAAATCAATATCGATTACTAGCTAAAGACCGAAACAACAATCTTGTATCCACAACTTTTAGATCAGATCAAAATTCCTAATAGTAAACATATGCAAAAAAAAAGAATCAATAATCTAATTATTAAGCTTTAAATCCACCATAATAACAACAACATATTAATACAAACCGAACCCCTATAACCGAAAACCGAACAGAATAACCCGAATTACATAATTTTAATTATTTTTTTATTTAATTATGTATTTTTAGCACAAAATATTTTTTTCAAGCTTAAATCATGTTATATTTATACTAAAAAAAAGTTTTAGTGATTTTTTTCCATATATATACATAGAAAAAATATATATTTTATATGAATTCGGTTTTCGGTTCGGTTTTTGGTTTTCATTGCCAAAACCATATCCAACCCGATAACCAAATATTTAGTTCGGTTCGGTTCGGTTTTGACCAATTCGGTTCGGTCACAAATTCGGTTCAGTTATTTTTGGTTCGGTTCGGTTTTGGTTTTCGGAGTTACTGTGGATATTACCCAATCCGTGAACACCCCTACCTTTTTCTTACCTCATTCTATATATGGATTACACTTCAAGTCCAGTTACAATTCGGTAGCCCAGCCCAGCCCAATTATCATTTTCTTCTTTATATTGTTACATACAGGCCCAATCAGTTTCCAGATTTTAATTTTATTTTATACTCGTATTACTTTTGTATTTTAGATATAAACAATTTGCAAAAAAATCACTTTAGAACACCCCTTTTTTACCTTTTAACTGAGATTCATAGTTTGAATTTGTTAAGTTATACAAAGCATGACATTTCAGTGGCACATGAAAACACCAACTTAAACTAACCAAAACAAATTAGGACAGTAAACATATTACATGTGAGACATTTTATTAGGAATCTAATAGGGTGTTTGTATCGGCTTATGGCTTATTTGGTTTTGGGCTTATGTTTCATAAGCTCACTTTTTGCAAATTAATTTGAAACTTTCCGGCTTACATAAGCTTATCATGACATAACAAGCTTATATAAGCCGAAAAGTTTCAAAATTTGTGCTTATAAAACATAAGCCCAAAATCAAATAAGCCATAAGCCGAAACAAACACCTTATAACTAACAAGCAAGTTTAGGCAACAGAAAGTTACAGTGCAATGATTTTAGCCAACAGTAAAGCACATTCTCAGATTTTTTTAGTCTCCACTTCAAGATATCAATTCTTGATTAGAGATGAGACTGCAACATCAATGATCAAATAATAAACATCGCAAACATAACATAAGAAGGATTTTAAGATAACTTCTCATTCTAAGGTTACCACCATAACTTGCCTATCAAAATCTCAGGCACAAACAAAAGCACTAAGGCTTTGCTTGGCAATGTCTACTACTTATTTAAGGCTCACAAAAGTTTAAGGCTCAAAAACGCCATTACACCAACCTAATAGTAGAACATAACGCTCTTCACATTGTCATGAATGACGGGAAGAGGACGCACTTCAGCCACACGATCTCTTGTTGCACGCTAACCACGCGAACTGGTGTCTGACTGATCCCCCTCCATGTATGACCGAGCTCTGAATGCAGCTAGATGAGCATAGTATGCGGGTGGAACTGCAAACACAAGTTTCAGTTAGGAATGATGTATGAAATACAAACTCTTAAGAGATTTATAGTCAGTCGATAATGTGTGATTAAAAGATGGAAAGATGAATACAGAAGTATAGGGCATACCAATGGAGACGGAGCGGGTGCACCTAGCATACCTGAAAGTTGAAATGCAATTAACAGGGTGTCTTACGTGTAGCATAAGCTGTTTGTGAGCATCTGCAAGCCATCAGCAGTGAACTTGTTCTCATCATAGAGAACATGGTAGTGAGTGGGGCGACTCGTTCCCTGCAAAGAGAACCAAATTAGATTAGCCAAAAGACGGAGACTTATTTTACTTGACAAACTCACATTGCAAAGGAGAAATATGAAAAAACTATAGAGTAAAAAAGGGTTCACCTGAATGCCAGCATGACTGCAGAGATAGAAATCAAACTCGGAAGGATGACAAATCTTAGTTTCCACCACAGTACCTGAAAATTTAATCCATTAGGAAAGATTTATAAAAAAACAGTTATCAGTATGTATTACAACAGCTAGCAAAAAAACATATAACAACCTGGAAGGATATTGCCACTCGTGTCAGTGCTAGCCCTATCACCATGCTTCACGGGAGGCATATAGTTCTCCACCAGCAAAATACATGCCTGAAACATACATAATCTTTTAAAAGGGGGGATCATACAAAGCTTAAAAGTTCTAAAACAATAAAGAAAAGTACCTTAGGATCTTGTCCATCTCATTCAGCAACACCTCATTGAATTGGCCATCGCTAACTCCATCTCTTTAATACCAGTAGCATGTTAACGATGATAGAACAGGAAACAAATTAAAGGGTAGCAGAAAGATAGGAAATGTAATGAGTTGCACACCTGTAGAATATTAGGCGGTGTGGCTTATGTACAGTTGCCTTCTTGAAGGATATCAAAAGCTCCCTGCAGAACCAGTCCATGAAAGCAACGACCTGTACGATAATAAAAAAATTCAAACTTTTAAGAACATGGGTCATGTTACGCGTCAAAGTGGTCAGATAATACAGAATATATTTACTGGTCCATATGGGACAGTATCACTACGACTTCAGACAGGTCGAATTAGGCTAGCCCAATAACATTTTGTCAGATTTTTTTTATCTCTCTTAAAAATTATAAAACAAAGTACCAATTCAGATTATAAACACCATGTATTATCTAAACTTTTAAAGAAAGTTTGAGTGACTTTTGACCTATTTGACCTAGTCAACGTTAAACTAAACCCATGCACTTTGGATGACACTTTTGACTCATTCAAAAGTAAACCCATAGCAACGTACAGGCAATATATCTCATTGTTTAGGCTGGACATATATCCAAAACAACTTAAAGTCAGTGACTCGTGTTACCTCAAAAGACCATTGCGGTACAAAGTGCCTTGTGAGTGAAAAGACATAAGCATAGGGTTGGTTTATCCTATGATCCCTACAAAAAGGATGTCTGAAAGTGCTTTGGTCGAAAACCATAAATTCAAATAATTCTGTTAATTTGGAACAGATGTAGTATCATGTTTACCTGTGCTGAAGCCTGAGACTGGAGATCAACAAGAGCTTTCTCAATGTTGTGGGGCATGGCTGAACGCATTGGAATCAGCGGTTGGGGATTGAAAACCTTTTGACAGAAAGTGAAAAATATGTTAGAATGATAAACTTATACATTAATATGGTGAAGTAAAGGAACATAGTGAAAGTATAAGATACATACGATGCCTTTAGTCTGACACATGGAAACAAGTCCATGAACAAACCACCCAACTGCCTGATCGTTGTGCCTTGAAAAGTTGATTATGGCCCAATGGTTAACAGTTCCACCATTGATCACTTTCTGTATAGAATAAAATATGAGTCATTTTAAAAAATTCAGATAGAACATTAGAATATATTCAAAACTTTAAAATGGTTAATGAAGAGATATTCACCAGATCAATCATGTTCCATTGACCAACATATGGATTAACCTCAAATGTACGCCCTGACTCATGATAACGCAGCTGAAAATGGAACCAAAGAGTAATTTAATATGGATATCAGGAATAATTGACATTACTACAATTAAGCACTTAAAGAGTGTGAACTTACAGGTGGCGGTGGTAAAACTCGGGCCTCAATGGAGGTGAGCAGCTCTGTTACATTCATTTCAAAATCCTTGCTTACTAGAGGATCCTTGTTGTACTTGTTTTTCTTCATTGTCTGCAAACACCAACAAGTAAGTAGAAAGTATTTATATTGAAATGATAAAATTGAAAACGTTATACAGTATTAGTTCATGAAATGTCAAAATTCATACATTATCTATGCTATCCTCCCTATCTTTTGGCCGCTGGCACGTTGCCCTTAGGGACTGAGTTGAAGCAAGGAAAATTTGCAATGAATTAGTTGTGATACAGGTACAATAAGTGATTACCAATGACAATGTTTTCTTTTGAATCCAAAGAGCAAAAGAGAGTTTATATATAGTTCATGTTTGCTAAGTAAGTGTTTTCTTTATTTTAGCGAGTATAAGAGGTTTAAGAAGTTTTCAAACGACAAAAGTATAAAGCAGCATACCTCCATTGGAAGATAAGTAGGCTTCGCATCTGTGCCAGCTTGAGCAGCAGGAAGAGCAGGAAAACACAGCTGAACATTGTATTTCTCTCGGAAGTACTGAACTGCAGTTTTGGTGGCTCCCGTCTCATCAATAAAACTAAAAAATTAACAAGTAAAAGGATAAGCCGGATAAAGAAGAGGATCACTGGTACAAGAAGTTCTCTAACTTATTGAGAGAACATAAAAACAGCACAAGAGCAACCAGTTAATAGCTCAACATATTTTTTTTCTAAACAAAACTGTTCCATATTCTTTTTTAAAATTAATCTGTGTACAAGCATTTTACTTGCCATTAAAGTTCAAAGTCTACATAGTACAAAAGTAATTCTGAGTTTTAATTGCTTTCAAACAGTAAGAGTAAAAAAGTAACACTAAATACCGTCTCTTGTAATCCTGACCTGGGTTTTAAAAAGCGCGATGCGCGTCGATGCGATAAGGGTCAAAAGCCGAGCGCCGAGGCGACCTTGTACGCATCACTACCGGCGACAATTTATAAAAAATATTTAAATTATATATAGTACAAAACATTAATAACACATTTATACCACATTTAATTTCAAAAGATATCATGCATGTTCATAGTTCACGATTCTATATGACTAAAATCCATAAATGTGAAAACTAAGATCAAAAGTCTTATCGCTTATAAGGAATTGGTCAAATTGGACCCATATTTAAAAAGTAAAGCCCATGAGAAGAAGCCCAATACACATTATTAAGTCCAATTAATAATAAAAAAAAGTAAAAATAATAAAATAAAATAAAAAGGCCAAAAGTACATGATCTAATGCCACGTGCGAGCATCCCATGCGTGCCGATGCGTACATCCTCGCATCAAATACCGCAACGCGTCGGTGTACGATGCAACAAAGCCTCGCATCCATAACGCATCACCACGCGCGACGCGCTTTAAACAGATCCCGATGACGCCGGTGCCCCACCTGCCACCACATACGTTGCTCACCATAACCACCACACTGCCCCACCGAAATTTGGGCGGTATGGTTATCGTCTCCATAATCCTATACAAAATATAAACAACAAATAGTCTTAGAGAGTGTTTGGGGTTGCGTTTTGGACCTACTTATTTGCTTATTGCGTTTTGTAAATGGAGATAATCCAAAATAAGTGTTTGGCACAGAATTAGTGACAATTTTAGGCATCCTAATCATTTCTCATAATTAAAATATCCGAAATGGATTACATATAAAAAATACATATCGAACCAAACACCCTTTATCAACACTGATATGCACTTACCCAATTCAGAATACAAATTTTAACTACCTTAAGCCTCGTCAGATTCTAATGACTGAAAATACCTAAATAATTAACTAGATGCAGCTATAACTAACAACTAAACAATATTCCTAAATGATGCAGACCACAACAGATGTGCAAATCATGAGCCTAACTCTACTAAAGAATACTGGATTTAACAAAATTAATCAACAATGTAACACTATCCTAAACTTATCACTAATTCCAAATCAAACCAATTCAGCTTCCATTTTTCATTGAAGTTGACTTTGTTTGACTAAAGTTGATATTTGAAAGTAGTTAATAAAATAATACAAAAAAAAATAAATAAATAAAATACCCACCCAAGTTTGAAATATCAAAGCCCTGATTGCATAGATCTTGACGTCCAAAAGTCGGTAAGCACCGCTCAACGTCATAGTATTCTGCTGAAAATTAACAACACCATCATCCTCGCCTCTAGCCCTCCACGAAATGTATTTCTATTTCTTGGGTAGAAACGCCATCGAGGCCGATACCCACCATCCATTGTAATATTAGTCCTCGTACATTGCTCGAATCATCAAAACAAAACTCCAAAAATCGCGGGGCTCGGAAAAGCTCAAGTAAATATAACAGTCCGTCTCATACGAAACATAAACCTCTGGTATCGATACAATTAAGTATGTGCTCCCTGAGAACATCAAAGCCTAACTCTATACCCCACAAATTTCCCCTACTTTCGCTAAACAGCAGGGTAAGTTTCCTATACTCGATAAAATAAGCACCATCGAGTATCGTACCACTGTCGCTCATGACCACGCCTCATACAACCCATCCCATCAAAATTGCCACAATACAGATTTACCTTATGAATAAATATAGAGATTTCAGCTAGACTTCGTTAGGCTGCGCCAAGAGGCGTACCCTAACATAGCCAAGCTTTCTATCTCTAGCTATTGCCGGTATAAGCTGAAAAAATCATATAACTCCCTATAACTCATTGTGTTGATGTTGATGTCAGATCTGGTTTCGGTCGTACGATTCGACATCGACACAATGAGTTATAGGGAGTTTATGATTTTTCAGCTTATACCAGCAATAGCTAGAGATAGAAAGCTTGGCTATGTTAGGGTACGTGGCAAGCTAACGTATAATCAAGCTTATCGTATGTTGTGGCAATTTGATGGGGATGAGAGATTGATTGTAGAATAGCGGACGTACGATACCGATGGTGCTTATTTTATGAGATAAAACTTCCGGTTATTTAGCGAAAGTAGGGGAAAGTATAGAGCTAGGCTTTGATGTTCTCAGGGAGCACATTTAATTGTATCGATACTAGAGGTTGTGCTGTTCTTGACGGAGCGTATATATGCTGAGCTTTTAAAGCCTGGAGAGTTTTTTGTTGTGTTTGAGAAATCGGCAATGTATGGATAATTACAATGGATGGTGGCTGGCGGATGGCGTTTCTACCCAAGAAATGGAAATACATTTCGTGGAGTGGCTGGGCTAGAGAGGCAGGATGATGGTGTTGTTAATTTTCAGCAAAATACTATGACGTTGCGCGGTGCTTACCTACTTTTGGACGTCAAGATCTATGCCATAAGGGCTTTGATTTTTCAAACTTGGGTGGGTATTTTATTTCTTTTTATTTATTTATTTATTTATTTTTTTTGAATTTTTTTATTAACTACTTTCAAATATCAACTTTAGTCAAACAAAGTCAACTGCAATGAAAATGGAAGCTGAATTGGGTTGATTCACTGGTTTGATTTGGAATTGGGTTAATTTGGAATTAGTGATAAGTTTAGGATAGTGTTACATTGTTGATTAATTTTGTTAAATCCAGTATTCTTTAGTAGAGTTAGGCTTATTTGAATCTATTTTATCTTATCTGGTTAAGTTTCTGTATTGCTGTCATGATTTGCACATCTGTTGTGGTCTGCATCATTTAGGAATATTGTTTAGTTGTTAGTTATAGCTGCATCTAGTTAATTATTTAGGTATTTTCAGTCATTAGAATCTGCATTGAGGCTTAAGGTAGTTAAATTTTGTATTCTAATCGTGGGTAAGTGCATATCAGTGTTGATAAAGGGTGTTTGGTTCAGATATGTATTTTTTTTATATGTAATCCAGTTTCGGATATTTTAATTATGAGAAATGATTAGGATGCCTAAAATTGTCACTAATTCTGTGCCAAACACTTATTTTGGATTATCTCCATTTACAAAACGCAATAAGCAAATAAGTAGGTCCAAAACGCAACCCCAAACACTCTCTAAGACTATTTGTTGTTTATATTT
The DNA here is from genome assembly GCA_910596185.1 of Chrysanthemum makinoi. Classification (NCBI taxonomy): domain Eukaryota; kingdom Viridiplantae; phylum Streptophyta; class Magnoliopsida; order Asterales; family Asteraceae; genus Chrysanthemum; species Chrysanthemum makinoi. The sequence continues at coordinate 297,097,345 of OU343217.1, read as the reverse complement.
TGTATAGGATTATGGAGACGATAACCATACCTTTGGCAACAGAGAATGATCGAGAGTACCTGCTTAAGATTAAGGAGAAAACTTCTGGTGAGATATGCTTGATCGATTGCTCGAGCACTTAGGAAAAGTAGTTGATATCCGTTCTCCTGCACGTTACAAATATATAACTAAATGTGCACAACTATACTTTTTGATAAAATAAAAGAAGTCCTATAAGTACCTTTATAGCAGAGAAGAGTCGAGCTACCCCTGATTGAGTCCAATCCTTCCCCACTAACGGCATGAAGTGACCAAGAACATCAGACCTACAAGATACCAGAATTACCATATTACATACTCGCATTTACTCTTTTTTTAGTCATTTTTTGTTACCTGAATTACTCGTGATAAAAGAAATTATCTTACTTTGTGATTGTCCCATCAACATCTGATATCACAATCCTTGCATTCCACTTCCATAGGTAAATATGAGCATCAACCTAAATACAATATTACAAAAACTATACATTAGCAAGCAGAATTTATAAGTAGGTAAGGGAACCAAAGAGATAGAATAAACAAACCTTTTGAACACCTAAAACTCGTGTCGAAAAAATAAATGAGACCATATTTTGCCCATCTTTTAGATTCAACGACGATATCTGCTCATTAGTGGGAACCTGCGTCCTAGCAAATTGCTTTTGTGGAGACGGTGAAGATTTCGGGGTCGTTTCAACAGGTTGTGGGGAGTCAAAAACTGATTCAGAGTCAAGAAAACATCTTCACCCGAAAGGTTACTATTATTATGGTCAAGTGTTTTAACTCGTCTGAAAGGAATAGGCCAAAGTCTCCATCTACGTGATGGGGTCGAGGGCAGCGCATTTTCTTCAACGGAATCGGCCCGAGAGTCAACAGGAATTTCTATATCGTATGCAGCCATTCCGAGAACAACATGAGCAGCTTTATCCCCCATGTGAAGTATTTATCTTTGATTTTGATTATCAAGCTGTCGTTTTTAATGATTGATGTTGCGGAAATTTTGAATTCTTCTTCAGGTATACGGTTTGCATTAAAGGTTGCTTCAGCTGTACTTAAACCCATACCAGGACGAAATAAATTCCCACAAAGTGATAGCTCTATCCCTGAAAATATTCAATAAATTTTAGTTAAAACATGTTAATTTTCTATCTGTCTATTTGCATTGTACCAAAAAGCGCAACATTTCCAAATTTACTTATTTGCCCATTTGCAATTAGTATAAGATATTGGTGGGCTTGTTCTACTCCACAAATAAAAATAAGTTTCACTAAGGGGTATGTTGGGTATATCATCATTTATCAAAGAATAATCATTGCATCTTTTTTGACGTAGGGACTACACATTAAAAGATGTGGCAAATAGGCGGATGGGCAGGTAATAGGTAACTTTTAAATTTTAGTTTTTACTTGTTTCAAATTTTAAAAGTAACAACATTAAAAAGTTATAAAAAAAAATACTTAAGTGCTCTATCTACATTGTCATTTCCTATAAAGTTTATGACATGTCTTTGTCAATATGGGTTGTCAAATCTCGTTTTTGTCAAATATATGGAGTAGTTAATATCTCGGCTATGAGTTGTCCAACATTTTCAAAAACTAAATTTTTTACACTAAAGCACATAGTACATTTGTATAGGCTCAATTTTTTATTTTTGATGGAAATTTGAGGTTGTAAAGCGGAGAATTCTCACAATTGACCATACTTATATTTTTTGCCTAGCCATTACAAAGATAAAGTGTTGTACCAAGTTTCTATCAATGTGAGTTTCCAAATACATTCAAATCACGGTTTTATGAAAGAAAAAAAAAAATCTTATGAGCTTCAAAATAAATAAGTAGCCATAAACTTTGTAACAAAATTTACACGTTAAACTTTATATCAAAACTTATAGTAGTTATTGTTATATGAAGCATCAGTTTGTTGGACATATATTTAACTTATTATTACAAAAAATCATATGAAGCAACATTTCAAACCAATTGATGTCTTGAAGATTGGGGAAGTATTTAGATACTTTAACAAAAGCTATGAGTAGTCAAAAGATTCTGACTGTTGAACTTGCATCTAGCCCGTCAAAAGATTCTCAAAATACCAACTAATAAAACAAATGAAATTATGAATAAAAATAGATACCAACAAAATGAATTAAAAAATAGATACCAACAAAATGAATAAGCAAACATTTCCGGCTGTGCTACAGCGGTGGTTTCTGAGGAAAGAAGCGGCGTGGCGAACGTAGATCTGAATACAATTTCTGTCAAAAAAAAAAAACCTTTTACCAAAAAAACACTCGAAATATATACTTTCAAAACTAAAAAAAAAAAAAAATAGATCTAGTAAAAATATTTTCAAATTTTACAAAAACATTTACACAACTCTATAAGACTATTTTTATCAGCAACCGGTCACAACCCAACCTATCATTAAAATATTAGTTTCTTTCTCTTCCACCTATACAACCAATACTACCAACTAATTTCAATATTTTTACCATTTATCAACAACCCAACCAAACACATTTTAAAATATTAGTTTTTCTCTTGCCTATCCAATCAAAAATTGACACGTGGGAAAATGGTGGGGACAACCGTTGGTGACTGAAGTCACCAAACAACCCAAGTTGGCAATCTCATTTTCTTCATGTGAGGACAATAATATAATATATATATATTTTTTGTCAATATCCCATCCAACCGGTTGGTGGAATACCCCAATAAACATAGTCTAAGCAACTTTACACATTTTATAAACAACATTTAACAAACTTTATAACAAATATAGTTCCCAGTACAATCTTTAATAAAAAAAAATATATTAACAACACACTTGAGAATAGGAGTGTACATTTTCCAGTGAACTCATCAGTTCAGGTAACGGTTACAACAGCAGCAACAAAGGCAACAAGCTGCTACAAGCGGCGACTGGAATAAAAAAATTATGAACATGTTATAAAAACTCAGATCTACAAATATAATCTAGATTATCTATACAAGAAACCATTCAAAACATGCTTATTATATAATCTACGAAAAAAAAAAAAAAAAAAAACTCACAAGTTTAAAACCCCTTCTCTTTGAGGGTTGGTCTCGGTAAGGTGGTTGAGGGGGTTTGTTCGTGGTGACGTTATGTGTTGGTGAGGGTTTTCATGGGAGGAGGGATTTGCTGATGGAGGGTTACGGTGGTCGTGGGAATCGTTGGTGGTGGACTTATGGTGGTGGTATTAGCTTGGGTTGCTATGTGTGTTTTTTTTAAAGATAAAAGAGAAAGGGAGATGAGGTTATTGAGTGTATATTTTGTTTATACAGTATATGATTTTAGGTTTGGAGGCTGAATCTTAAAATCTAGGTTTGGAGAGTGGCTTGGTTTTTGGTTGTGTATATACATGCTTTATGGGTGTGTTTGGTAAAAGCATGAGTGGTATGAGCTTTGAATGATGAGCTGTGGCGATACGCAGCTCAAATTTCACCCTGCTACGCTTCTTAAAGAAGCATTGGAAAAATGAGCTTTCCTAAAAAATAGCAAAGCTCACCGTTCTTTGCCAAACTAACACTAAAAAAAAAAGCTCATTCTTAACCGCCGTCGCCCCTTAAAAGCTTTAAAATCTTTGTCAGCCAAACATAGCCTATAAGAGAGTACAGATATAACTCTTTAAATATTTTGGTACACACATTTTTATTATTTTAAGTTCATAAATTAGATCAAGTAAAACATATACTAATTTTTAATCCAAACTAATTAGCTCTAATAAAAACATATACTAAGATTCTGATGGTCGACATGTGTGAAATGAAAACCACATTTCAAAAAGAACTTGATTAGATACGCACATTATCGCCGTCGAAGATCGCAACACATAATAACGCTTTTGAGCATGACACTTTCGAGCATAAAAGGCTCCATCAACCATAGTGTTCTTGTTTTTGTGTTTTGAGGGGTCAAATTTTTTATGTATATAAGAAAAAGAAAAACAAATACAAGACTCAAATTCCAGATTCAAGATCTTAAATTTTCCGAAATCAACACAAAGAGATCATGTTTGTGTAAATTGGTGAAGGAGAATAGAATGGAAGCGTGTGTTTGTAGTGTTTAGGGTTAGAGTGTTTATATAGTGAGTGAGGAGTAGAGAAAATAAATGAGGGTTGGTATAGGTTTGGTGTTAAAAATTTATTGCCTCATGGGGCTTGTTAATTGTTTTATTTTCAGTATTAAATATGTGGCTAGTTATGGGATTTTTTATGAGTCCATTATATGTTTCAATGAAAGATTTTTGCAACCACAAATTTGTTTAGATGGAAAAACATGCTATATAAATAGAGATTCATGGTTCACGGGGGATTTGAAGAAAAATAAGAGGTAGTGGCATGAACAAGATTGATGTGTAAAAATGGATCACTTAGTAGATGTGTTGATACAAATATAAGGAGAGTATACATAACTCACTTTCAACTCTAAAAAAGAAATAAATATTTCATATCCTATACTATACATTTTTCTATTTATGCTACTTTTTGGAAAAGCCATGAATTGAAGGTTGATAAATGAGTGCAACGACATAGTATTGCTCGCGTTATGGCGGGGTTAACCTCTTTTATACAGAGAACTTGTTTGTTCCAATCGAGACTGACTTTTTGTGATCTTTTTCAAACATTTAAAAGCTAACTAACACATCATAAGTGAAACCATTAGCAAGTAAAATAATGGAATCAAACGCCATTGGCCAAGGCTGAAACCGGTTTAATGGTTGGTTTGTTTGTACAAGAGATGAGATTCAAGACTTTGTGTGTGCAAGAGGTGAATGTTGTGAGTTTGTGTATGAAGAAGTAGGGGTTGGTGTTGAATTAGATGGAAGTAAATTGGGTTGGTTGTGGAATTAAATGTTTTTGAGATTTAATTTTTGGGTAAAAACTTTTGGGCAGGAATGAGTTATTGTAAAGACTCTGGTTGCGTGTTTGAGTACACAAGAATTATTTGATGGAAAAAATTTCAACAAAATGAACATCTACATATGCTAGACTTCGATTTGCAATTAATGGCATGAAATTTAATTGCTCCCATTCAAAGGAGATAGACTCATATGCTATGTTCTACCACATTATGAGATTGTGTATTTGGATATGCATGAGTAATTTAACGTTTTGAAAAGTTATTGGTGTAATTTTATATTTTAAAATGATATTTGATGCAATATTAGAGAATGTGTGTTTAGTTATTGAGGTGTAAAAAACTAAAAACTGTGTGATGCAATATTGAGGTGTCAATAACTAAAAACATTTTCACTAGCAATAACAACCAATAACTGTTATTGGCACATATAAGTCCTAGCACATCACAAAAAAAAATCATAGCCTCTGAAAGAAAAAAAAAAGAAAAAGAAAAAAACAATAGCGTCCACTGATGAATCAACGAGGGCATGGACCAAACGGTGCACTATGGCGCCGTTGTTGGTCATACTAGGGACAAATGGCGTGTTGTTAACATAAACGACTTCGTGTTTAGCTGACACCTAAACTAATTAACATATCTTGCTGAATGAACACTCTTGTTGAAGTAGAGAACATAAAGGTGGTCAAATTTATTTAATCATGTGTAAGAGGGTTGGTGAAAGAGATTTATTGCATGCGTTTGGTTGGTGTCAAAATGCATGAAAAATATCCGTTAACAAAGATATATCACTTTAACTCTTTGAGATTATAGATGGCTTTATCAACCTTTCCATGAAATATATTAATGGAGCTGTGGATGTATGGTCCGGACTGGGCCAGGAATGGGTCAGGCCCGGAAGATGTGGCCCACTCTACGATCTAAACCCTAATCCATGCCTATATATACACACGCAGGTTATCTCTAACCCTAAGATATATTGGCTACATCACGCCGATACTAACTTGACCGTCGGAGGTGGACCCCGGGGCTACGGCCTCGGGTCCACTTCTAACGGGTTCTCTTTGTTGACAGGTCTACTAGGGCTCGAGAAGACGACTAACCGCCAAGGAGAGTCGTTGAATCCTGCCCGCGCCAGATTATGCATCAACAAGTTGGCGCCATCCGTGGGACAACGAATAAACAGGTTTCGTGTTCTCATATTACCGAAAAGCAGAGATAAATTCCTAAAATCGGTAACATTTATCACGTTGAATTGCATATTGCGTGTCGAAGAACATTTATCACGTTGAATTGCATATTGCGTGTCGCCTATTTATGGTCAAATCTATGATCAAATAAAAGCATCTTCACGTTAGATAAAAAGATCATTATTTACGTTAAATTGCACGTTCAATTAAATTGCATATTGTTAAATTGCATATTTTATTCTTCTTTTACATATAAAAGAAAATATCCGCATGATCGGACCTATTTTATCTTTTAGTCCGCACGATCGGATCTAAGAAAAAGCCCGCACGATCGGAGCTATTTTATCTTTTAGCCGCGATAAATTCGGCATTAATCGCTTTTACGGTTGGTATGCTTGTTCTCGCTCGAATAACGCAGTCGTGATAAATCTACCCGCATTAGGCCGATGCGTTCGACATCTTCGCAGAGAACGCGACGCAGCGCATACCACGATGCTAGTCAATCGCCATGAGCGCACTGGACCAAAAGCCGTGATATAAACATCTGCGATCATCCAGAAACGTTCGAGTCTATGCGGTCACCATAAATCTTTCTGTGTCTATTAGTCGCGGTCACGGTACGTCCATCTGTTAAAGGAAAAAAAACACACACAATTAATTATTTTGTCGCTACGCATCCCACGACGGGTGCGCACTGCCACTTTTCTTATGTGCTAAATATTATTTATGCTATGCGCAATATATTATTCATGCTATGTGCTGTTTATTGTTTCAATTAATTAGGTTTTATATGCTGCGATTCGTGGCATATACTTTTAATCTTTGCATTCAGTGTTTTTTCGCAGATTAAATAAGTTTAATGCTCCTACACGAGTAGCACCATCAAACTTGGGGGCTACCGTGGTGTATACTACCATCTGCTTTCCGTACGCTGGCCACGCAGATTATTTGGAAGCGCATAAAGACGGATTTAAATATTCGCACCCATCTTGCCGCAGGGAGACGTCCTCGTGTCGGCTGTAAAGACGGATGTAATGCGCGCATAAGCACGCCTTCGTCGCACCTCTTTGTCGCGCGCACACGCACTTATGCGCAGTAAGCACGCCTTCGTCGCACCTCTTTGTCGCGCATAGCGCGCACTGCTGCTGTTACGAAGCCGTCTCGTCGCACCATGTTGCGCCGCCGGTACAAAAGGTACGCCCTTACCCAGATGCAGCATGCGGATCCACTTTCACCCTACGCGCCATCAGAACTTAAGTTTAGCATAACATAGCCATGCGCTATCTCATACTAAACTTGGGGGCTTGTGGACGTATGGTCCGGACTGGGCCAGGAATGGGTCAGGCCCGGATGACAGCGGCCCACTCTACGATCTAAATCCTAATCCATGCCTATATATACACACGCAGGTTATCTCTAACCCTAAGATATATTGGCTATATCACGCCGATACTAACTGACGTTGGAGGTGGACCCCGTGGCTACGGCCTCGGGTCCACTCCTAACGGGTTCTCTTTGTTGACAGGTCTACTAGGGCTCGAGAAGACGACTAACGGCCAATGAGAGTCGTTGAATCCTGCCCGCGCCAGATTATGCATCAACAGGAGCATCGGACCATTATACTGAAGCATATCGATTTGATAAAAGTTAGTTTGGTAAACTAAGAAAGTCTTGGGGCTCGTTTAATTTAGGATAAAAGGAATGCCATATAACTAAGAAACTCTTACACAAACAGAGCCTAAAATATGAAGCCTCAATAAAGTAACTGAATTCTCCATTTTCAACCCTTAAAAAACGAATAAAATGATTATTTGACCATATCTTCATTCATATTTTCAAAAACTAAGACATGTCTGGTTTGTCATTTTCAAATATTGCTATTATACCTAATACACGATGATAGTAGAAGAGCCTAACTTACTAGATGTTTTAAGTAACCCATGTAACTTAATGGCACAGATAAGCGAGGCATAGAAATGATTAAATATAAAACATTAAACAACAAAACCTTTTATAATCGGTTTTTAGCTTAAACAAATTGCCTCTTCTGTAGTAGCTTTTCCAGTCAAAACCAACATTCTCACTCAGTTGCCATCCATACTCCCTTGCGTCCTACACATGTTGAAACAAGGATCGATAAGCACCAAGAGAACTTGAAAAGCACAAAAAAAAGGGGTCTGTTAATCACATGGTGACTGTTTGGCACATCAATCGCATTACACGTACCGATCTTTCAAAACACAGTGCCTTTGCACATGGCCCGAAGTGGCCGATGCCACGGCCTTTCCTGAACTTACTGTTGTCGCCACGAGGGACACCACCACTTAGCCAAGCACCTGTGCCACCGCTACGAGATGCACGAGGGCCTACCAATATCACCATGAAGGCCGCCGCCGCCACAAGGCCCACCACCACCACCGTAATTAGGCTCGCCGGTATGATCAAGATCTGAATAATCCTATACAAATTTTGAAAAATAAATATAAACACAAAGTTTTATTCTAAAGCAACTAGAAGAAAAAGTAAACAACTATACCCAAGTATGGAAGATCAGTGCCTTGATGGCATAGCATTTGACTTGTAGAAGTTGTTCAGTGCTGTGAAATGTCTTGATATACCGTTGTAAACCCCTTGTACCATTATCCCACCCTCTAGCCACACGCGATATATCTTTCCACTTTAACAGTAACCACGCCATCCAATATAAACTGCCATCCATAGTTAGATTTCTCTTCCCATGGAGTTTAGATGTAATCAGCCAATACATTGATGAGAAGAGAAATTTGAGTATGGATGGCGTTTTATTTTGGATGGCATGGTTATCGTTAAACTGGAGAAAGATATCGCATGTGGCTAGAGGGTTGGATGATGGTGTAAGAGGTTTACAAAGGCATATCAATACATTGTATGGCGCTCAACAACTTTTAAAAGTCAAATGCTATGCCATCGATGCATTGATTTTCCATACCTGGGTATAGTTTCTTACTTTTTCTTCTATTTGCTTTAGAATAAAACTTTGTGTTTATATTTAGTTTCCAAAATTTGTACAGGATTATTCAGACCGTGATCATACCGGCGAGCGGTGGTGGTGGTGGGCCCGGTGGCGGCGGCGGCCCTCGTGGTGAGGTTGGTAGATTATGAAAGGCTTGTAAACAGATCCTTCATAAGATATGAATCTGCGGGTATGAGATCGGGGCAGCGTAAGTGTGACACACGGTAAATTTTCACAAAAATTTAACTGACAATTAGTAATTTATTTTGCTGAGCATAAGTCATTAAGCATGCATAAGCTTTACCTGATCATTCGAGTAGTTAACTCGCATACTGTAGACTAATGCACCACTTTTGCATTCATATCATTTTATGAATATTTCATTTTATTTTGTCTTATGATTAAATTGTGAGACGAGAAGTTATCTCGTTTTCCCCAGTGACAGACACTGCGCGCGTACCGACACTATGATAAGGGCTTGATAAAACAAAGACAAACGTCTGTAATGGGATATTACAAAAATAATAAATATATCCGACACGTAACTATAAGATACTACGTTATAAAAGTTATCAAACAACGATATTTCGCATTTACAATTTAATATCACGGGACACAAAATAATTAATACACTTACACTCAAAACAAAAACCTCTATAAGACTCAAACGCAATTAATAGGTAAGTGTAACACAATTACATACATGTACACAAATAAATCATAAGTGTAAAACTTATACATACTTATTCACAAATAACACAATAAGTATAATACATATATACTTACACATTTGAGATAATTGAAAACATTAAATAAGTTTTAAGAGATGCACTCTTTGTCCTCTTTCCCCACATACGACAAACACAAAGACAGAGAAATGAAGATAGCAATCTTCATCTTCAACCTTTCCTCTATCTCTAGACCTGCGCTCATCATAGGTCGAATCTTCCAAGAAGGAAAACCCAACATGTTATCCCATCATATCCTTCTCTTTCTTACCAAAACCATGTAAGTTTTCTTTTGGTCTATCCAAATCCTCTCTTTGATGCTGTACCGGCTATGGTTCGTATAAGCCTAGAAGAATCAAGATAAGATCACCCAAGAGAACCATATCTTCACTTCAATCTACCTTGAGCAAATCCAAGATTCGCCTAAGGTTTTGGAAGCTAATCAAATTCGGCTTCAATCCAAAATGCCAAGATGAGAGAGATGGTTAAGCTCCTTCCCAAAATACTTCCTTTATCTCAAAAAGAGATGTGAAACGCCCCAATTTAGTTTCACCACCACTCTCACAAGAAAAACTAGGGTTTGAGGAAGTTGGGGTTTTCTACAATTGATTTGGGGTTTTTGAAATTCAAGGTTGGTATTCGCCAATTCTAGTATCACTTCGCCTACATCAAAAAGTATTCGAGGTCAATCGGCGTCATCTAGTTGACTTATGTTCGACCACCCTCCAAGAACTTGTAAGGGTAACATATTTATTATGTCTTAAAAATTAATCTTGTCTTGTTAAAATTGTGGTTGAGTTGTTAATAATTAAAAAAAAAAAAAAAAAAAAAAAAAAAAAAAAAAAAAATTATATTTGACTTTGTAAGTAGTGTTTTGATGTTCATAAAATCTTTGTGTCCTTGGTAAGCGAGTTAGCCATTGAAACTCGAGTTGTTAAATTGTTTCGGTTAGTTGACTTCTGACGAGAATATGAAACCAAATGTTTGGAAAAGCCAAGTTTTATAAATCTACAAGTGATAATAGGATTGAGTTTGGAAACTTATGTTAATCACGATGCCTTGGTGTAGTACTCGAAGTAGTGAGAAATTCTTGGTAACTTGTAATCTTTGGCAAATAAATTGGGTGTTGGAAATTGATTTGGTCACTTGCCCTTGTCGAAGTAAAGGCTGTGAAGAGGTAAACATAGCCAAAACTTTGTTCCTGCTTAAGATCATCACCTAAACGTTAGTCCGCTCAGTGTGTCGTTAGATTTTGACGGAAAAACTTCGTTTTAGTAATCCTTGAGTTTGAGTCATGGAACTTGTAATAAATTAGTCCTTGTGGTCATTCACGTCAAATCTGAAAATAAGGTTTTGAGTCTTGATAATTTGTATAAACTCATGTTTAAGAAATGCGGCCAACCTAAATCGTTATTTGTTCGTGTCAAGTGGTTGTTTGACTCGACTAGAAACCCATTTCGATGCTAGTGATCCTTTTCAGTCGACCTCCGTGTTATTCATTGTGTCGATAAGATTCGTACGTTAAAGAAACCCACACTAAGTCATGACCTCGTGTTAGCTTGAGAAACTGACTTCGTTACCATAAGTACCTTGTGTCTCGAACTTCGACTATGAGTTTTGTGTTAAATCTGTTGTGTGTGTCTGGGGGAAAAGCCAAGTCGAGAATACAATTTGCCAAAATAAATATGATTAACCTAAAATTTGTCATGATCCGAATTAGTATTATAGGTTGTCGAGGTGAAATCGGGTTGAGTAGCACTCGACTAGCACAAGATTTCACCACATTTTCACTCTAACTTTCAATAACATGTTGGCCTTGAGCATTATCCGAGGCGTTATGGACACTTGTTATGTCAGTTCCTCCTACGTTTGGTCTCCTCCTCAACAAGTTTGGCGCAAGCAATGTGTTACCAGAATGTTGATTAGTATCTTGACATCAGGTTCTGGGCCACATCCCAACTTATTGCCTATGTTACAAAAGAGTTTGTCTATTTTATGGGCCTCGGCCCATATCCGGTACCTTGTCACTAACGACCGGGCGACCCATGACGGCTCGAGGTGTTCATTGGATGATCTAACTACCTCACAAAATAAAACGTATAACGTGTAACTGGAAGTCCAAGTAAAAGCTAACCCGTCTCCGTCTATTCTTTTCCTCCATCTCGTGGCACATCGTCATGATGTCAAGTTTATAAAAGTCTCAATGCAACTAGACAAGTGTAAAGCTTCATTTACGTGAAACACATAACTAACCATGTAAGGTACATAATAAAATTTGTACAACGAGATGTCCGTCGATATGTTCAAAAGACATAGTTAGGACAAGTAAACTAGTAGACGTAAATGTTACAAACAAATATTGATAAATAAATAGAGACCATCAAGTCATTTTATCATTTAATCAACTCTATAGTCTTCAAATTTAACTTACATATTTTCTAAATATAATTAGCAAATATTGATTTCGATACTACTATCATGTGTCAACTTAAATAAGTAGATACACATTTGATACTTACTAAAAGAATAACGTAAACGTTTTCAACCCAACTCTTGGATTATAATATTGTAATAGTGCCAACGTGAAAAGTATATATACATTCATATACTTACTAGTAAAACATTTTAATCATTTTTACAAAACAAAACTTTGATTTTAATACAATTATGAAACAATATAGATTGAACCATTTTAAGTAAGCGATACTTAAAATAATGAACTAAAGCATTGCCCTCCTTATCTAGGTCGCGTGTCGGTGCCGCTTCACAACAATCACTAAATCCCACTTTTGGATTGCACATTTGCTAAGGTGAGTTTTCATAGCCCCACTTTTACTAGATAAACTGTTTTATACATTTTGGGGTGAGAAATATGCAAAACATTTTATGGACCAAAACTATCACAGGATTGCTATTACGTGGTTTAGCCTAAGCCCTTATGTCCCTAGAGAATGCCCCTTTTTTTCATGAACCATCAATTCCCCATTGGGAAACGCGAATGTTATAAATAGATCTATTGAGGGTGACTCCTCCGTTCGGTTGGCCATGCTTAGGCCAAGGCGAAACGTATACCATGTCGGAATCAAGTGTTGAGGGACAAAACACTTGCTATGGGCCCCTATATTGTATAACATCTTTTAGCATACGAAACCGCCGTAGTATCGGTTGCATGAACTTAGAGCTAACGTAATAGACTTTCATCCATATATCATTATATTCTTGATAATGATTATATGTCTTTGCTTATGGTCCAAACTTACTATTTTAATCTAAACCTATGAACTCATCACTTTTAGTGACCTTTCTAGCATATTTTCTCAGGTGTTTAGTTGTGATCATGGATGCAAGGCAAGAGGTGGATAAATGGTCGTAGGAATTTCTAAAGAAGTGTTTTTACACATAAAAGATGTTTTTATATTGGGACCACAAAAACATTTGGGGATATGCCCATTTATCTAAACAATGTCGTGAAATATTGTTTCAAAATATTTTATGAGATTAAACGGAGTATGTATTCCGTTCTGTATTACTTGTGTTATGATCCACCAATTTCGTAACATTCCCAAATAAACACGTATGCTTCCGCTAAACTAAATTTGGGGGTGTTACAGATTGGCATCAGAGCCTAGGTTATAGAGAACTAGGTACATATAAACCCTAAACTATAACTACTTTTTACAAAAACATCACTCTACGACCTCCAGTTACCGCTTGCCTTACTTGCCATACTACTAAGAGATCATTTAGACATGACTGCATGATACATTGTCTATTTACTATCCCATAACTATTATAAGTATATTTTACATATACTTACACATATGCACCGTCTTGTCACAGACCATGCCTTCCCCTCACTCTGAAGCTGGATGCGATGACATAGCAGAAGGTTTGTCACCTGCTGAACGCATCCCAGCCCCTTCTCAACTCACTCCTGACACTGGAAACCCATACAGAGTAGTGTATCAAGTTCACCAGGAGGGTACTACCCACACTCCACCTGCTCACTTCCAAATCATCACTACCGTCAGTACTATACCTACCAGTTCCACTACTCCTACACTCTCGCCAAAGCACCAAAGAGATCCATTTCTCAGTTGGGAGATGCCTGCTAGCAAGAGAATCTGTCTCTCTGCATCATCACCATCGTCTTCTGGTACATCACCTCCTAGTTCGTTCGAAGTTGGGGAAACTTCAGGAGCAGCCACTGCTAGACCACCAACTCTAGACACAGTTATGGCGCGCCTAACACGCCATGAAGAACAAATAGAAGAGATGTCGGATCATCTGGGGATACTACCAGAAGAAAGGATTGGAGGAATCGAAGAAGTGGTAGGAGAACTACAAGCACTTGGCGAAACACTCAAGGAATTCTACAACGATGTTGGGACAAAGAATAGAAGGAACCCGTGAGAAGTTAAATGAAGTAATTGCCCGTCTCGAAGACCACATTGAAAGGTGTGCTCAGAACTCCGGGGAGACACCCGGGACGTCTCACGAGATTGAAAGTAGACTAACGCGGTTGGAGACCGTTACTACAATAGCATTAACTGAGACAGGATACCTGGAGGGTGTCGTAGAATTTCAAAGACGTACTATGGAGAGTAGGGCAAATGAGGTCAACAACAAATTTGCCAGAATGGAGGCCCAACACAGGGAGTTAGAAGAATGGAAGGCAACTCAACAAAGGCAACTCGGGACAAAGATCGGAAATGCTTAAATTTCGCTTTGCAATTGTGTTAGACGTTGTGATGAGTGGTTTCAATAAAAACGCTTGTAGTAGTTTTGTTGTATGACAAACTAGAGCGAGTCAATGAACGCATGTTATGTATCGGCCCTATGAGCCATGAATCTCCTTAGAATGTAATCAAGTTTATTGTGACGAACGACTATGCGTAATAAACAACGACTTGTGAGTTATAACCTTTTGTTAAAACTCGCTTCAACCAGTCTCCACTTTCTTAGTGTCATCTCGATAGACTAAAACTACGTAATATTCAGTCAATACAACCTGGAAAATAATTGATTGAGAAGTAATATACATTGTAACCTTATGAATCTCCACCATGGTCCTCACACTCATAGAAAACTCATTGTTGTCAGTTCTCGTGGTTGAAGGAAAATGTTTCCAGTAAAGCAGAACATGAACGCAACCACCACTGAGAAATCTGTTAACGAACGAGTTGCTGCAAGAATTACTAACTACCAAATCAATCACAACATCAACAACCTCATCCAGGGGAATAGGGAAGAAGAGGTTGGTAAGACGCTCACATCACGAAATTTATCTTACCAAGAATTCAGAAACTGTAAACCACCAGCATTTGAGGGGACTGAAGGAGCCAGAAGTTTGGCAAAATGGCTAGAAAGGATAGAGACAATTTTCCGCGAACAGGATTGTGCGGACAATTATAAGGTCAAGTATGCTACTTGCACCTTTCGACACCAAGCACTCACATGGTGGGATGTTTATGTCCGATTAGTGGGAATAGACGCTGCTTACTCACTTCAGTGGGACACTCTGAAGAAAATGATGATTGCAGAATCGCTCAAGAAACGAACTGCGGATGATGGAAAGAGAGCTATGTGGACTAACTATGATAGGGAATGACCTCGAGGGGTATACCAATCGCTTTCGCGAACTAGCCCAACTATGTCCTGATATGATAGGACCTGAGGAAAAGAGACTCGAAGCATACTCTTGGGGATGTCCTCCCGAAACTCGGAAGAATGTTGTTGCATTCGCACCCACTGTCACCCAGGAAACTACTAGTGCGACTCTTGGATTGACAAAGTCACTGCCTCAAGGAAAAACAATGGGGTACTGTGGTAGCAAGAGGAACTGGGAATATGATGGAGAGAAAGATCAAATGCAACAATCAAGCAAACGTCAATGGACGGCTGAGATTAGGACTACTAAAAACAAGCGGGAAGTAAGGTATGCGGGGACAAAACCCAAGTGTAATATATGCCCATATTACCACTATGGAAAATGCCCTATACCTTGTGGGATTTGTAAAAGAGTTGGGCATGAGATAGAAGATTGTAAGCAACTCTATAGGGAAACAATGACATGTCATGGATGTGGAAAGAAAGACCACATCAAAAGCATGTGCCCGAATAGGGAGGGTAAGCGTGAAGGCAGCAACCGTCAAAACAATTTCCTGAAGAAAGTGTGAAGAATTATTCAAGCCCCCAACGGACACCAAGGAAGAAACTAAGTTAGCTAGAGATGCTGTTTGTAATAAAGCTTTGTTTAAACTTCCAAGTCGTAGTCTTAAGAATCTACTTTAAGTACTTCTCTACGTAACCTTAATGTACTGAACCTTTCCCTAGTAATGTATCTGTTGTTCTTATCATGTTATCTTGATATATGTCCTCGCCATGACCGTATACACCATATCATTATGGATTTCAACTATCTTGTCACGATGAAAGGATTTCTCTGAAGACAAGAGAAAGTCATCCGGGGTATTCAACTAGTCTCTCTAACAGATTAGTATCACCCAACGGGTTAATTTAGAAAAATCCATATTACAAAATTTGCGAAGGTACTATTATCTATGCCGATAAGATCAACTCAAACTAGTACCTCGCCAAAAATCACAAATTCCACCTTTCATCCCTAACCAAGTCGTCATTGTTTCGCGCATCTTGGTCAAACGAGCTACAGGCCGTGTTGACAGAATTAGTCGGCCTAAGGAATCTTATAAACCATCGCAACAAAAATTCGCACATGAACTATCGCAACATTTCCGCTGACCAAAAAATAAGTCCACCAAGATTTCGACTATACCGAACAACACGTCACCGGTCCCCAATTATACATATCCTGATCACCTATGTATAATTCGGGAGGGGTAACGTACACGGACATGGTTAAATTCTTGAAATTCTTACCCGGTCATGTTAAAGGAAGTGCTTAACTCACTATCACGAAATAGAAAAGTTCGTGTTCTTACCTCACGTCGACACCCCCACCTTAAAATGCCATACACCGTACCACCCGAGAGAAGAAATCTTCTACTAAGGAAACGAATGTGAAACATTTGAACCTTCGACAATGACTTAGCACCATGTAGGACATAGGAACCAGAAACTAGCACCTCAGATATGCATATCCATACGTATTATCCTACCATCCATACTAAGCAAAGATCGTCATATACCATAGGTCAACCCAGCAAACATCCCACACACATGACGCAAGGAAAAATCATGTGGTACACCTGTTTTAGACATACTTGAGTATGACAGAGACCCTACCATTTAAGGAAGACGCTTTACACCAGAGCTGAAAGCTATCTTGATTCAAAGAGGAAAATAATGGTATAGAGTACTCAACACCCAAAGATCCATGAGAAGCACTACACAGTGCACAAATTAGAGTCGAAACCTAACATGATCACACTAGGAAAACCTAGAAATATTATCCTTACTACACCACGGGAGTACAGTGTACACCGACCACAATGTCCCACGGAGTGTACGGAAACATAAGGGAAGTTGACCATGTGACGACACCAACAATTGTAGTCGCAACGTGAGTTCAATTACAACTTTCGTACTCACCCAAGGCAAAACAGTCATAACCGCATATACTTCAAGCAACATCTAGCAAGCAAAACCTTTTAAAGCCAGATCATTTCAAGTAGTATCACTCAACGAAAGAACCGACAAAATAAAACTCTTACGACATAACCGAATGCGAACTGGAACTTGTAAAAGACGAATGGAATCTTATCTCCAAGGACCAACATTGAGACCCATGTCATGAAGGGATTTGTAATCTCATTATGTGGGAACCTCATTAAGGCCAGGAGTATTACTCATCTAGGTCCGGGAAAGATGCACCTTGATCCAGAGAACTATTATTAGCATCACACATGAAGACTGGTATTTGACCTATGTCAAACCATACTTAGTATGTTCGAAAGGAAGAATTCAAAACGATCAGGAGCCATCAAACCTACCTGTACAAACCGAAAGTTCCGGATAGAAATGGGAATGCTTAACAATAGACTCTAGTACCAAGTCACCAAAGAACCCTATCGATTATGACTCTAATTTGATACTAAAGAATCATCTCACCAAATCCATATATCTCTACCAAACAAAGAGAACGACAACATGAACAAACTCGCATGGATTGCTCGAAGCAAAGCACTACAAGTCATAGCTCTTCAATTCTCTTCATTCCAAATGGCGACAGCCATTCACCTTAAACCTTCGAGGATCACTCCCAAAATTCTAAGAAATTCAATATGAAATGAGTACCATTTGCTGTCCTTCGACTACTAGACTGAATAGAAGGACCATTCAAGCTATAGAAGTTATACTTCAACCATGAATAACATGTTTCGAAAGGAGAATGGGGTAGGCAAGCTGCCTCAATCGAATTCACTTACAACAACATGCCACCTCATAAGGCACTGTATGGTCACAAGCGCAAATCAATCGTGGTTAGAACAGAGAGCGGCAAAGAACCAATCCAGTGGTTCCATGAGGCTATCAAGAACCATTGATAGTAGTGTGCAGACCAGAGACTGAATGCAAACAAATCTGATTATCAAGGCCAATAAATATAGGGCTAAAGGTCATTTAAGGTTCAAGTCGGCAAGAAAGTTAGATTGAAGTTCCGTCTCCGGAAAGCGTAACCCAACCCAACGGGACGCAAAAAGGGGAAAAACCTTAATTCGTAAGATTAGTCAAATCTTCCCCAAGATCGAGCTAGTAATTACCAACTCGGATTACCATCAGGACTATACGTGATGCACAAATAGTTTGGTGCGAACAACTCGGAGAACCACCCTTCATACTAAAGGTTTGTAACGCAATAGAAAGCCGTAATCCGTTTGGGGAAATGTGGAAAGCTAAAACCTCGTTACTTTAGATCCGTCAAAATTTCCACAAGAATCGGGCCGGTAGCCTACTAACCCGAAAATTCCCCTAGAACTCAACTCTTTACATAATGTGTTTCGCATATGAAACTCGAAGAATTTCCCTCCTAACGAAACTCTCGCCATTCCAATGAAGGGATCCAAAATCGACAAAAGGTTTAAATTTTGTCAAGGAACCCGAACGAAATATTGAGTCAAGAAATCAAACGGATTAAACGAAGCCGCATTCCTATCGTAAAAACCCATTGGAAGTCTCAAAGAGGTCCGGAATACATGTTGGAATGTGAAGACCAATTCGAGCGTAAATACCCACACCTTTTCTCTACTTCAGCAAATAATTCTAACTGAAAACCGAGGACGGTTTTCTCTTCTAAGGCGGGGAGGATGTGACACACGGTAAATTTTCACAAAAATTTAACTGACAATTAGTAATTTATTTTGCTGAGCATAAGTCATTAAGCATGCATAAGCTTTACCTGATCATTCGAGTAGTTAACTCGCATACTGTAGACTAATGCACCACTTTTGCATTCATATCATTTTATGAATATTTCATTTTATTTTGTCTTATGATTAAATTGTGAGACGAGAAGTTATCTCGTTTTCCCCAGTGACCGACACTGCGCGCGTACCGACACTATGATAAGGGCTTGATAAAACAAAGACAAACGTCTGTAATGGGATATTACAAAAATAATAAATATATCCGACACGTAACTATAAGATACTACGTTATAAATGTTATCAAACAACGATATTTCAGTTACAATTTAATATCACGGGACACAAAATAATTAATACACTTACACTCAAAACAAAAACCTCTATAAGACTCAAACGCAATTAATAGGTAAGTGTAACACAATTACATACATGTACACAAATAAATCATAAGTGTAAAACTTATACATACTTATTCACAAATAACACAATAAGTATAATACATATATACTTACACATTTGAGATAATTGAAAACATTAAATAAGTTTTAAGAGATGCACTCTTTGTCCTCTTTCCCCACATACGACAAACACAAAGACAGAGAAATGAAGATAGCAATCTTCATCTTCAACCTTTCCTCTATCTCTAGACATGCGCTCATCATAGGTCGAATCTTCCAAGAAGGGAAAACCCAACATGTTATCCCATCATATCCTTCTCTTTCTTACCAAAACCATGCAAGTTTTCTTTTGGTCTCTCCAAATCCTCTTTTTGATGCGCCGGCTATGGTTCGTATAAGCCTAGAAGAATCAAGATAAGATCACCCAAGAGAACCATATCTTCACTTCAATCTACCTTGAGCAAATCCAAGATTCGCCTAAGGTTTTGGAAGCTAATCAAATTCGGCTTCAATCCAAAATGCCAAGATGAGAGAGATGGTTAAGCTCCTTCCCAAAATACTTCCTTTATCTCAAAAAGAGATGTGAAACGCCCCAATTTAGTTTCACCACCACTCTCACAAGAAAAACTAGGGTTTGAGGAAGTTGGGGTTTTCTACAATTGATTTGGGGTTTTTGAAATTCAAGGTTGGTATTCGCCAATTCTAGTATCACTTCGCCTACATCAAAAAGTATTCGAGGTCAATCGGCGTCATCTAGTTGACTTATGTTCGACCACCCTCCAAGAACTTGTAAGGGTAACATATTTATTATGTCTTAAAAATTAATCTTGTCTTGTTAAAATTGTGGTTGAGTTGTTAATAATTAAAAAAAAAAAAAAAAATTATATTTGACTTTGTAAGTAGTGTTTTGATGTTCATAAAATCTTTGTGTCCTTGGTAAGCGAGTTAGCCATTGAAACTCGAGTTGTTAAATTGTTTCGGTTAGTTGACTTCTGACGAGAATATGAAACCAAATGTTTGGAAAAGCCAAGTTTTATAAATCTACAAGTGATAATAGGATTGAGTCTGGAAACTTATGTTAATCACGATGCCTTGGTGTAGTACTCGAAGTAGTGAGAAATTCTTGGTAACTTGTAATCTTTGGTAAATAAATTGGGTGTTGGAAATTGATTTGGTCACTTGCCCTTGTCGAAGTAAAGGCTGTGAAGAGGTAAACATAGCCAAAACTTTGTTCCTGCTTAAGATCATCACCTAAACGTTAGTCCGTTTCAGGTGTCGTTAGATTTTGACGAAAAAATTCGTTTTAGTAATCCTTGAGTTTGAGTCATGGAACTTGTAATAAATTAGTCCTTGTGGTCATTCACGTCAAATCTGAAAATAAGGTATTGAGTCTTGATAATTTGTATAAACTCATGTTTAAGAAATGCGGCCAACCTAAATCGTTATTTGTTTGTGTCAAGTGGTTGTTTGACTCGACTAGAAACCCATTTCGATGCTAGTGATCCTTTTCAGTCGACCTCCGTGTTATTCATTGTGTCGATAAGATTCGTACGTTAAAGAAACCCACACTAAGTCATGACCTCGTGTTAGCTTGAGAAACCGACTTCGTTACCATAAGTACCCTGTGTCTCGGACTTCGACTATGAGTTTTGTGTTAAATCATTGTGTGTGCCTGGGGGAAAAGCCAAGTCGAGAATACAATTTGCCAAAATAAATATGATTAACCTAAAATTTGTCATGATCCGAATTAGTATTATAGGTTGTCGAGGTGAAATCGGGTTGAGTAGCACTCGACTAGCACAAGATTTCACCACATTTTCACTCTAACTTTCAATAACATGTTGGCCTTGAGCATTATCCGAGGCGTTATGGACACTTGTTATGTCAGTTCCTCCTACGTTTGGTCTCCTCCTCAACAAGTTTGGCGCAAGCAATGTGTTACCAGAATGTTGATTAGTATCTTGACATCAGGTTCTGGGCCACATCCCAACTTATTGTCTATGTTACAAAAGAGTTTGTCTATTTTATGGGCCTCGGCCCATATCCGATACCTGTCACTAACGACCCGGGCGCAGCACCCATGACGGCTCGAGGTGTTCATTGGATGATCTAACTACCTCACAAAATAAAACGTATAACGTGTAACTGGAAGTCCAAGTAAAAGCTAACCCGTCTCCGTCTATTCTTTTCCTCCATCTCGTGGCACATCGTCATGATGTCAAGTTTATAAAAGTCTCAATGCAACTAGACAAGTGTAAAGCTTCATTTACGTGAAACACATAACTAACCATGTAAGGTACATAATAAAATTTGTACAACGAGATGTCCGTCGATATGTTCAAAAGACATAGTTAGGACAAGTAAACTAGTAGACGTAAATGTTACAAACAAATATTGATAAATAAATAGAGACCATCAAGTCATTTTATCATTTAATCAACTCTATAGTCTTCAAATTTAACTTACATATTTTCTAAATATAATTAGCAAATATTGATTTCGATACTACTATCATGTGTCAACTTAAATAAGTAGATACACATTTGATACTTACTAAAAGAATAACGTAAACGTTTTCAACCCAACTCTTGGATTATAATATTGTAATAGTGCCAACGTGAAAAGTATATATACATTCATATACTTACTAGTAAAACATTTTAATCATTTTTACAAAACAAAACTTTGATTTTAATACAATTATGAAACAATATAGATTGAACAATTTTAAGTAAGCGATACTTAAAATAATGAACTAAAGCATTGCCCTCCTTATCTAGGTCGCGTCTCGGTGCCGCTTCACAACAATCACTAAATCCCACTTTTGGATTGCACATTTGCTAAGGTGAGTTTTCATAGCCCCACTTTTACTAGATAAACTGTTTTATACATTTTGGGGTGAGAAATATGCAAAACATTTTATGGACCAAAACTATCACAGGATTGCTATTACGTGGTTTAGCCTAAGCCCTTATGTCCCTAGAGAATGCCCCTTTTTTTCATGAACCGTCAATTCCCCATTGGGAAACGCGAATGTTATAAATAGATCTATTGAGGGTGACTCCTCCGTTCGGTTGGCCATGCTTAGGCCAAGGCGAAACGTATACCATGTCGGAATCAAGTGTTGAGGGACAAAACACTTGCTATGGGCCCCTATATTGTATGGCATCTTTTAGCATACAAAAAGCGTAGTAGTATCGGTTGCATGAACTTAGAGCTAACGTAATAGACTTTCATCCATATATCATTATATTCTTGATAATGATTATATGTCTTTGCTTATGGTCCAAACTTACTATTTTAATCTAAACCTATGAACTCATCAGCTTTTAGCTGACCTTTCTAGCATATTTTCTCAGGTGTTTAGTTGTGATCATGGATGCAAGGCAAGAGGTGAATAAATGGTCGTAGGAATTTCTAAAGAAGTGTTTTTACACATAAAAGATGTTTTTATATTGGGACCACAAAAACATTTGGGGATATGCCCATTTATCTAAACAATGTCGTGAAATATTGTTTCAAAATATTTTATGAGATTAAACGGAGTATGTATTCCGTTCTGTATTACTTGTGTTATGATCCACCAATTTCGTAACATTCCCAAATAAACACGTATGCTTCCGCTAAACTAAATTTGGGGGTGTTACAGTAAGGACGAGCTTCACTTGGCTTCTTGGGTGTAAACATCTCTTCCTCATATTGATCAAACATTTCTAATTGGGGAAAATTGAAGGATGGGGTTTTGTGAAGTAAATTATACCTTAGTGTCGTAAATTCCAAGAACGTCTATTAAAACAATTGTGACAACAAGCTCGTTTGCCTTTATCTTTTCTTGCTCTCTAACCTGTAAACAAATGTGTTTTGTGTTTATGTGTGTTGTGTTTGTATTTGTGTTTGTGTAGGAGGGTTTAGTGGTGGATCTACCTTTTTGTCAATCACTGAACGTATTTGTGATTATACCCATCAATTTTAAGTTGTAAAGATGGGAAAAATAAAAAGAAAAGCAAAGTGTTTGTGTAGTTGAAGAAGAATAATAGAAGTAAAAATGGAGGGGAGAAAAAACCAAGGAGGAAACCGGTTTAAAGGTTGGTTTGTTTGTACAAGAGATGAGATTCAAGACTTTGTGTGTGCAAGAGGTGAATGTTGTGAGTTTGAATATGAAGAAGTAGGGGTTGGTGTTGAATTAAATGGAAGTAAATTGGGTTGGTTGTGGTGAATTAAATGTTTGAGATTTAATTTTTGGGTAAAAACTTTTGGGTGGGAATGAGTACACAAGAATTATTTGATGGAAAAATCTTCAACAAAATGAACATCTACATATGCTAGACTTTGATTTGCATTAATGGCAAGATATTTAATTGCTCCCATTCAAAGGGGATAGACTCATATATTGTTTATTCGGATATGCATGAGTAATTTAATGTTTTGAAAAGTTATTGGTCTAATTTTATATTTTAAAATGATATTTGATGCAATATTAGATAATGTGTATTTAGTTATTGAGGTGCAAAAAAGTGAAAAACTAAAAACTGTCTTATGCATTATTGGCACATGTAAGTCCTAAGAGTATCTTTAATGCAAAAACTAACAATACCTTTTTACTATTTTAAAAAACTTTTTTTAGAGAGGTTTTTAGCATTTCATTCAAAGCTCTATGAAAAACTTTTTACAAAAGCTTGATAAACTTCAAGTAATTCTTTCAAATTTTTCCATGTCTTAGCTATTAATTGTAGTATGCATTTAATGCATTAAATGCATCAAGTCTTTAAAGACTTGATGCGTTATGGATGCTCTAACACATTACAAAAAATATCTCAGTCTCTCAAAGAAAATGATATAAAATCCATTAAAGTTTATTAGGTTACTCAAATCGAAAAAATCAAATAACCTTACTCAAATTAACGTAAACTAGATAGTATATGTATGCAATTGAAACTTTCAAAATGATAATGCTAGTTTTGTTGTAACGGTGACCGATATCATCAATCAACTCAGCGGCATGCCACTTTTTTACTCAATCACCGATCGTTGATGTAATAAAACCACCAATTTCAAACTCAAACTTACCTCAATTATATACAAATATATGCACCACAAAAACCGACATTACACAAGCCCACAAAACGACCGACTTGTGCTCAAACTCGACCCAAGACGCGTCGCCGAAGAGACTATTTTAAGGAGGATGCATTCAAGTTAAAGGTTAAAAACGAAAGACAAAGAAATGAATTACAGTATTATTTTCCGCCGCGACGTGCGGGCAACTCCCACTCGTTTTAAATGTTTCATACAAAATAAGCATAACCTACAAAAAGAAAAGCAAACGTTGTAAGTAGCGAGAGTTTTTTTTACCTTGTTAATGAAACTTGATTTAACTTCCATATATTTGCTTTGTGTTCTATGTATGACTTCCAATAATGACCTATACCGAAAGAAATTAAGTAGAAAATGTGATTTAGCAAATGAAAGATAGTTATCCTGGAATTCAAGTTGGATAAATACATGTTTTAAATTTGATCTTTACATTCATCGGTTGCTCGATAGAGTTTATTTCAATAGTAACAAGCTTCCAAGATTAAGTTGTGTTCTTCAAAACCAAGAGAACATGCAATCCTTTCAATAACGAGAACACATACACGCTTGTATATAATTTCGTTGCTAGTTGTTTTTTATGCAAGTTAGTGGTCGAAAAAAAAAGCAAGAGAATAGAAGAGAAGAACACAAAAACACAAAATCTATTATTGATAGTTTAACACTAGATATTATGAACAAGGAGTCCTTTGCTACCTTTCTTTCTTTAAGCTAATTTCAAGATATAAGGTTTCCCTATTATATGGATTTGAGGCTTCGAAAGAGATCATTGAGTTCCTTGATCATTATATGTAAAACCAAACTGAAGTGAAAATAAAGAGATTTTTTATAAGAACTAAAGGTGTTGATTACTTAGTTACTTCATCTGTAAATGAAATGCAGAGCGAGTACATTCAATTCTACTTACAATTAAATTAGCTGAAATACAAGTCCCTTTCTCACGATCGAATCAAACAATTGTCACAAACTTTTTTCACCTACCCTCACATGATTTTGTGCCAAAGTGTGTAAAGTGCAAAATAGACACTGAATTCACCATAAAATGTTCTACTAGACTACTACCTAATATCATACATCTCGATGACATCTACTATTGCTTGATCAATGATTCCAACGAATCATACAAGGCATCCGAGAGAGGATTCTTGTTGCTTAGACTCATTTTCTAACTCAAAATTATTGAAACACCGAACTCGTGCCATTCACTTTACCTGCATTAATTCTTTTTAAACAAATGAGTTTGTCTACTTCCTATGTAACTTTTGTTTACTCAGATTAGATACTAGTAATTGTTGCTTAAACCCATACAATATTGTTTCAGCTATATTTAAATTGATTATATGACTTTACAATGATAATGATATAAGATAAATCCCTTTCAGCAAATTGATGGTGATCACCTGGAACTGAAACAACCTGAAATCTGTAATTTGGATATGGAACACAATCTGACCATACGAAAGCTACAGGTATTACAGCAACATAAATCTGTAATTAAGGAAGAGCTTGCCAGAGATCAAGGTGAATAGAATCTCCACATTATTGAAAATAAGCCAAAACTCGTAAAGCCTTGCTATTGCATAGTACATGGGGGATAAAGATGCTAACAAGCAAAACGCCTATACACAATGTATACTATTACATCAATACTACATCTAAGCAGTCACAGACGGTAACTATACTTCCTATTCACAGTTAGCTAACAGACAGCTTTTACTAAAAGTTGGAAGGTGTTTCAAATCTGCGTAACATATCAATTCTGATAAAAATCGAAGGATAGAAGGAGCAATGGTCATAGCATTTAATAAAGCAACAAAGCTTTAGCATATAAGGTTCACATAAGCATACTTTCAAGTTAGACATCTCAATGAGATAATCCAACTAGTGATCATTTGCTACCAACAGCTAATAATAATAATGATACAACCGCTGTTATACTACCAAAATTTAACCTTTCATTCGGATAAAAAGACTATCATCATGCTAACATGCATGACCCATCACAATCTCACGCACAAACAAAAGCACCAAGGTTTTGTTTGGCAGTGTGTTCTATTGTTTACATG
This sequence comes from Chrysanthemum makinoi, assembly GCA_910596185.1. NCBI lineage: Eukaryota > Viridiplantae > Streptophyta > Magnoliopsida > Asterales > Asteraceae > Chrysanthemum > Chrysanthemum makinoi. The sequence goes on along the minus strand of OU343217.1, from coordinate 297,070,637 downwards.
CTATATGGGGGATACTAAACCAGCAAAAACCCCATATATAAACCATAGCTTAAAGTCAACAATCACCATCGAAATACCAAAAGTTTAAAGGCTCAAGAAGGCCACCACCAACCTAACAGTAGAACATGACACTCTTCACATTGTCATGAATGACGGGAAGAGGACGAACTTCAGCCACACGATCTCTTGTTGCACGCGGACCACGCGAACTGCTGTTGGACTGATCTCCCTCCATGTAAGACCGAGCTCTGAATGCAGCAAGATGAGCATAGTATGCAGGTGGAACTGCAAACACAAGTTTCCGTAAGGAACAATGTATGAAATACAGATTGTGAGATTTTAACAGTCAGTCAGTAGAAATTATTAGCAATTAAGAGAAAGAGAAGCGCAGGGTATACCAATGGAGACAGATCGGGTGCACCTAGCATACCTGAAAGTTGAAATGCAATTAAGTTAGGTTTATGACAAAGCAAGTTTTTTTAGAAACTTATGAAACGATAACAGGGTGTCTTACGTGTAGCATAAGCTGTTTGTGAGCATCTGCAAGCCATCAGCAGTGAACTTGTTCTCATCATAGAGAACCAAATTAGATTAGCCAAAAGACGGAGACTTATTTTACTTGACAAACTCACATTGCAAAGGAGAAATATGAAAAAACTATTAGAGTATAAAAGGGTTCACCTGAATGCCAGCATGACTTCAGAGATAGAAATCAAACTCGGAAGGATGACAAATCTTAGTATCCACCACAGTACATGAAAATTTAATCCATTAGGAAAGATTTATAAAAAAACAGTTATCAGTATGTATTACAACAGCTAAAAACATATAACATGCTTCACGGGAGGCATATAGTTCTCCACCAGCAAAATACATGCCTGAAACATACATAATCTTTTAAAAGGGGGGATCATACAAAGCTTAAAAGTTCTAAAACAATAAAGAAAAGTACCTTGCGGATCTTGTCCATCTCATTCAGCTTGACTCGTTAGGCTCGCCAAGAGGCGTACCCTAACATAGCCAAGCTTTCTATCTCTAGCTATTGCCGGTATAAGCTGAAAAATCATATAACTCTCTATAACTCATTGTGTGATGTCGATGTCAGATCTGGTTTCGACATAGACACAATGAATTATAGGGAGTTTATGATTTTTATTTACTACGCAGTACTCCTTAAAACAATCATATTCATCCACCTCGCACACTCTTCAAACCCCCCAAACCCATTAAACCCACAAAACCAATCATCGATCTTGAACATAAAACAGCAACTAAACTTTACCCGAGACCTTGCTATCAAGATCTTAGACGTGGTACTTGTGTGATACGAGATCAAATGAGAGAAAACCATAAGTTTTCGAGGTTTTGACATAATAACCAAAGGATATTATGGTTTTGGAAGGTCAGGACTTAGGAGAAAAAAATGAGTGTTAGACTGCATATGTGATAAGTGAGGCGTGGATTTTAGGTTATCCCATGTTAGGATGCCTTTATATTATGGTTGTTTTTAGGGTTATTATTGGGTTATTTTTGTAGTTAATCTTGGGCCAAGTAGTGAAAATTTTAAGACAGGTTTGGGCCTAATATACTCACTGTATTTGGTAGCGTTGTTTTGTCATTTAACATTGGGGTATTCATTGTGTAGGTAATGCCCGAGTAAACTAAAAAACCGAATCAAACCAAAAATAATTTATTTAACGGTCTATTATTGTGTTAAATTTTTGATAAAATTTTGTTTCATGTTTACACAAGCTACTTATTCATCGCATTGCCATGTTTATATATATTTAAAAAAAGATAATTAAAACCATTAAGACAATTATACAAGAACAAACAACATTATTTCATTCAGAGTTAGACTTTATAGCCACATCTTACTAGTAAGATGTGGTAATCGATTCGACCTAAAACATCTTAATAAAACAAACACACGTAATTAAAAAAAAAAACCTATGTTGTAATTCATCAAACTGATCACAAAAAACATTTAAACTACAATTAAAAAAACACAAATTGAACATGCCAAAAGATTCAGATAGATAAAAAACCAAGTTCAAAATTAGTACAAAATGCTAAATAGTAATCAAAAGAACATTGAAAGTATTAAAAAAAACACAGCTTTAAGATACCCAAATGAGAAAAGATTGAAAAAGAGTAACAGGCATGTTGTAAAAATGACTTACAGATTTGTCAAAGATATGGATTTGATTTTTTTGAAATCTTTGTTGTTGGCTTAATTTTTGGGTTGGTAGACAAGAAGAGATACCACCGGTAGAGATCGTTTCCCTTTATTTATTTGTATTTATTTTTGGTTGAAATAAAGTTTGGAGTTTGTGCGGAGTGTCGGGGAGATTACATAGAAAATCATTTTTTTTAAATCGCACAACTCACAAGCATAAGTTAGAAATCAAATAGTTTTAAGGTTAGTTCTATCATCTAAGAGCTATTAACTCACAAGCATAAGTTAGTGGATTAAAAAAATGATGGTTATTAGGTCTTAAAAAGGGCGAAAAACATAATCTAAAAAGTGTATATATTTATCAATATAACTCCCTAAATATTCTGGTACACACATTTTTTTTATTTTAAGTTCATAAATTAGATTAAGTAAAACATATACTAATTTTTAATCCAAACAAATTAGCTCTAGTAAAAACATATACTAAGATTCTGATGGTTGACATGTGTGAAATGAAAACCACATTTCAAAAAGAACTTGATTAGATGCGCACATTATCGCCGTCGAAGATCGCAACACATAATAACGCTTTTGAGCATAACACTTTCGAGCATAAAAGGCTCCATCAACCATAGTGTTCTTGTTTTTGTGTTTTGAGGGGTCAAATTTTTTACGGATATAAGAAAAAGAAAAACAAATACAAGACTCAAATTCCAGATTCAAGATCTTAAATTTTCCAAAATCAACACAAAGAGATCATGTTTGTGTGAATTGGTGAAGGAGAATAGAATGGAGGCGTGTGTTTGTAGTGTTAGGGTTATAGTGTTTATATAGTGAGTGAGAAGTAGAGAAAATAAATGACGGTTGGTGTAGGTTTGGTGTTAAAAATTTATTGCCTCATGGGGCTTGTTAATTGTTTTATTTTCAGTATTAAATATATGGCTAGTTATGGGATTTTTTATGAGTCCATTATATGTTTCAATGAAAGATTTTTGCAACCACAAATTTGTTTAGATGGAAAAACAAGCTATAAACAGAGATTCATGGGTCACGGGGGATTTGAAGAAAGATAAGAGGTAGTGGCATGAACAAGATTGATGTGTAAAAATGGATCACTTAGTAGATGTGTTGATACAAATATAAGGAGAGTATACATAACTGACTTTCAACTCTAAAAAAGAAATAAATATTTCATATACTATACTATAAATTTTTCTATTTATGCTACTTTTTGGAAAAGCCATGAATTGAAGGTTGATAAATGAGTGCAATGACATAGTATTGCTCGTACGTTGCGGCGGGGTTAACCTCTTTTCTACAGTAACTTGTTTGTTCCAATCGAGACTGACTTTTTGTGATCTTTTTCAAACATTTTAAAGCTAATTAACACATCATAAGTGAAACCATTAGTAAGTAAAATAATGAAATCAAACGCCATTGGCCAAGGCTGAAACCGGTTTAATGGTTGGTTGGTTTGTACAAGATATGAGATTCAAGACTTTGTGTGTGCAAGAGGTGAATGTTGTGAGTTGGTGTATGAAGAAGTAGGGGTTGGTGTTGAATTAGATGGAAGTAAATTGGGTTGGTTGTGGAATTAAATGTTTTTGAGATTTATTTTTTGGGTAAAAACTTTTGGGTGGGAATGAGTTATTGTACAGACTGTGGTTGCGTGTTTGAGTACACAAAAATTATTTGATGGAAAAATCTTCAACAAAATGAACATCTGAATATGCTAGACTTCGATTTGCAATTATGGCATGAAATTTAATTGCTCCCATTCAAAGGAGATAGACTCATATGCTTCTACCACATTTTGAGATTGTGTATTCGGATATGCATGAGTAATTTAATGTTTTGAAAAGTTATTGGTGTAATTTTATATTTTAAAATGATATTTGATGCAATATTAGAGAATGTGTGTTTAGTTATTGAGGTGTAAAAAAAAAAGTGTCTGATGCAATATTGAGGTGTCAATAACTAAAAACACTTTCACTAGCAATAACACATCACAAAAAATATCTCAGTCTCTCAAAGAAAAAGAAAAAAAAACAATAGCGTCCACTGATGAACCAACGAGGGCATGGACCACACGGTGCACTATGGCGCCGTTGTTGGTCATACTAGGGACAAATGGCGTGTTGTTAACATAAACGACTTTGTGTTTTGGTGACACCTAAACTAATTAACATATATTGGTGAATGAGAATTTTACACTCTTGCTCAAGTAGAGAACATAAATGTGGTCAAATTTATTTAATCATGTGTAAGAGGGTTGGTGAAAGAGATTTATTGCATGTGTTTGGTTGGTGTCAAAATGCATGAAAAATATCCGTTAACAAAGATATGTCACTTTAACTCTTTGAGATTATAGATGGCTAGTTATCAACCTTTTCATGAAATATATTAATGGAGCATCTGACCATTATATTTTACTATGTGTAAGAAGGTTGGTAAAGCTTGGTGCAAAAGATTTATTGTGTCTAGTTTGTGTCATCTATCTATTTAAACTAATAAAACAGACTTTTTTTTCATCCCTCTTCATCAAATTTTTTCTAAAAATAACAAAGCCTCTTATTGTGACACGTGGCATGGTCTGTTTCTTGCATGAGAAAATTTGAAAAATATCAGGTAAGTTGTACGTATTAAATAGCATTTAGGAACTAAAAATGTCAATTAATGTTTTCTTAAACGAGTCTTTTTTACAAAAATAGCTTTGCGTTTCCATATATTATTTTAAACAACCCTTTGAAACGTCAACTAATATTCTTAAAATTATTCAATATTTTCCTTCAATGTCCTAAAATATTTTCTTGACTAAAATACACCGTTGGTCCCTAAACTTGTATCGGAGGATCGCGATGGGACGAAACCGGGCATATTCATCGTCCGGGGTCCCTATTTCAAGGTTTTCACTCGCTACAAGTCCCTTTGACCATTTGCCGTTAGTCAAGGACATCTCAAGGCGTTACATTTGTCTTTAGTCCAAGGGTAATTTTGACATTTCCATATTTCAATTAAAAATTTCTTAATTATTGGCACAGGTAATGTAACCCTCTTCCCGCCCCAATAATTAAACACATAGTCGTATATCAATCGTCCCAGAACTTTCGTTACAAGAATTATCAGAATTCACAAACCCTAATTGCATGTCACAAAACCCCTGTTTATCGATCATAAAACCAAAGGCATGGAGTTTACCCTATGGAAAGTAAGAAGACAGTCAGGTTATCCAGTTGATGATACCGTCCTATACAACTCCGCTAAGAAGAAATACTGATCTTTTTTTTGTTGATTCAGTCATTGGAATTTGTAATTGTGGTATTTATTGTTTCCCAATTAAGTTTTTAGAATGCTTCAAACATATATTGACATGTTTTCAGGTGGTAGATCTAAAATGTTTAGTATGAGGGTTCATCACAATGGTGTCTTTAAGTACTGGCCTGGTAGAATATACGTTGGAGGTATGGAAAGTTTAGTTGATTTGGTTGATGTTGATAGTGTGTCAGTTGAAGAGTTGGATGTGCTTATGTATGAATTGGGTTATGAGTGGGTTCAAAAATTACTATTACTTTGTTAAGCCCGGTAGTAATTTAGATGATGGTTTGTATAGCTTAAGTGAGAGTGCTAATTTAGAAATATTGAAAGATCTTGTTGATGACCATAAGATGATAGAGGTTTATGTTGAAAATGGTAAGACAGCATTAGACGTTGATCAAATGTCACCAAAGTCTATTAGGACAGTTATTGCTGATGTGGATGCAACAAAGAAAAAGGCAGCTCTTGCTATTGTTCCATATTGCTCAAAGAAATTGTTCTTAGAAAACATTGTTAATAAGTCTGTGGTAGAGGACTTATGTGAGGTTACAGATCAACCTTTGGAAGTTAATACTTTGGTACAATCTAGTCGATGCCGAAACACAACCCTTGTTTCCAGCTGTAGAGGTCTGTCATACTGAAGATGTTGCAGGTGATGTCAACAAGCATATAGATAAACATATTGAGCATATCCAAATAGATAGTCCTGAAGAGGTATCTCAAAATGATCAAGAGTTTGGTCATCATGAGGAGGAAACATGTAATCCTGTGGATCATATCCAAAAAGGTAAATCTGTGTAGGTTAGTGAAATCGATGAAGCTGTAAGTGATGACAATGTGAGTGAGACAGACACTTATATGAGTGACGATGATGATATTGAGAACAATGGTGATGGAAACACAGTTGTCGATGAGGCTAATACTTTTGAGGAGCCTGATTTTGATGTTAATCTGTTCAAAGTGACCGAGACTACAGATTTACCATCTATAGGTACCACCAGCCAGCTACCACATGATTTTTTTAAGAAAAATGAGTTGGATTTGTTAGATGATAATGAGTTTGCAAGTGGTTCTGAGAATGAGGATGAGTATGTTATTAGGAGGAACAAATTGAGGGCATACAAGAAACAAAAGTTAAGTGAGGCAGCACAAACAGAGGACGAAATATATTTTTTCTGTGGTCAAAGTTTTGTAACTGCAAAAGAAGTGAAAGATAGGATCTACATGCTTTCAATAAAGACTAGGAGGAAATTGCAACTAATTAAGAATGACAAACAGAGAATTAGGGTTAGGTGTCTCGGACAAATACCTGTTTGTGGAATAACCGAAGGTTCAGGGCTGGGGAAAGTCCCAAAGAGGAAAAATGGTCCGATAACTAGAGGCCTCGGTAGGGATGTGTATTTGCGAAAGCGCAAGGAGCAAGTAACAGAGTGTCCATGGTTGTTGTATGTAGCCAAAAATACAGATAAAGATGTATGGATTGTTCGAACTTTCAAGGATGAACACAGATGTTTGAAATCAAGAGACATTAAAGCTTGTGACTACAAGTTTCTTTCGAAGCAAATAGTTGACCAAGTTCAAGTCAATCCAGATATTCCAATCAGGGCAGTTCAAGATCAGCTCAAGAACAGTTTGAAGTTCAGTGTCTATGCAAAAGCGTTAAGGGCAAAAACAAGGCGAAAATGAGATTAGGGGTGACCATAAGCGCCAGTACACCCTTTAAGAGACTATGTTGAAGAGTTGCAGAAAACTAACCCAGATACAACAGTTAGGATAAGTGTACAAACTGCAACAGATGCAACAAGTCCAACCAGAGTTTTCAAGAGAATGTATGTATGCTTAGGCGCATTGAAGGAAGGATACAAAGCTTGTCAAAGAGAGTTGTTGGGGTTAGATGGTGCTTTTATGAGGGGTCCTTTTCCTGGCCAGCTTCTAACAGCAGTCGGTATAGACAGCAACAATGGAATATACCCTGTGTGAGGTGTTCAATGGGAAACTAGTGGGAGGTAGGCACCAACCGATCATTACTGCTTTGGAATACATTAGAGAGTACTGTATGAAAAGAATAGTGAACGTTGTGAATGTGATTAAAAAATGTGCCAGAACATTAACACCAAAGGCAACACTCATGTTAGATGCAATCAAGAAAGAGGCTTATAAGTACACTGCTTTACGGGTTGAAGGAAAAAAGTATGAGGTGAGTGGATGGGGAGACAAGTGTGTTGTGAATGTTGAAGCTAGGGCTTGTACATGTAGAAGATGGGAGCTTACAGGCATGCCATGTAAACATGCTGTTGCTACCCACCGGTGTATGAGGTTGAATGGAATGCAAATAGGATCTGTTGAATCATGGGTTCATCCATGTTACTTGCTTAAGACTTGGGAAGAAACTTACAAACACCACATCTAGCCAATAAACGGTTATGAGCATTGGTATAAGTCACAGGTGCCTACAACCATTCTTCCACCTAAACATCATAAACCATTAGGTAGGGCACGAAAGAAAAGAACCGGGCTTTTTTGAAAATGATAATTGTGAAAAACCAAGAACTTGTCACAGTCGGTAAGAGTGTGGTTTGTGGTATTTGTGGCAATGCTGGTCACAACAAGAAAACATGTCTTGGGCAAGGAGGTGTTACAGGAAGTCAAGGCACTACACAACAGTCTCAAAAAACAGGTTCATCCTAGCCAAAAGTTACATCAAAGAAGAAGGCAAAGGTTACGGTGACAACTATGCGGTAATGATCAACCAAGTGTGGTCGGTCTCAACTGGAAGTCAAGTTGATGCTGCTTCTGGTGGGTCTCCAAAGCAATTCTGGACTAAGACCAAGATTATAGCAGCAAAGCTTTCTTCACCACAAAAAATTGCTAGTTAAACATATGAAAGCCAATGTTGTCCATCGAATATGTATTCCCCTAAACAATATTTGCTGTGTTTAAACAATGTATGTTTATGAACTTTGTAGACTCCAAAATGTTATGCATTTGGAAATATATCCATTTGCGTTATGTATGAAATCATGTCATTTTAGTGTATGGGTTTAATTGTGTTTTTATTGTATTGTTTTTAGAGTCTTCATACATCTGTGTTTTGAGTTGGTTACTGTTATTGTATTATCACAAACACTAATGAAGGATCAAAGATGGATGAACAACACCATATGGAGTTTATGTTGATACTCAAAAGTGGTGTCTGGTCATCCATCCTTGAGACTTCATATGTCTATGGTTCTCTATGGTTGTTGGATCTGTTGAACTTGGATTTGTGTTTTGAGTTTGGTTACTGTTATTCTATTATCACAAACACTAATGAAGGATCAAAGATGGATGAACAACACCATATCAAGTTTATGTTGATGCTCAAAAATGGTGTCTGTTCATCCATCACTGATCATTCATCCATCTTTGATACTTGTATCTGGGTTTCGAGTTGGATACAGTTATTCTATCATGACAAACAGGAATGAAGGATGAAAGATGGATGAACAACACCATATCAAGTTTATGTTGATACTCGAAAGTGGTGTCTGTTCATCCATCTCTCATCATTCATCCATCTTTGATACTTGTAGCTTTGTTATGAGTTTGATCATTTTACTAAGGTGTGGTTTGACTTGCATAATATTTGTGTGGCAACTAAGGTGGGTTTGATCATTTATAAGGGGTAGGAGAAAATATTAAAGGCATAACACTCAAAAGGACTAAAGGATAAAAGTAAAACTACGAATACTGTAGAAGGACCAAACTACATAAAAACTTGACTTTTCAAAAGTCAACCATCGCCACACTTCTACTTACACATCACCACACGTCTACTTACACAGACCATACATACCACCGACTGAAAAGGCAAAAAACCACCTACATTGCTAACCCACTAGATAAACCAAACACAGACGGCAAAGATGAGTATCCAGGAGAAAACACATAAATTCCTCAGTCGGCAGAGTTTCTCCTTCTCAAGGAGGAGTTCAGCAAGGGTATCGGCTTGAGTAACCTCTAGCTCATTTGCCCTGGCGACTGCGTCTATAGTATCCATGGTCTCGCTGATGAGGGCTTGTTGGCATTCTTGCAACGCCGCCTCATTACGCTGGATATGCCTTTGCAAGTAGAGGAACACCTCCCTTACTCTGGTGGTTTGTGGTGGATCCAACCACCCATTTATGGGACACCTGGATCCCTAAAAAATCAGAAAACAAACGTTTGAACACACTTAAAAGCTGACTCCAAGATGAAACTATTAACTAAACATGTTAAATTAAAAAAAATACAACCATTAGAATGCTAGCCAACCTGAACAGGACATGCATAGTATCGCCTGCCGGCGTTGACATTATTCCAGCAAGTTTTAACTACAGCTAGCCTACCACAAGCACAACGAACCATTATTAAATGTAGATCGGAAAAATTCAGGATAAGATTTAGTTTTGGTAGAGGAGACTTTAGGGATGAGTGGTGAATATGATTTGCTTTTATTAGGCTCTATTTACTGTCGCAGCCACAGAAAAGTGTATCGAGCACGCTTCAAAATATGGAAATGTCAAAATTACCCTTGGACTAAAGACAAATGTAACGCCTTGAGATGTCCTTGACTAACGGCAAATGGTCAAAGGGACTTGTAGCGAGTGAAAACCTTGAAATAGGGACCCCCGACGATGAATATGCCCGGTTTCGTCCCATCGCGATCCTCCACTACAAGTTTAGGGACCAACGGTGTATTTTAGTCTATTTTCTTTGATTTATGTTGATTTGTTATGCACGTACTTGGGAACTTTCAAAACTTTTAAGGTACACATCTTTTATATATTTCAAGTTTATATAACCATATGTTTCTAATTCTTCTCATCTGGCCATCTAACAAAATAATTCTTGTTTAATTGGTTTCACTGATTTATGCATTTCTATTGGATGTTCTTTATTTTGTTTATTTATGTGATTTCTAATTGATGTTTTTATTTGTAGTTATGCATAGATGAATTAGCTTCTTCAAATATGGAGCAAGAGCTATTCACTCCTATCCCAAGAATAATTAAAGTTAGTTATTTCCGGTCAGCAAGTAGTTGATCATCATGTATTGTTGTCCTTAAAGTTAAACTTAGTTTAAGAAAGTTTCATTGCCAAAGAATTCTATAAACATTTTGACATTATACGTATATCACATGTGTTTTTAGATTATATTGATGGTTTAAAGTCATTCGGTATTCTTTGATTAACCATTATGGATCCTTCATATACTCGTACAATAATTTAGGTAACAAATTACAAAGGGCTAATGGTTAAAAAAAGTACTAAATTTGTCACCCTTTCTTCTTTAGGGTAGCGAACAAATTTTTTTATTTTTGAGGGTATTATACTTTCAAATTCATCCTCTTTAGGGTATTTTGCAAAAAAGTTGGACATTTTTGCCCCTCTTACCCACAAGAGCAAATGATGGCAAGTATAATATATATATTTTTTTTATCATTTTCCCCAGTTTTTTATTATGTTAAATTTTGGATATGTATTAAGATAATTTATTTAATGATTTATAATTGTGTTAAATCTATGATAAAAATGTTTTGTTTTAAGTTTACACTATTTACGTTCAAACTCTTTAAAAGTCTAGACAATCGTGCACACGAAAATTATTAACAAATGCCTTGAATTAATTCTTAGTAAAGGAGTAAAGGTGTTGGTCCTTAAAAACTTTAGTGGTTTGCAACATGATATGAGTTTAAATAAGTATATGCGTGCAGCGTGTGGGGTTCAAATAGCGATTTTAACCCTTACCATTTAGGGCGGAAAAGCCGTTACACCATTTCATCATTTCATTTGTATATAACACAATTCATTTCACATTTGTAAGCGGTTTTGATTTTGTAATTTTCTCTTGTAATAAACTTCTACAAGTCAGTAAGCCATAACAAATCCCATTAACTAATTCTTGAGCTCAATTCTTATTGTTTGTGTTTTTGGTTAGTTACAGTCTTATTTGAATCTCGTTGATTCCTGTAAGAGTATATCAACGGTATCAAAACATCAATTCCGCATCTTAACCCATAAACCTATTGAGTTTGATCGTCGCCGATCAAATTCTGGCCAAAATACATTCGTTTCCCTATCACAAATACGTTACCCTTGTTAATTCTTATTCCGTTTTCTTAGCCAAAACACGTTTTCCGTACGGCTAGTACATTATTTATTCTTTAAATTCCATTTTTCATTTGAGAAGTACATGTCCTTTGCAAATGGAAGTGGCTGGTGGAACTAAATTATCTTAATAAGTAAATAGTGTAAACTTAAAACAAAACATTTTTAACATAGATTTAACACAATTATAAATCATTAAATAAATTATCTTAATATATATCCAAAATTTAACATAATAAAAAACTATGACAAATGATAAAAAAAATTATCATACTTGCCATCATTTGCTCTTGTGGGTAAGAGGGGCAAAAATGCCAAACTTTTTTGCAAAATACCCTAAAGAGGATGAATTTGAAAGTATAATACCCTCAAAAATAAAAAATTTTGTTCGCTACCCTGAAGAAGAAAGGGTGGCAAGTTTAGTACTTTTTTTTAACCATTACCCAATTACAAATGAGTTTTTGGTCATATCTTTATCTTTTTTTTTTAAATATTGGATTTAGATGTTTATTGTCCACCAAAGAAGTGCATAAAATAAGTAATGTGTACTCCTGTTCAGAATGCGTTCATAATGGGCGGTTTCAAAAAGCTTTTAAACTCATGAATTTTTTTTCCATTTCATTCATAGTGAGTGTTTTGTTCATGTTCATGTAGAATGAAAATATCCGTAATTTTAAACCTATTTGTTATTAAATTTGTGTTAGTTATGTATGATGGTTATAAAGCTTTAAAAAATTCACGTATTATAAAAACAAACAACTTTATTGATTGATGATTAATATGACATGCACCTTTATTAATCTTTTTGTCATTATGGATGGGGCTATTATACATGCCCAACGTTCCCAAGTACAAACATTGTTATATATCCCTAACACATATTCCTATTTATCATCTTAACAATAAGATAATCACACATATACAAATCAAGGGAAGAGATGAATCATGAGAATTATGGTGCGTTTGGTAGAGAGAAATTCAGAGAAAAGAAATGAAGTAGAGAATAGAATCTCAGATAATAGAAATCAGTAGAGAATTTTGTTCAATTCTAATGTTTGGTAACAACAGAGACTTGACCCGAGAAATGAAATTTTTTTTATTTAAATAATATTTTGTCTAAATAAAAATTCTTACAAAATATTTAAAAAAAATTATTTTAAAAAAAATATATATCTTTTTTTTAAATTTATTTTTTAAAAATTTAAGTACTTTCTTTAAAAAAATTATTAAAAAAAACTTATTTTTTTAAATTGTATTTACTTAAAAAAAACTTGTTTTTAAAAAAAATATATTTTTTAAAATGTATTTATTAAAAAAAAACTCATTTTTTTTAAAAAATAATTTTAAACTTATTTTTTTTTAAATAATTTTTTTTAAAAAATATTTTTCAATTTTTTTTTAAATGTAAAAAAAAAAAAAAAAAAAAAAAACACACATTTTTTTAAAAAAATTAATCCATTTCTCCAATTTCTCCACAAAATTAATGGAAATGGGGCTACTTAAATTACACTACTCAACTCTCTTCATTTCCCCACCAATTTCTCCGCTTTTCCATTTCTCTGGCTTACCAAACACGAGAATTAAAGCCATTTCCATTTCTCTATCTTCAATTCTCTTAACCAAACACACCCTAGTGAAGTTCATGTGTCATCGTCTCATGATTAAGATGATATATAAGAAAGGACAAATGAGAATAAATAGCATTTTTCTTTATTTACTAAAATTAGTTTCTAACACTCGATGCTCACCTGTTTCCACAAGAAATCAAAATTGACAAGATCATTAACTGCAAAAGGTTTTATACAAGTGTGTGTTATTCTCTTACTTATTTGACAATAATTTAGGTTACATGTATTTTTCTCATTTCGCAACAATTGCATTTTCCAACCGCGTATTTTTCTTCCAGCTTATTGCTTAAAAATAGATAAAAATAAAAAACATTAATAACTTTTGCTTTTAATACCGAGTAATTGATAGTAGTAAACCACTAAACCTAATAGTACGTAGTAATACATTAGGTTATCATAAAAAAATATCATCTCTTGCTTTTCTAAGACAAGAATCAAAATGACTCCTTAAGCTAAAGGGAGTGTCATCACTCTTCACCATTCACATCAACGTTATTTTAGTTTTTTTTCTTCTCTCACTTCCTTTATTCACTCTCACCTTTCATCCGTTTCCCCTGACATTTCATTAAAATCCTCACTTTAAATAAATATACACCCTTAAATATATCTCACACACTCACAAAAAAAAATAATAAAAAAATAATAATAATAAAGCCTTTTGAAATTGAGCCCCACATTTTATGCACTCTCACTATGATGAGCATCACCATTAAATGTATTTTAACCATGACTACTGGCTTCCGTTTTGGTTGGTCACTCGTGAGGAAAGGTGACGGTGACCAAGTCTCGTGTACTCCCTTTAGTCTTAAGTCGCAACCACTTTTATCATCTCATTGATTTAACCTAATTTAATCATCTTAAAAATATAACATCATGATCTAATTTCGATATGATATATACACACATTTTAGACTCCCATACATCGACGGTCACCATATATCAAAATCAATTTACTCATATATTCACCATTTTTATGATCATAATTGATTATCTTATCTGTTACTCCATCCGTCCCAAATTATAAGTCCATATTGGTATTTTTTGTTGTCCCAAAATATTTGTTCACTTTATATTCCAACCAACCAAAGGAGTGTTTAGTGGAGAAAGATGATATTTAATTGTTTAATAGAGTAGTTAATGGAAATTTTTTTAAACTTTGTGCAAAGTGAAAGTGGACTTATAATTTGGCACGAAGGGAGTATCTCTAAGATAAAAGACTCTTTGGCAGCACACATTTAAATTTTCTAAACATAACATTTAACCTACTAATTACACGTAGCAAGAAATATGATCAAGGGGTTGTTTACTAAATTATGTGGTTTTGAGATAATTCTATATTAGTCTCTTAATTAAGTGAGAAAATTTTTGTGAACCTCCCAATAGGAAATGTTTGAGCTCACTCATTAAATGAAAAAGAAACACTCTTAAGATTTCCTCCCTTTGTGTACACTCAAAAACACACTGAATTAAATAATAATAATAATAATAATAATAATAATAATAAATAAAAATCCCAATTTATCTCCCTTCTCCTCCAAAATCTGCACACAAAGTACCTTTATTTTAGTGGTGTCATATATATAGCAAAAGTTTTCTTTAGTCAAGTTTTTATGTTTATTATTTACATGTTAATAATATGTCAGCTTTTCTATATATTTTTTTATGTGTGTTGGTTGTGTTTTGACTTATTGAATAGGTTTTAGGTTCGGTTCTTGATCTACGATTTCATATCTGATTTCATAGTATTGATCCGCGGATTAAATGTTAGTGTGTTTAAAAAGTATAAATTTTATTATTTTGTTGGTTTTGCCTTTTTGGTGATAATAATTTCTAACTGACTTCTCCTACGGAGTAATATTTTTGTTATTTGATGAACCATGCAAAATCTATTCACTTTTTCTAATTTTAATTACTTTTCATATGTCTGTCATGTTCACGGTGTATAAACATTTAGAAACTATTATGATTATAAAGTACACTATTTCTATAAGCATGCCATTGATGAAAATTATGTATAGTAGTTTTTATGTGTTAAGTTAATAAAATATTTGTTTAAAAAAAGTTAATAGAATAATTACTAATTGGTAAGAATCACACCTATTATGTAACAAATTAGAAGCTGATATACGTGTCTTTAATAGGGACACATAAGCATGAAAGAGTTTAAAAGGCTAATCATTCGATTCATTAAAATATATCAGAGTTTACAAAGACAAGTCCCAGTTGGTTCCATGTTTACAAAATACATCAACATAAAGTATTTGATGTTTATCGAATGATAAAAATATGTTATAGCCTTCTTGATTGATTTTGTGCCCTCCGTGCCAGCCTCGATCATTATGGACCTGAGATAAAATATGCTTAAAAGGTTAACACAAAGGTTGAGTGCAATTCATAGATTTAGATAAATGGTTGAACACAATATGTTTGTAGTGTGAGCTAATTAGACTCATACTTATAGATGAAAACAAAACAGTTATTATTTCACTAAGCTCATGCAACCAAAGCGTTAACGTGTTCCAATATCAATTGGCGTGTTTGTCGCCCCTGTAGGTAATTTGTCGTTATACCTATGTTCTCAAATATAGTGCGTTTGTTTGAACGTATTTGGTCAACACAAACGGGATTTTCAATCCCAATAGGTCTATTCACAATATTCGCGCTCACTACTTCTAGTGATTATTTAGCTTTTTATCTTTTAATTTTTGACACATGTATGTTTTAGCTCAAATTTTTTTAGAAAACGAATTTACAAATATTTTTGCCAAATATGGAATTATTTAGGTTTTTTTAAGAGAACATAGTTAAAATAAATAAAAAATGATTAAAAAATTATTACTTAATAAGGTATGAATTGATTTTTTTGAAATGAAAAATTACGGGTTTTGTTTTATTATATAAAAGATATCATCTCTTGCTTTTCTAAGACAAGAATCAAAATGACTCCTTAAGCTAAAGGGAGTGTCATCACTCTTCACCATTCACATCAACGTTATTTTAGTTTTTTTTCTTCTCTCACTTCCCTTATTCACTCTCACATTTCATCCGTTTTAGTCACCTTCCCCTGACATTTCATTAAAATCCTCACTTTTTATAAATATACACCCTTAAATATATCCCACACACTCAAACACAAAAAAAATAATAATAAAATAAATAAATAAAGCCTTTTGAAATTGAGCCCCACATTTTATGCACTCTCACTATGATGAGCATCACCATTAAATGTATTTTAACCATGACTATTGGCTTCCGTTTTGGTTGGTCACTCGTGAGGAAAGGTGACGGTGACCAAGTCTCGCGTACTCCCTTTAGTCTTAAGTCGCATCCACTTTTATCATCTCATTGATTTAACCTAATTTTATCATCTTAAAAATATAACATCATGATCTAATTTCGATATGATATACACACACATTTTAGACTCCCATACATCGACGGTCACCATATATCAAAATATAACATCATGATTTAATTAAGTGAGAATTTTTGTGAAACTCCCAATAGGAGGGATTAAATGTTTGAGCTCACTCATTAAGTGAAAAAGAAACATTCTTAAGATTTCCTCCCTTTGTGTACACTCAAAAACACACAGAATTAAATAATAATAA
This sequence comes from Chrysanthemum makinoi, assembly GCA_910596185.1. Taxonomy (NCBI): domain Eukaryota; kingdom Viridiplantae; phylum Streptophyta; class Magnoliopsida; order Asterales; family Asteraceae; genus Chrysanthemum; species Chrysanthemum makinoi. Next base: position 297,053,775 of record OU343217.1, on the reverse strand, counting down.
TAATAATAAATAAAAATCCCAATTTATCTCCCTTCTCCCCCAAAATCAGCACACAAAGTACCTTTATTTTAGTAGTGTCATATATATAGCAAAAGTTTTCTTTAGTCAAGTTTTTATGTTTATTATTTACATGTTAATAGTATGTCAGCTTTTCTATATATTTTTTTATGTGTGTTGGTTGTGTTTTGACTTATTGAATAGGTTTTAGGTTCGGTTCTTGATCTACGATTTCATATTTGATTTCATAGTATTGATCCGCGGATTAAATGTTAGTGTGTTTAAAAAGTATAATTTTTATTATTTTGTTGGTTTTGCCTTTTTGGTGATAATAATTTCTAACTGACTTCTTCTAATATTTTTGTTATTTGATGAACCATGCAAAATCTATTCACTTTTTCTAACTTTAATTACTTTTCATATGTCTGTCATGTTCACGGTGTATAAACATTTAGAAACTATTATGATTATAAAGTACACTATTTCTATAAGCATGCCATTGATGAAAATTATGTATAGTAATTTTTATGTGTTAAGTTAATAAAATATTTGTTCAAAAAAAAGTTAATAAAATAATTACTAATTGGTAAGAATCACACCTATTATGTAAGAAATTAGAAGCTGATATACGTGTCTTTAATGACACATATGCATGAAAGAGTTTAACAATTTTTAAGTATTTTGGCGCTCGGTTCTGAATCCTTACTTTGATACTTGGTTAAATATTTTCCATAGATTCACTCTGATTTAGGTCAACTTGAAAAACTAGCTTTAAGTGTCTCATTCTTCTTATACAAAAGATGAAGATAATCAAAAGTTCATATAAAATGATGAAAGTTGAGTGAAATTAACCCAAACCTTCCCCGATACAACCCATATGTTTTGTCCCACTTCTCTTAATCCTATTTTCCACCCGTCATTCCAAAAGGATCCTGACAAGATATTGTTGCCACCTCTTTAAAACATTCTTACTTGCGGGACCATTGTTAAGTGTTGCGCTTAAATATGCGTCTGACTGTGGGTTGATGAAAAGTTGCATTGACGCCACTAAACACAGGAAACCATTTTGGTAAACGAGTGCTTATCATAAAGATGAAAATATCACCTTCTGATAAATGTTCGCCATTATATATTGTAAGGAATCAATTCTCGGGTCTCTCTCTTTCGCGATGACAATAAACAAAAGTTAGGGACAATCTATCGGGCAAGTCGGTTTGTATTTTCCACGATCTGTTTTTACACATGGCCAACTATGCGTAGCCGTCTCTCACATTAGGATCAAAAAAGGATTGAAGATGGTTATTTGTGACGAAAATGGAAATATCACTAATACCACCACCAACGTGGTCTACAAAGAAGTGCTACACAATTTATGATCAAATCTACATTTACACACATCTCGAATTAGTTGAATTAAAGGACTGACGATGTTTGTTTTCTTTTTTGGATTATTTCACCATTGTATTTCATATAACATACGCTTTTTATTATTACCAACTGTATACTTTATGTTTGTTTGTGGTTCTTTCTAACATATCACTTCATAATACGCAATATCATTTACTATTTTTTTCGACGTTACTTAAAAATACATGTGAATTTCACGGGTCTTTTAGCTAGTAATGAATAAAATGTTGTATGTGTGTCATTGATCTCTATCATTGATGGTTTAAGTTTCAACCCACATAATGGATAGCTCAGCACGGGCGGAGCCAGAATATAAAGTTAAGGGGGGCCGAACTTTATCATAATAAGACAATATTGATATAGTATATCTAAGAATTGTGATAAAAAAAAAAAAGTAAAGTAACGCCCAATACCGTCTTCTACGAGTTATGCGTCCCAATACCATCATCAACGGTGTATGGGGGAGGTTAAGACGTAGACAGCCATACCCCTATATAAGGTAGAGAGACTGCTTCCGGTTTTACTAAAGGTAGAAAGGACCTCATGCCTTGCAAGGGGTGCTGATCGAACCCTTGACCTCTGTCTCCAGAGGCAAAGGTGTTAAGCATTGTGATATAAGTACGTAATATTAAATATATTATGGCAATTATGTTCATCAATATTGAAAGAAGAAACTACCAACATAAAAGATGGAAAAAAAACAATCATTTATAAGTAGGGGTGGAAATGAGCCGAGCCGAGCCCGATTTGGCAATGAAAAGTTAAAGCTCGGCTCGAGCTCGGCTCGTGCTCGGCTCGTAATATATCTTTTTTTAGCTCGTTAATAAGCTCGAGCTCTGCTCGTATATATGTTTAATACTTAAAATATCATAATTTCGTTTAGACTCGCAAGTCCAAACGAGCTTTGTATGTAAAGCTCGGGCTCGAGCTCGATTAATAAATGAGCTCTAAATCGGGCTCGAGCTCGTTTAAGCTCGGCTCGTTCGAGCTTTTTACCAATCCGATCCCGAGCTTTTCACGAGCAGCTAGACTCATTTTCACCTCCGCCTAAAAGAAAAGATTTATATGAAATAATAAAAAATAACACGTATATAAATATTACTTTGCAGTTTGCATGTGGGTGGTAAACTTTACCTTTTTGTATACTGCATAAAATGATAACGTAATATTGCTTATATTAGAGCATGGGGTGTCGTGGGCAACCCACTTCTCTTCATTTGGGCCTCACGTGTGCCACCTCACATCCACATCACTCCAACACACTCACTTAAAAATACCCCTCAATCACAACTTTACTCAAACCTCTTCACTTGGGTCCCACCCACCCTCACAAACACAAAAGAAACAAAACAAACACTGCAAATTTTTTTGTCTTTTACCGTTTCGTTGTAACGGCGAAATGAGAAGTGGTGAGAGGCCATGGTGTCGTGGCAAGAAGTGGCGAGAGGTGGTGAAGTGCCACATAGGAAGTGGCGAGAAAAGAAATGCCCCATACCCCATGCTCTTACATAGTTGGGCTTATATTATACTACACATGTGGGTTCATTGGAGGGGGCCTAGCACCTGCTAGTCACCCCCCTCCCTCCGCCTATGGATAGCTGCCATCTAACTACAAAAATAAAGTACAAGATTATTATTACCTTTTTTGTTCACGAGAAGTTAACTTTCATATCGTGTTTTACTGTCTCAAATTACCTTATAAAAAGGCACCATATATATCAACCAAGCAACGTTTTATGAAAGTTATTTTTGGTTTTCTATTGGAGGTGGTGAAAAACCAGCAACATGGGCGGGTTGGATAAGGCCAAACTGATGTATTAGAGGTTGAAATTACAGTTGTCGACTTGTTGGGGTAATGTGGGCATTCTCCTTGTATCTGGAAGCAGTTGCGATACTTCCTCAGCTAGTCTTGCTGCAAAGAACAAGAAACATCGATAACTTGATTGGCCAATATGTTTTTCTATGGGTAATAAAATTTTGCAGTACTAATTCAAATTGCATTGTAGGTTTAGCCGTTCAGATACAAGTACGTTGTATATTTTGAACATCTAAGGTTTTATGTGGATAGAAACTAAATCTGTATTTCTTTTTGCAGCGCATACCGAGGTTTATTCATTCTGAACTGGATTTACCGTTACTTCTTCAACCCCATTATGTCCATTGGATCAGTATGTCTCTCTTTCTCGCTTTAATTCACACTAAAGAAGTTGTTTAGGCGTTAATATCGAAGCCGTGTTTTCATTCATATCGAATTCATCGTAGAATATCAAACTTCAAAACTCACACTCAAAACTCAGGAATGAGAAATAAAGAACAAACTTGGAGAAACGTTTACTGATATTCATTCATCTTACTGAATAGAACTAAGACTATTTATAGCCTTGTGAAACCCTAAAAATAGTAATCCCTAGGGTTCGCACAAGTGTGTCCCTTACAAAGTGTGCAATCCCTAGGGTTCGCTTCATTTAATAACCGCCACCGCCTCTTTCTTCATTTAAGATTCCCTTTCCATCCATTTCAAAATTTCCCCCACAAATTTCCCACAACCCTAACATTCCCTGTTGAAATGGGTTTCCATGGCAGAACTTATTCACAGGGACATTTTCCAAAAAAAAATGACGCCCGCCGCTACGCTCCTGGCTACCTCGTCGAGATTTATTCAAATCTGGTTTCGGACGTACGATATGATATCGACACTATGAGTTATAGAGATTTCATGCTTTATCAGCTTATACCGGCAATAGCTGAAGACAGAAAGCTTGGCTTGTTAGGGTACGCCTCTTGGCGAGCCTAACGAGTCAAGCTGAAATCTCTATATTCATTCGGAAGGTAGATCTGTATGTAGTGGCAATTTTCGATGGGGATGAGTTGTATGAGGTGGGTTATGAAGCTGACGAGGCACGATACTTCGAGGATGCTTATTTTACTGAGTATAGGGAAAGTTACCCGGTTCTGTTTAGCGAATGTAGGGGAGATTTGTAGGGTATAGAGTTAGGGTTTGGTGTTCTCAGGGAGCACATACTTCATTGTATCAATACTAGAGGTTTGTGCTTGTTGTGGAGACGGAGCGTAGGTATTTTTGCTTTGAGCTTTTCGGAGCCTGCGAGGTTTGGTTGGAGTTTTCCCCGCAGGGACGATCCTTGCACTTTCGTAGCATTTGGGACGAAACATGCAATTTGGCCAAACTTTAGGAATGGTTTATGCAATTTACTTATCTTTATCTAGTTATCTTAATTCTTATTTACTACGTAGTACTCCCTAAAACAATCATTATTTGTCAAACACTTGACTTCCAACAACAGAAGTGATCTAAAGAGTAGACGCTATCTCCTCCACCATGTATTATTACGGGAAATTATCATATCACTTTCAAAATGCCCATCCAAACAACACCTAAAAGTAACAACTTTAAAATAGGGATTTAACCAAACTACAAGAAATATGATAATCATATAATCCTAGAGGCAAGAACTAGATTAAATTAATACAGAGTAATTAACTAACTCAAGAAACTTATTGAAACTTAAAGATACAAATATGTCAAGCACAAAGAATTTGACTTTCTTTTTTTTATCCAAGAAGTAAAGAAACCTATATAACACTTAATAAAGAAAATAACATAAATCTAGAGAAAATGTAGGAACTATTCACATGAATTCATGGTTAATCATACTCCGTATATCACATATTAAACCCCGGAAAAACATAAACCAATAAACGGTTTTTTATTCAAATAAACAAAAATTTAAACTAATTCTAATTCAAATGACCCAATATTAAAAACTTGCAAATTCATCAAACTGATCACCACCCAATTCACAATTAACAAAATAAATATATTAATTCAAATAAAATGCAATCTTGAGTCAATCACACAATCAAAAGAACATTCAAACTGAAATAAAAAACATAAATTTCTATATCCAAATGGAAAAAGATTCATAAAGACTAAAACCAAGTTCATAATTAGTACACAAAATGAAAAATATTCAAATTAAATGTAAAAATCAAACGATCACAAGAACATTCAAACTGCTATGAAAACACTACAAAAACACAAATTTCCCAAATTCATAAACAAAAATACCCATATTGTAATACATCACAACCCGGTTCACAATTAGTACAAAATACATATAAAATTCAAATAAAATGTATAGCTATTAAGTCAATCAAATGATCCCAAGAACATTCAAACTATAATTAAACTTGTAAAAAAACACAACTTTAAAATACACAAATGCCAAAAGATTCATAAAGATTAAAAACCAAGTTCACAATTAGTACAAAACATAAAAAAGATCAAGTAAATAATAAGCAAATCATATGATCAAGAACATTCAAACTACAATTAAAACACTAAGGCTGTGTTTGTTTTTTAACCAAATGATATTATGGTTTTGGAAGGTCAGGACTTAGGACAAAAAAAATGAGTGTTGACTGCATATGTGATAAGTGAGGCGTGGATTTAGGTTATCCGATGCCTTTATATTATGGTTGTTTTTAGGGTTATTATTGGGTTATTTTTTGTAGTTAATCTTGTGCCAAGTAGTGAAAATTTTAAGACAGGTTTGGGCCTAATATACTCACCGTATTTGGTAGTGTTGTTTTGTCATTTGACATTAGGGGTATTCATTGTGTAGGTAATGCCCGAATAAACTAAAAAACCGAATCAAACCAAAAATAATTTATTTAACGGTCTATTATTGTGTTAAATTTTTGATAAAATTTTGTTTCATGTTTACACAAGCTACTTATTCATCGCATTGCCATGTTTATATATATTTAAAAAAAGATAATTAAAACCATTAAGACAATTATACAAGAACAAACAACATTATTTCATTCAGAGTTAGACTTTATAGCCACATCTTACCAGTAAGATGTGGTAATCAGATTCAGACCTAAAACATCTTAATAAAACAAACACACCGTAATTAAAAAAAAAAAAAAACCTATGTTGTAATTCATCAAACTGATCACAAAAAACATTTAAACTACAATTAAAAAAACACAAATTGAACATGCCAAAAGATTCAGATAGATAAAAAACCAAGTTCAAAATTAGTACAAAATGCTAAATAGTAATCAAAAGAACATTGAAAGTATTAAAAAAAACACAGCTTTAAGATACCCAAATGAGAAAAGATTGAAAAAGAGTAACAGGCATGTTGTAAAAATGACTTACAGATTTGTCAAAGATATGGATTTGATTTTTTTGAAATCTTTGTTGTTGGCTTAATTTTTGGGTTGGTAGACAAGAAGAGATACCACCGGTAGAGATCGTTTCCCTTTATTTATTTGTATTTATTTTTGGTTGAAATAAAGTTTGGAGTTTGTGTGGAGTGTCGAGGAGATTACATAGAAAATCATTTTTTTTTTAAATCGCACAACTCACAAGCATAAGTTAGAAATCAAATAGTTTTAAGGTTAGTTCTATCATCTAAGAGCTATTAACTCACAAGCATAAGTTAGTGGATTAAAAAAATGATGGTTATCAGATCTTAAAAAGGGCTAAAAACATAAGAGTTGTCTAAAAAGTGTATATATTTATCAATATAACTCCCTAAATATTCTGGTACACACATTTTTATTATTTTAAGTTCATAAATTAGATTAAGTAAAACATATACTAATTTTTAATCCAAACAAATTAGCTCCAGTAAAAACATATACTAAGATTCTGATGGTTGAAATGTGTGAAATGAAAACCACAGTTCAAAAAGAACTTGATTAGATACGCACATTATCGCCGTCGAAGATCGCAACACATAATAACGCTTTTGAGCATAATTAACACTTTCGAGCATAAAAGGCTCCATCAACCATAGTGTTCTTGTTTTTGTGTTTTGAGGGGTTGAATTTTTTATGGATATAAGAAAAAGAAAAACAAATACAAGACTCAAATTCCAGATTCAAGATCTTAAATTTTCCGAAATCAACACAAAGAGATCATGTTTGTGTGAATTGGTGAAGGAGAATAGAATGGAGGCGTGTGTTTGTAGTGTTAGGGTTATAGTGTTTATATAGTGACTGAGGAGTAGAGAAAATAAATGAGGGTTGGTATAGGTTTGGTGTTAAAAATTTATTGCCTCATGGGGCTTGTTAATGGATTTTTTTTCAGTATTAAATATGTGGCTAGTTATGGGATTTTTTATGAGTCCATTATATGTTTCAATGAAAGATTTTTGCAACCACAAATTTGTTTAGATGGAAAAACAAGCTATAAACAAAGATTCATGGTTCACTGGGGATTTGAAGAAAAATAAGAGGTAGTGGCATGAACAAGATTGATGTGTAAAAATGGATCACTTACTACTAAGTGTTGATACAAATATAAGGAGAGTATACATAACTCACTTTCAACTCAAAAAAGAAATAAATATTTCATATACTATACTATACATTTTTCTATTTATGCTACTTTTTGGAAAAGCCATGAATTGAAGGTTGATAAATGAGTGCAACGACATAGTATTGCTAGTACGTTGCGGCGGGGTTAACCTCTTTTCTACAGTAACTTGTTTGTTCCAATCGAGACTGACTTTTTGTGATCTTTTTCAAACATTTTAAAGCTAATTAACACATCATAAGTGAAACCATTAGCAAGTAAAATAATGAAATCAAACGCCATTGACCAAGGCTGAAACCGGTTTAATGGTTGGTTTGTTTGTACAAGAGATGAGATTCAAGACTTTGTGTGTGCAAGAGGTGAATGTTGTGAGTTTGTGTATGAAGAAGTAGGGGTTGGAGTTGAATTAGATGGAAGTAAATTGGGTTGGTTGTGGAATTAAATGTTTTTGAGATTTAATTTGTGGGTACAAACTTTTGGGCAGGAATGAGTTATTGTAGAGACTGTGGTTGCGTGTTTGAGTACACAAGAATTATTTGATAGAAAAATCTTCAACAAAATGAACATCTACATATGCTAGACTTCGATTTGCAATTAATGGCATGAAATTTAATTGCTCGCATTCAAAGGAGATAGACTCATATGCTATGTCCTACCACATTATGAGATTGTGTATTCGGATATGCATGAGTAATTTAATGTTTTGAAAAGTTATTGGTGTAATTTTATGTTTTAAAATGATATTTGATGCAATATTAAGGAATGTGTGTTTAGTTATTGAGGTGTAAAAAACTAAAAACTGTATGATGCAATATTGAGGTGTCAGTAACTAAAAACACTTTCACTAGCAATAACAACCAATAACTGTTATTGGCACATGTAAGTCCTAACACATCACAAAAAAAATCTCAGTCTCTGAAAGAAAAAAAAAAGAAAAAGAAAAAAACAATAGCGTCCACTAATGAACCAACGAGGGCATGGACCAAACGTATGGCACCGTTGTTGGTCATACTAGGGACAAATGGCGTGTTGTTAACATAAACGACTTCGTGTTTAGCTGACACCTAAACTAATTAACATATCTTGCTAAATGAGAGTTTTACAATAAAGGTGGTCAAATTTATTTAACCATGTGTAAGAGGGTTGGTGAAAAAGATTTATTGCATGTGTTTGGTTGGTGTCAAAATGCATGAAAAATATCCGTTAACAAAGATATGTCACTTTAACTCTTTGAGATTATAGATGACTTTATCAACCTTTCAATGAAATATATTAATGGAGCATCGGACCATTATATTTAACTATGTGTAAGAGGGTTGGTAAAGCTTGGTGCAAAAAATTTGTTGTGTTTGGTCCGCATCATAATGAATAAAATGTTGTATGTGTGTCATTGATCTCTGTCATTGATGGTTCTAAGTTTCAACCCACATAATAGATAGCTGCCATCTAACTACAAAAATAAAGTACAAGGTTATTATTACCTCTTTTGTTCACGAGAAGTTAACTTTCATATCGTGCTTGACTGGCCAATATGTTTTTCTTCTTCGGTAATAAAATTTTGCAGCACTAATTCAAGTTGTCATATGTAACCCACTATCATTTATACCCGTATCAAAATGACCCATTCCGACTTGTTTAGACCCGGCCAGTTTGGAACAAATGTTTCATTTACACTTTTAGTGACTATTGCTGATAATCTGTGTGGTGACGGTTTCCCATTTACAATGCAGCTGGAAGAACAATGTAAGGCTTCAGTTACCTGCTTGAACTTGTTCTTTGATGACAATAATGCCGGATGAGAGAGTTGTAAGAATCATTACCAATTCTCATAGGGTTTGTATTACAGAATTTAGTTCTTTTAAAATTGTTTGGAATGCCCATGCGGTTCAGCGGTTCTTATATACTCTCGGAAGTGGAGATGTAAACAGAAAAGTATATGTATCATTGACTATAGAGTGTTCGCCTTTTGTTGACCGGCTATATCATATCTTCAATATATACTTAAAGTTCGTAGGACTAAAGGAGTGATGTTTACAATCAATTTTCCATGTCGTTTTCGCTCTTTGTTCTTCACCGATTGGTTGTATAGACAATATACACTTAACTTTACTACTCATGATAGATTGCTTATTCATTCTGACTAAGCTGAATATGACGTTGCACTTCTTTCTTAATCAGGTTGAAATGTGAACATGTGGTATAAACTTTCATAGCATTATTTTCTTATTATCAGCATGTCGCTAACGGCTCAATAGTTGTCGAGTAGTGCAATCTTCAATGTAGCAAAATATAACTCCAAGGGGTAAATATCTACCCCTTGGAGTTAGACAGTTAGTATTATGAAAAACATCTGAAGCATATGCGCGTGAATGTAGAATGATCGTATTGCAAAATTCATACTTTGTAGCAAGAAACGGAAATCATGTTTACTTCAATATCACTACCCTTTTTAGTTCCAACACTCCGAAGCATATGAGCTTTTCAGTTCCAACAATCCATAAGTACTTTAAAAAACATTATAAAATTAAAAAATGTAATTATTTTGCTCCCCTTGCTCTATTTTACATGACACTTGGGACCATCATACTCAGAAAGGGCAATGACGCATATTTTATCAAATGGCTGAGAATGTTATACAGTCCACGAGAAAAACTGTTACAAGTTAGCAACATTGTGCAATTTCTTAATGGAGCTATAAAAATCAGTTGAGATAATAACCATGACTTTCTTACATGAAAGCTAACAAACGTGTCCAACCACATTCTCAATCTTACCAGTGGCGAAAAGTACAGCATCTGCCATTAGTTCTTCACCATGATCTGTAGTAACTTTTATGCCATCCTCTTTTTTCACCATGCAATGATAATTTTTCAGAAAGCAGAGTTAAGATTACTGAAGCATGTCGATTTGATAGAAGTCTAATGATCATATAGCAGAACCCATAGATTTACAGTAGAACCCATCCTACTAAAAGTTAGTTTGGTAAACTAAGAAAGTCTTGGGGCTCGTTTAATTTGGGATAAAAGGAATGCCATATAACTAAGAAACTCTTACACAAACAGAGCCTAAAATATGAAGCCTCAATAAAGTAACTGAATTCTCCATTTCCAACCCTTAAAAAACGAATAAAATGATTATTTGACCATATCTTCAATCATATTTTCTAAAACTAAGACATGTCTGGTTTGTCATTTTCAAATATTGCTATTATACCTAATACACGATGATAGTAGAAGAGCCTAACTTACTAGATGTTTTAAGTAACCCATGTAACTTAATGGCACAGATAAGCGAGGCATAGAAATGATTAAATATAAAACATTAAACAACAAAACCTTTTATAATCGGCTTTAAGCTTAAACAAATTGCCTCTTCTGTAGTAGCTTTTTACAGTCAAAACCAACATTCTCACTCACTTGCCATCCATACTCCCTTGCGTCCTACACATGTTGAAACAAGGATCAGTAAGCACCAAGAAAACTTGAAAAGCACAAAAAAAAGGGGGTCTGTTAATCACATGGTGACTGTTTGGCACATCAATCACATTACACATACCGATCTTTCAAAACACAGTGCTGCACATCGGCCGTGGCCGCCGATGCCACAACCTTTCCAGGACTTACTGTTGTCGCCACGAGGGACACCACCACTTAGCCAAGCACCTGTGCCACCGCTACGAGATGCACGAGGGCCTACCAATATCACCATGAAGGCCGCCGCCGCCACTAGGCCCACCACCACCACCGTAATTAGGCTCGCCGGTATGATCAGGGAATAATCCTGTACAAATTTTGAAAACTAAATATAAACACAGAGTTTTATTCTAAAGCAACTAGAAGAAAAAGTAAACAACTATACCCAAGTATGGAAGATCAGTGCCTTGATGGCATAGCATTTGACTTGTAGAAGTTGTTCAGCGCCGTAAAATGTCTTGATATACCGTTGTAAACCCCTTGTACCATTATCCCACCCTCTAGCCACACGCGATATATCTTTCCACTTTAACAGTAACCACACCATCCAATATAAACTGCCATCCATATTTAGATTTCTCTTCCCATGGAGTTTAGATGTAATCAACCAATACATTGATGAGAAGAGAAATCTGAGTATGGATGGCGTTTTATTTTGGATGGCATGGTTACCGTTGAACTGGAGAAAGATATCGCATGTGGCTAGAGGGTTGGATGATGGTGTAAGGGGTTTACAAAGGCATATCAATACATTGTATGGCGCTCAACAACTTTTAAAAGTCAAATGCTGTCACAATTCTCAAATTCCGGTCATTTCTCATACTCCATATTTATCATTTCATAACGATTCGTGCATGGTTTTGCCTTTTTCATTAAACGTTATTTTCTTATTAAATAAACGTTATCGGCGTAACATTATTTTTGAACATTTGACCCGATACTTCCAAAAATTATTCCAATATATTGTAACACTCATATTAAGATTTTAAAAAATGTTATTATTAGTTTACCCAGTGTTTTAAATCTATTTCGTATATAAATTGTTATATTTATATAAATTACGACGATTTTCTTAAATTCAACCCGATAAATAATTATTCACTCAAATCTTTCAAGAAATGTATTTTTATAACTTTTATGACCTCAATATATTTTATCTTGAACCGTGAAAATTTATTTTATCTAACGCTACCTTAAATATTCAAATGTGTATACAACTTACTAATATTACTCAACAATGCTACAAGTTACTACTATCCTCAAATAACTCTACATTCACTTACACTTACACTTATATACTTACATAATAATAATAATAACACTAATAATAAATATATGTATATGTATCATTAAATGAAAGATTCACCAAATAGATTTTCAAGATCTTTCAAGTATATAAGTCTTACACTCCAACTTTTTTCTCATTCAAACCAATAATTCAAGTCTCATCAAGTTGTTTTTCTCTTCTCCTTCTTCCCTCAAAAATCCGGCCACCTATGGTTACCAAGGAAGTGATCATCAAAATTTTTCTTGTCAAGTTCTACACAATCTAGATACACTCTTTGTTTAGGTTTTGAAATAAAAACCTAGGGTGTTTAGGATAATCCTTGGTTCACTAAACCTCATCAAACAATTTGTAAGCATAAAACTTCATCTATTACTTTTTCATATATATTTTTCATACATTTCATGAAGTCCATATGATCATATGTGCTCAAGTTGTAGTTTTTATTCATGTTTATCAAATGTTATCACCCATATGTGTCCTATTAATTTTTATAACAAGTATGTACTAGTTAGAAGTTTATAAAAATGGTAAGTTTGAAAAATGGATCATCAAAGTCTAGTTGTGATTTTTGGAGGAAATGATTACATAAATTTTATACATGTTTAATTAAGTTTGTATATATATTTTTAGCCTTATAATGAATATTTATTTTGGTTATGATCAAAGGAAGTTGTTTTACTAGTAGGATTGGTGATGAGTAGATTAAGGGATTTATGTGGTGAAGTTGTGGTTGAACAAGTAGAAAAATGGTAATTTTAAAATAAGCGCGGAAGCGTAATCGAAATTAATAATTTTTCGAAAAGTTAGTCATTTTATAAGTTTTATTAAAGTTTTAGAAAATAGATTTTTAGTTATGAACGTGGCCTTTTGAACGGACTAAAACGGAGTTATAACGAAAAATATACGTGGTTTCCAAGTTACGATTTAAAAACTATAATTTTCCGGAAAATATTCATGCAGTCCGAATTTTAACTGACCCAAACAGTGGCCTTAAAATTTCTGTGAAGTCTCCAAGTTTAAAATATATTTACTCTTCATTACCTTCGCGTGGATATAAAGAACTTGAAAACGGACTTAAACGAGTGATTTATGGTTAACCGAACTTTGAGTCCAAAACGTCTGAAAACACTATTCACACTTTAGTAAGCTGTCGATTTTATCAAGGTTTTTGAGGGCCCTGACGTTTCGGGAAATGGACGTTAAAACGAGTTAGTTTTCCTATGTATATATTACATCAAGTCCGACGTAAACTGATTTTTCAATTACTAAACCGACGTAGTTTTAACTACATTTTCACCATTAACTCAAAAGTATTTATTCTCGACGTGAAACCGTCACACATTCAAGTAACAATATATTTTTTTATATATATAACTAGTTTTCAAGTAGCATATTGGGTGATACGTTTTCAAATCATGCATTCACGACAACATATCATAACTCAAGTCATAACATTCATTTTAGGTCGTGGATAGTTTCGGGCCTCACTTTCGTGCATTTCATTTTGTTAGCATATCAATCACACCCGGTGAGTTCGTAGCCCCTACTTTTACTTGCTTTCATAACATGTTTTGGGGGAGATACATGCTCAAACTATTTTCATTTACTTTTGCAAGTACTTTAAACTTTGACATACTACTGTGAGTTTTCATAGCCCCACCTTCTATTAATTGTATACAAACTTTTGGGGATATACATGCTCAAACTATTTTCATTCACTATTACAAGTACTCTAAACTTTTACATACTATTGTGAGTTTCATAACCCCTACTTTTATACATTTTCAATTACTTTTTGGGGAGGTACATGCTCAAACTATTTTCATTTACTTTCACAAATATTCTAAACTTTGACATACTACTGTGAGTTCATACCCCGCTTTTACTCGTTTAAATTCTACAAACTATTTGGGGCGAGATATATGCTTATTTATCCAAACATTTAAACTCTTTTGCCAAATAACTTTACCTATACTTTAGACTTGATTGCGTTTTATACTTGATTGGGTTATACTTGTTTCACTCTTGCGAATACTCAAACTATTTATACAATTGTGTTACAATATACTTCTTATACACTTTGGACATTGTGTGTGGTTTATTGCGATATGTGCCTTAATGTGCTAAACTAGTTTTCAATTATGCATTAACATACAAACTTTAGTGGTTAACTCTGGGAGCGGCAGAGAGGTATTGATAGTACTATGTACGCCCCCACCCTTGTGTCCTTGATGACGTGACCTTGGGTGAATATAATCTGTTATTCAAGTTATTCAAGGCAACACCACAAACAAGTTAGACTCGACAAACAAGATAGACTTCGTGCGTGAGGTTCATTGGCGTGATTCTTTGCATTAAGTTTATGTATATATCGTATGCACCTATGTCCTACTTACAAACAAGATTGACAATTACATATTTTGGCAATGGATTGTAAACACACAGGTTGCAAGTTTTGTATGGGCGAACTTGGCTGAGTGGATTTGCACGCTTTCTTTGCATCAACATTTCTAATAGACTTTTTCAAATCATTTTCAACAAACTCTGAACTCACCAACCTTTGTGTTGACACTTTTAGCATGTTTATCTCAGGTCTTAAGGTGATAGCATTTCATGGAGCTTTTGGGTCGCATGGCATACATTGGAGTCTTGTGCTTTTAACAGTTACCATTCGACATGTTTTGTAAACTCTTTGTGTATTATCAAACTTTGGGATATCTTTTGTGTTGTAAACTTTAACTTATTTATCGAATGGTAAACTTTTCAAAACGTCTCATTATAGAGGTCGTTTTCTGTATCCATACTTTGTGCTATGACGTTATACCCCAATGACACTATCGTTCCGCTGCGATATTTTGGGGGTGTGACAAATGCTATGCCATCGATGCATTGATTTTCCATACTTGGGTATAGTTTCTTACTTTTTCTTCTATTTGCTTTAGAATAAAACTTTGTGTTTATATTTAGTTTTCAAAATTTGTACAGGATTATTCAGACCCTGATCATACCGGCGAGCGGTGGTGGTGGTGGGCCCGGTGGCGGCGGCGGCCCTCGTGGTGAGGTTGGTAGATTATGAAAGGCTTGTAAACAGACCCTTCACAAGATATGAATCTGCGGGTATGAGATCGGGGCAGCGTAACGACGGGCTTCACTTGGCTTCTTGCATGTAAACATATCTTCCTCATATTGATCAAACATTTCTAATTGGGGAAAATTGAAGGATGGGGTTTTGTGAAGTAAATTATACCTTAGTGTCGTAAATTCCGAGAACGTCTATTACAACAATAGTGACAACAAGCTCGTTTGCCTTTATCTTTTCTTGCTCTCTAACCTGTAAACAAATGTGTTTTGTGTTTATGTGTGTTGTGTTTGTATTTGTGTTTGCGTAGGAGGGTTTAGTGGTGGATCTACCTTTTTGTCAATCATTGAACGTATTTGTGATTATACCCATCAATTTTAAGTTGTAAAGATGGGAAAAATTAAAAGAAAAGCCAAGTGTTTGTGTACTTGAAGAAGAATAATATAAGTAAAAACGGAGGGGAGAAAAAACCAAGGAGGAAACCGGTTTAATGGTTGGTTTGTTTGTACAAGAGATGAGATTCAAGACTTTGTGTGTGCAAGAGGTGAATGTTGTGAGTTTGAATATGAAGAAGTAGGGGTTGGTGTTGAATTAGATGGAAGTAAACTGGGTTGGTTGTGGTGAATTAAATGTTTGAGATTTAATTTTTGGGGTAAAAACTTTTGGGCGGGAATGAGTACACAAGAATTATTTGATGGAAAAATCTTCAACAAAATGAACATCTACATATGCTAGACTTTGATTTGCATTAATGGCAAGAAATTTAGTTGCTCCCATTCAAAGGGGATAGACTCATATATTGTTTATTCAGATATGCATTCAGATATGCATGAGTAATTTAATGTTTTGAAAAGTTATTGGTGTAATTTTATATTTTAAAATGATATTTGATGCAATATTAGAGAATGTGTATTTAGTTATTGAGGTGCAAAAAAGTGAAAAACTAAAAACTGTCTAATGCATTATTGGCACATGTAAGTCCTAAGAGTATCTTCAATGCAAAAACTAACAATAGCTTTCTACTATTTTAAAAAGCTTTTTTTAGAGAGGTTTTTAGCATTTCATTCAAAGCTCTATGAAAAACTTTTTACAAAAGCTTGATAAACTTCAAGTAATTCTTTCAAATTTTTCCAAGTCTTAGTTATTAATTGTAGTATGCATTTAATGCATTAAATGCATCAAGTATTTAAAGACTTGATGCATTCGGATATGCATGGAATGCCCATACGGTTCTTATATACTCTCGGAAGTGGGGATGTAAACAGAAAAGTATATGTATCATTGATTATAGAGTGTTCGTCTTTTGTTGACCGGCTATATCATATCTTCAATATATATTGAAAGTTCTTAGGACTAAAGGAGTGATGTTTACAATCAATTTGTCATGTCGTTTTCGCTCTTTGTTATTCACCGATTGGTTGTATAGACACATATTCAGTCAAGAACACTTATCTTTACTACTCATGATAGACTGCTTATTCGTTCTGACTAAGCTGAATATGACGTTGCACTTATTTCATATTCAGGTTGAAATGTGACAAAGTGTGGTATAAACTTTTAAAGCATTATTTTCTTATTATCAGCATGTTGCTAACGGCTCGATAGTTGTCGAGTAGTGCAATCTTCAATATAGCACAATATAAATACAAGTCTACTAATTTATTTTGGACGATGATTTTTTCACGTTTTTACTTGACCCATAACTTCTTGATTGGTGGACAACTCACGTAGCATAGCAAATTAAGGTTCAAACCTCGCTCAAAGAAAAGTCTGAAAAGTGTTGCAAATAATACCGGTTTATACATAAGAGAAGAAAAGCTCAACTTTTCCCGATTTAAGTCTCGATTGCCACATGGTTACGGGTTCAAGTTCACGCAATTATTATGTTAAAAAATACATAGAGGTAATTCCCTACTTGACCCCATAGTACAATTGTACTTACCCCAAGTGAACTTTTTTTTTCCTCTCTCAAAATGGCCCGAGGCGACTCTCGCCTTGGATGAGTTTAGGCGACTCCTTTAAAATATTGACATGTGTCCCTACATTTGTAAGAAACAAGTACATGTTAAGTACATGTGTGTAAGACACTAGTCTATCTAATTTCTTGGGCGACTGATGTATACCGTACCGCTGTGACTTCAATTTGTTTCTTTGCAAAAAAAAGTCAAACTTCATAAATACCCTCTTATGTTTAAAAGTAAGCTCCCTATGGTTTGTGAGATATAATGAATTTAGTCCCTAATTTTTTTAGTCCCCAAATTTTTATACATTTTCGTCCATAATTTTTATAGTATCACGAATTTAGTCCCTAATTTTTTTATTATTTATTCAACTATTAATACGTTAGAAGTTCCGTTTTTATACGTTTTACCCGTTTTTATACGTCTTTATCCATTTTTATACGCTTTCGTTCGTTTTTTAGAACGACAACTTTATACCCTTCCACTTACACCATTTCTTTGTAAATGAAGTTAGACCACACAGTTCTTATTACTATGACTTTCAAAAAGAGATGTCATATCTCAGTAACGGGGTATGTTCTCCATGTCGCTTATTCATATCAACCTCAGTTTAAACACGTCTTACCCACCATTGTAAATGTTATATAAATAGGTGTGTCAGGTACTATTACAAACATAAGGTTTGTGCGCCTTTCAACCCATTCCGCCATTCCTATTTAGCTATTTTTATTGTATTGCAAGTTTGACCCCCGTTAAAAATTTAGCATGGCCCAAGCAACCCATTCATATGAAAACGGATTTTTAATGAACAGTCTCAGATGAATATGAGCCTTAGTACCGGAAAATTCCTAGATGAGACAAGTATGATACAATCATATAAGTCACTTGAGAATTTAACCCTCTAGTGACTTGTACTTTTGTAACCTCTTAGCCGCTAATTGATGTTTCGATAAGGGGGTTATTTGTAACTTCATTTGGAGGTCGAACTTTATGCTTACCAAAACCTATAAAAACAAACCCTAGACCCACGGCTGCAGCCTTTGATAAGCTAGTTCAGAACCAAGTTTTCTCATCTTGCCAAGCTACGAACCAAGCCCAAGCCTGACATACCAAACCTTTCCCTTGATCGAATCACACAAAATCATAGTAAAAACCACAAGTGAGTGCATTTACAGTTTTTTAAGCATTAAAAGTGATTAAAGCTACATGCATAATTTCTGCTGCATCTAGCCCACACGTTGATGCACCAAGAACTTTATCTGTCTCAGCGCTGACAATAACCTTCATGAGTGTCTTCTCCTGCCGTCTGCATATACAAAAATAAAAGATAAAGAGTTTGTAATAGTATTTGACACAAAACTAAAAGCACGAAACTAAAAGCACCATGCAATTGCACTATTATAACTTGATGTAGGTAAATATGAAGATAGGACCGGAAAATCACATACCCGGAGATGGAATTCTTCATAGGATTAAATCCTGATGTAAAGATCAAAATGTCCCCATTGGCTTGCTCAATGGCTTGTTCTTCACTTAGTCCGACAACTAAAAGAGGTGGTATACTGAAATGACGCAATATAAATGTTATGCGGACATTATAAATTACGAGATGAGATGTATCATTAAAGTCAAGACTCCTAGTTAGTCAGAAAATGAAATTCATGAATTTTTTATGCGACCTGCAAAATGATAGAAAAACTTGGGAAGAAGGTGATATCTTACCAGAGAAAATAGCACGATATGGCTAGGATGATGAGTGGAACTCAGCTGTGGTGATGAGTAGTGTGTGAATGATTTGTTACAAACCCGGCTAGGGCTTGTATTTATAGTTGCAAATTAGGGCATGATACGGCATATGTAGATGCTTGATACACCGTATTCTAGATATCTTGAGTGTTAATGAAGAAAGAATATTCCAAGCTTATTCTACGTATCTTTTAAATACGGTGTATGGCTAGAATACGCCGTATATCATGGAACTTTTCTGAAAATGTGTTTCACGTACGGGTCATTTTGGTAATTTAGGTTACTTAACTTATAATTTAAATTACATTGTATATTTTCAAAGTTAATGAACACATATTTTTGGATAGTTAAGTAACATAAATGTTGTATTTTTACAAGTTCAGTAATGCTTACATATATTTATTATAAGTTCAATGAACTCAAAATGTAAAGTTCGTTTTAATTTAAATATATTTAAAAACAGTTTTAAGCAAAATAAAAAAGTTTATAAGAATTTTCGTAATCTTAAAAAAATAGTTTTACCAAGGTTAGTTTTTGTTAAAATTTTTGAATGTATTTCATAAATTTTAAAGTGCTACAAATTTAGTTAGAAACTACAAAAATTCAAAGAGAAGGCTATGAGACTATTCCAATTAACAGAAGTTAAGTTTAACGACGATGGATGTAATTTTTTGCAAAGTTAAGGATTGTCAATTCAATTTGAAACCATTAATGACAGTAGATGCAATTTGGGACAAACCATAATGACGATCCATGCGTATACTCAAATATTAAATATTCCATATAGGCTTTTTTCCCCGTTTTTATACAAATTTAACTAGTAGCTTGTAAACGTTGGTGCAAATTAGAACAAAACATGAAAGTATATAACATTAAGTGGAACGAAAAATAATACATGTACCGAATTATTACATTTAAAAAAGTACTTTGTTATTACACGACCAAAATAAATTAAAGTTTGTTATCTTATGCAAATTTTTTTGAAAAGTTTAATAACATATTTAAGCTTATGCAATATTCATTTTATGTGTGTAATGTTCGATAACATTTACTCCGAGAGAGGGAAAATAATAAATATTCATATTTCATATTCCTACAAATCTTCCTACCTCTATGATTAACAAGCGCTTGTATACTTAGAATTAGTGAGGCTAAATATTCATACAAGCGCTTATTTGACCTGCCTAAATTAAGTGCCTATTGGAATTATTTTGCCAAATATAATATTTTATTTATATAATAAAACAAAACCCTTATTGAGAATTTTTCATTTCAAAAAAATCAATTCATACCTTATTAGGAAATAAATGAATTACTATTATTAATTGGGGCGTTGTTAAAGATTTTTAATAAGAAAACCTTAAGTATTTCTTTATTTGGCCATAGATCTAAAAAAAAACGTTTTTATAAAATCTAGAGAAAAAAAGTACACAAAAGTATATGTGTCAAAAACGAAACAAAAAAAACTTACAAAAATACGGACGTGATTTTAAAAACTTAAAGGACTAATGTGAAGAAAAAGAATTAATCATCAGGCTAAGTATAAAAGACGCTACACCCCCAAATGACATGATTATTCCACAAAAACTATCACTCCTAACAATATGACTCCCCACCTACGCAACCACAATCCTCCATTATTATTCACTGGTTTATCAACAACATATACAAATTAACCTTATGATTCAGTTATATCATAACATCGATCTAATTAAACATGTCTCTATAGATATCATCTAGGTCAAGTCTGATGAATTTGTTATTAAAAGCCCTAATTCGATATGAATATCGTACGGTGGTTTTGAAGATTCCGTTACATCGTGATGAGTAATGGAAATTTTAAAGATATATGGTAAGCTAATTCACCTAAATTTAATGATATTATTTATATTTTTTATTAGTTGGGTGACACATTATGTTCATATATCTTTGGTTTTTTTATTTTCTTGCATAACTGTGAATCGTTCATTATGTTGACAATATGTTAATTCAGGTTTATCTGTTTCTAATTAGTTGGTTGGTTGGTTGGTTTGAACATGACTGATATTTGGTGTCATTGCCTAAATTTTAGGTTGAGTACGGTTTACATAAAAACATGACAAAACAGAAAATATTATTCACTAAACTTGACATGGCGTAAATAGAAATTTCCCTGTACCATCTATGACTACTTTCTATAATGAAAATGAGAGTTACAGTCAAAATGTAGTTCTATATGGTGAGCTACATGCTTACATATGTGAATTGTAAGATTATGATTATTTCATATTGACCAGGAAATCATCTATGAATAGTTGACACTAAACAATCCTCTTTATTGATAATAACTTTTCGATGTAGATATGATTTGTCGGGTGTATGCGTATTGGTCTTCATCTTAGGTTGAAAGTCTTACCCGTAAAGTCAAACTTTAAGAGGTTGTAGTTTTTGTAAACATACTAAGCCCGACTCGACATTTTTTTATCAGCATACAAACCTGTTTTGACCCAAACCTATTTTCCCCATTACCCAACCAGCCCATATTGCCACTTAGTCTAAGATGTCCAATTTAATTCAATACATAAGGTCAAATAATGAAATTACTCAAACAATTCTACCTATCATTTAAATCATGTTTTGGTCTAATTAGACTACCTTCAACATTTTAGCTCAAACAGGAAGGTGTCGATGCTAATGGGTACAAGGATTAACTGGTAAAAATTTGGGTCTAGCACTTAGAAGCAATAACTGCTATACATCTATGAGGCGAATGTAACCCATTTGTCTGAACAATGGGTCAGTTTGGATACTATAACAGGGCAAACAAATAAATTTAAGAACTGTTTCACGTCAGCTTAACCCATAATTTTACCAAAAATGACATGTTTCGACCTGAACCATGATGACCCATTACCGAACTCACCCATTTTGACACTTCTAGATTATGGATACTTCAATGGAAAAAGATTTTGAGTGACTTAACCTTTTGAATGTAGTGACTCAACACCGTAAATTTCCGTAATTATCACGCAACTGTATTTTTTGTTTTTTTTTTTCTTTTTTTTTTGGTTGTGCATAATATGGTTTCATATCTTATATACTTGTGATCTTTAACTTGCAAGTTGATAGCGGAAACTTCTTGCTCGAACAGGTGATTTTGGTGGAGGTGTAGATATATTTGGGAAAGTATTAAGACTATTATATAAGAGATAATACAAAGTGTGAAAATCCAAATACGTCAACTTAGTTTTGTTTTTTGTGACCTTTATGAAACATGTACTACTGGGTGATATAGTCTATTTATGCATAGGTTGTGTTAGTTTTTTGAGTATGTGTTACTTTACATTTTGATTTTACATAGTAGGTGTTTAAGTAGCGCGCTTAGGAACCGATTATTGAACACCTATTATCATTTTAAGATAATGTCACCCCAATAGCTTTATAAAACTATTCCTTCTATGAATTCAGTAGCAATATGGGAAGAACAGGAGAACATGCCATCTTATTAGTTCACAACCAGGGATAATGGTTAGAACTTCGGACAAGCAGGTTGAGTTCACATATAATGATCTTAGTTATTATCAAAATAGGATTAGTGTAACTGCTGTTATCGCATTTTAGCTTTGACAATGTGTTAGTTAATAAGAAACTTCTCTTTTCTTTTCTAGGAATATGATTTCAGCTTAATTACGAGATTGTGGCATAATTGCTCGAGATCTATATAAGCTATTCGAAGGAATTTTCTTCATTAGCTCACATGACGAGTATTGGACTTGGGTCAAAGAAGGTTCAAAGATTTTTGTTGGGTTTCGAAATAAGATATAGGTAGAAGCGTTAGAGATCAATACTACATAAATGGTATATACATGCCCCATATGTTTATCATACCAATATGAGCATGAAATTGATAATTTTGTGTATTATTATGCAGTTAAATTACGTAAAGATTTCTTTTAGTTTTGTAGGTTACCCCATTCAAGCCAAGCTTTTAATATTCGAGGTTATATTGCATATGACAAATGCGGTAATTAAGAAACCGCTTTACAACCACTTCCAAATAGATTTCATATGATATACACAATCTTGGAACTTTGTCGTACTTCTGATAAAGTATCGGGGAGCATCTTCATGCAAGGGTAAGTAAAATATTTCTTATCAAATTTAGTGATTTACCAAGTAAACGTGTGTCATAAGCGTCTCTAACGTCTCTAATTCATCTAAATGCTAAATTTAAGGCTCATTTGTACACTGTCGTGGAACTTTTTCGTACTTTTGACCAATTATTTAACTAGAACCTTGATTGAGGGTAAGATTTTGCGATCACGTACATTTCGTCTAAAGGAACTCGTGATGCTATTTCTTTGTGGCCTTTTTAGCTTTGAAATTGATTATAGCTATTGTGCTTATAAACATAGAATGTTAATACATACTCTATACTTTAATAGGTAGAGGTGGCATTTCAACACATTTACTTATGAATGGGTTGATGTCATATGTCTTTTTATCTCAAATAGGTTAGTATTACACAAAGTTATATTGATTTGGAAACTGGTTAAAGACAACCGATTTGATGTCTTTTTATCTCAAACAGGTTAGATTAAATCTTGATTGATTTTGATGGTCTTTTTTTGTAGGTTTGCTTGGTAATACAATGGTTGACATTACCAGCTCTGTGTGGTATAGCTTATTTTTCATCAATTTTAATCTATTTTGTTTTGCATCTGTAATTTATGATACAAGGAGTATGTTTGTGAATTTTAAATGTTTATTAATCAATCAAATTGACTGTTTCGCATTCCATAAAAAATTAAAAACCAACAGGAAATATCAGCAACAAAAGAGCATTATTCATTACTGTAACAGGAAAATTACAAATTTTGCATATTTTATTAATAAAATGCGTAGGTTATTGAGCCATTAAGAGAACTTGCAAGGAAACGAGTCACGCAGATGGAAAATTTAATTGAATAATCAAGTAAGGATGGGCACCCTCCTTGGTGTGGTTAATTCTATTACTGGAGGTAGGTTTGCGTACTTGATTAATATATTTCCGTTCAACCAACATGCTAGCATCTAAATTTGAGTTTGAGAATTTTGTTATGGGGTAAATGTCATAAATAAATTACATACTTCTGAAATGTGCCATATTGAACTACTTACTTTTTTATTACAAAGTTTTTTGTTTATCGTTTATAAAGCATTTTGGTTTGCCAACACTGTAAACTGTAACTTGGGTATTTTAGGGTGTGTTGGAAGATGGACGAGAGGTAGCTGTCAAGTGGCTCTCATAAACATAACAACAACATAAGTCATTAGAGTTTTGCTCTATGCTGTTTCTCAACCTAAAAAAAATTGATTGAATCCTCTTTAATTTAGTATTATCTGCTGGTGAATTGGTAATAGGTTTGTGGTTAATTGATGATTTGTCTAAAAAGGTAGTGAATTTTAGATTGCTCAAGTAATGTTGGGTTTATATTTGGTTGTTGATTTATGTGTAAAGTTTTGATTTTGAGTGGTGGTCCGTATAAAGTTTTCGAGAGATTGAATTTGGAGTTACTGAATGTTATGTGTGACCTGTGTATAGTAAACTAGAATGCTTTGAGTAAACTAGAATGCTTTGAGTAAACTAGAATGCTTTGAATCAGTACATGAAAATGAATTCTTTGTATTTGAGGGCAGTGTCGTTTGAGACTCCATAAGGAACTTCCCAAGTATAAAAGCTAAATACATGAACAGGTTGCTCCAATATTAGTACCACTTGAATTTTATTTTCATGAAGAAGTTAGGAAAGCTGTAGTTTCAGGTACAAATTCATCCCAAATAACATTAAAATTAGCTAAAGCATTGACTTTTCCTTTGACCTGTAGCTATGCCAGAGTTACTTCGTTCAACAAAATTAGCTGTTGAGAAGGGGCAGTCCAGGGTCGCAATGAGTCCTATGTAAAGCAATTGTCTGACTATATCATACCAGCTCTAATAGAGGCATTACACAAGGTTAACTTTGTCATTTTCCTGCTGCTTATTTCAGGTTGTTTCCAAGTTTTACTACTTTTTGCTTACTGGAACCCATGACTGAAATATGCGCAAGTATGCTGGATGTAATCAACAAGTATGTTCAGGTGTGTTTTACTGCTTTTTTTTTTTTTTTTATAATACTGAGCATATGTTGGTAACGGTTAGAATTTGGGTTGATTTTGCGATATTTGAATTGGCCTTAATTTTTCATTATAAATCTGCCTGCAGCATTTGCAAGGAAAATAGGGCGCATAGGGTACACCCACGGTTTTTATATAGTTATCAAGAAAGGAAAATAATATTCAAATAGGTAGAGATATAGAAACAAGTGAAAAGTATGAACAGGGTAGAGAGGAGTGTAAACCCTCGATTATGGCATGCTTGTGATGGTGGGATGATTCAAATACCTTTACCGAATTCAAAGGTATCTTATTTTCAATAGGGACATGCTGAACATACACGTATGGATGTATATTTTAGTAGGATGCCTAGGGTTCCAGCTTTTGTACTTTGCAGGGTGGTTGATGTTAAGTTTCGGCCAGACTTTGAAACCGATGAAGTTTATGGTAAGATTAGGTTGATCACACTTAGAAACAGTTTTGATAATCACGATTATGATGATGAAGTAACAATGGTGGAGACTCATTGTGAGTCTGATTCCTATGATAAGCCTACTTCGTTTGCGAAAACATTGACGCAATGTGATGCGAATAATGGTGGAGGGTTCTATGTTCCTCGGTACTGTGCAGAGACCATATTTCCTCAATAGGATTACTCATTGAGATGTAGTGACATGGACTCCCATGATAAACAAATACATTGTAAATTGTGACACAAAAAGCACTATATCACTTTGCCCGTTTATGATGTTTCAATGTGTAAAGCCTAATGCATTACCTTTGCCTTCTCTTCTTTCAGTGTGTGCGGACTTAAAAAGTATCTGAAGCAAGGTAAGAGCTTTCATAGATGGGCAATGAAGAACAACTTTGATTCTGTTGTAAATGTGGAAACTGGATTAGTTGACATGTATTCTTTCTGGATGCACTGAAAATGGGCTTGGTAAAGTAGCAATACCGTTGCTTAAAGAAATGAGGTTGGAAAGAGTCGCACCAGATGAAGCAACTTTAAAGTGACTTCTACCTGCATGGCTGCATAAGCAATTACGATTGATCTTAGACAGGTAACAAGTTTTCATGGTTATTTAATAAGATCAAGGTTTCTCCCGAAAAGTGATTTAGCCACTGGTTTAATCGATATATACTCGAAACATGGAGCTTTGGAACAAGCTTATATGACCTTCCTTAAAAAGAAAGAGAAATTATATTATGGAGTGTGATAATATCTGGTTATGGGAAACACGAGGATGGAGAGGCGACTCTTTCTCTATTCCATCAAATCAAATGGTTTGATCTGGTGTCAAACGGAATGAAGTCACGTGTAGTTCTGTTTGGCATGCGTGTAGTCATGCAGGTTTGGTGGATGACGGGTTGAGCTTATTTCGGTTCATGTTAAAAGATCAAAAAGTCAACCTTTGTCCTAATCATTATACGTGTATGATTGACCTTCTCGGCCGAGCAGGGAGGCTTGAAGAGGTGCATACGTTGATTACCACAATACAATCTACCCCTTATTGTTTGGAGTACGGTATTGGCTGTTTGTATGGTTCACGATAATGTGGAATTGGGAGAATGGGCTGCAAAGTGCCTTTTTGAATTAGAACATCACAACACTTGCTTGATTCGAGTTTTATGCTTCACTTATGTATAAACATGTTATTGCAACTAATCTTCTAGAATTCTTGCATTATATTGCACTCGTGGTATGTACCTTTTGGATTGGAAATTTAGTTTGTTTAATTTGTATATTTATTTTTGTGAATGAAAATTTAGTTTGTTTAAAAAAATAGAAAAAAATTAAATGGTGGGGCCTAAAAAGTGTGAAACGGCACCCTAACGGCATGTGAAACGAGGGGGGTGTTTGGTCTGTGAATGTGAAATGTTAATGTGGCATTGATTTGGCAAAACGGGTAATAAATTGTTTGTTTTTAAATAGATAAAAATACGTTATTAAAAAATTTAGAAAAAACCCCGTGCACGCACGGGGGTTATAACTAGTGCATATATATAAACAAAAAAAAAAAAAAAAAAAAAAACATCTGAACTTTGAAAACATTTAATCAGTTCTTTTATTTCTAGACATTCCTAAACCTATATCACCTTTGAAAAATGCCTATAGAGTATAGACTATGGTTTCACCAAAGCAAAAAGACATCTAGACCCTTTATTGTGTCAAATTGAACGTATATCAAGATAAACAAACGAATGTACATAACATAATAGCGAGCATTCAAGAACGTAAATGAACAAATGAGTCGTCGATCAGTTCATGTTCGTTCAATTATTAACAAGGGAATATCTGGTCGTTGTGCCCTGCTACCAGTTGCTATTAGTATATGCTTTGCTGTATAGGACAGTTTAGTGTCATCCAACTGTATCACCTCCACTTCATTAGGGCCGACAATCCTCCCCTCCCCTTCAAACAGTTTGACTCCCGCATTTGAAAGTAAGCGCTTGTATACCCCATTTAGCCTCACTAATTCCTCGGTCTGCATTAACAAATATATGATGATGAGTTACACTTCAATACTTCATAATATCCAAATTCAGAAAAAAGATTATTTAGCCAACTGAAATTTGCATATGTGCTAATACTACCTGCTCTAGAATCATTAGACAAAGAATTTACTCTTGACACTATTATTTAATGAGCCAATCCTACTAGAAGTTAATTTGGTAAACTAATAAAGTCTTGGGGCTCGGTTAATTTGGGATAGAAGGAATGCCATATAACTAAGAAACTCTTACACAAACAGAGCCTAAAATATGAAGCCTCAATAAAGTAACTGAATTCTCCATTTCCAACCCTTAAAAAACGAATAAAATGATTATTTGACCATATCTTCAATCATATTTTCAAAAACTAAGACATGTCTGGTTTGTCATTTTCAAATATTGCTATTATACCTAATACACGATGATAGTAGAAGAGCCTAACTTACTAGATGTTTTAAGTAACCCATTAAACTTAATGGCACAGATAAGCGAGGCATAGAAATGGTTAAATATAAAACGTTAAACAACAAAACCTTTTATAATCAGTTTTAAGCTTAAACAAATTGCCTCTTCTGTAGTAGCTTTTTCCAGTCAAAACCAACATTCTCACTCACTTGCCATCCATACTCCCTTACGTCCTACACATGTTGAAACAAGGATCGATAAGCACCAAGAGAACTTGAAAAGCACAAAAAAAAGGGGGTCTGTTAATCACATGGTGTGTTAGAAAGTGACTTAAACTTTAAGGGTTATTTGGTAAATTAAGTAATTTTGTGACTTGTCATACAAGTTTGGTTAGAATTTGGAAACTATTATATGATGGTTCGTTTAGCCTATAAATAGGGATTAATACCTTTAGAATTCTTTGTACCTTTTGAATAATAGTTTGGTACATTTTGAATTAGTTTTTGTGTTGGTACATTTGAATTTGGTTTTGTAATTTGGTTGGTAATTTGAATAAAGCTTCCGCTTCGTTTGTTTGGATTTGTTTGTTTGTTTCGTCTTTGAATTACCAACATGGTGACTGTTTGGCACATCAATCACATTACACATACCGATCTTTCAAAACACAGTGCTCACATCGGCCGTGGCCGCCGATGCCACAACCTTTCCTGAACTTACTGTTGTCGCCACGAGGGACACCACCACTTAGCCAAGCACATGTGCCATCGCTACAAGATGCACGAGGGCCTACCAATATCACCATGAAGGCCGCCGCCGCCACTAGGCCCACCACCACCACCGTAATTAGGCTCGCCGGTATGATGAGGGTCTGAATAATCCTGTACAAATTTTGAAAACTAAATATAAACACAGAGTTTTATTCTAAAGCAACTAGAAGAAAAAGTAAACAACTATACCCAAGTATGGAAGATCAGTGCCTTGATGGCATAGCATTTGACTTGTAGAAGTTGTTCAGCGCCGTAAAATGCCTTGATATACCGTTGTAAACCCCTTGTACCATCATCCCACCCACTAGCCACACGCGATATATCTTTCCACTTTAACAGTAACCACGCCATCCAAAATAAGATGCCATACATAGTTAGATTTCTCTTCCCATGGAGTTTAGATGTAATCAGCCAATACATTGATGGGAAGGGAAATATGAGTATGGATGGCGGTTTATTTTGGATGGCATGGTTACCGTTAAACTGGAGAAAGATATCACATGTGGCTAGAGGGTTGGATGATGGTGTAAAGGGGTTCACAAAGGCATATCAATACATTGTATGGCGCTCAACAACTTTTAAAAGTCAAATGCTATGCCATCGATGCATTGATCTTCCATACTTGGGTATAGTTTCTTCCTTTTTCTTCTAGTTGCTTTAGAATAAAACTTTGAGTTTATATTTAGTTTTCAAAATTTGTACAGGATTATTCAGACCCTAATCATACCGGCTAGCCTAATTACGGTGTTGGTAGTGGTGGGCCCGGTGGCAACGGCGGCCATCGTGGCGACGTTGGTAGATTATGAAAGGCTTGTAAACAAATCCTTCACAAGATATGAATCTGCGGGTATGAGATCGGGGCAGCGTAACAACGGGCTTCACTTGGCTTCTTGCGCTTAAACATCTCTTCCTCATATTGATCAAACATTTCGGAAAATTGAAGGATAGGGTTTTGTGATTATACCCATCAATTTTAAGTTGTAAAGATGGGAAAACTAAAAAGAAAAGCAAAGTGTTTGTGTAGTTGAAGAAGAATAATAGAAGTAAAAATAAGGAACAAGGAGGAAGATGAAATTTTTGACTTTTTCTCTTTACCCAGTTGGTTTTAATAGATACTAGTACGCATTTAATTTTCTTTGTCCTTGTCTTTATCTGAGTATATGTGTTCGTATATTATTTGCTATTATATTTGGTTTTTATCTTCACAAATTACAAACGTACAGTTGTCTTCTCTTTTACATAAAAAAAAACGGCACCAGAAAGCTGGTGTAATGCCAAGGAGGGGTGTTTTGGTGTTATAGCCAAAACTGATCCAAAAAGTGTTGAGGTGGCATTGCTTTTTCTCACGGCACCATCGTTGGCACGAGATTGTACCTAGCTCTTTTAGGGTTATAGTGTTTATATAGTGAGTGAGGAGTAAAGAAAATAAAAGAGGGTTGGTATATGTTTGGTGTTAAAAATTTATTGCATCTGCTGAAGAAACATGGAATTGAAGGAAGAGATAAGCAATGTTTTTGTTGTTGCTTAAACATATAACAAAAAATTTGTAAAGGATAAAATTAAATACTTTGTGACTGTATTATTTTTGTGAGTGATGATGAGTAAAGAAAATAATAAAAGTGGTCAATGTTATAAACCCATTAGTTGGCATATCGTCATTTCTACTTCAAAAACAAAATCCCAAAGTTAAAAATTATGGTTTCCTGTTAAAAATAAGAAAGTGAAACTAACTTGTTTACCTTACCTAAATTAATTAACATATCTTGGTGAATGAGAATTTTACACTCTTGCTCAAGTAGAGAACATAAAGGTGGTCAAATTTATTTAACCATGTGTAAGAGCGTTGGTGAAAGAGATTTATTGCATTAGTTTGGTTGGTGTCAAAATGCATGAAAAATATCCGTTAATAAAGATATGCCACTTTAACTCTTTGAGATTATAGATGCGTAGTTATCAACCTTTCCATGAAATATATTAATGGAGCATCAGACCATTATATTTAAATATGTGTAAGAGGGTTGGTAAAGATTGGTGCAAAAGATTTATTGTGTCTGGTCCTTGTCATAATGAATAAAATGTTGTATCTCTATCATTGATGGTTTGAAGTTTCAACCCACATAATGGATAGATGCCATCTAACTACAAAATAAAGTACAAGGTTATTATTACCTTTTTTTTTTTTTTTTAATGAATATGAAAATAGTCTTACGTCAAATATGATAGAATGGTCATTATGGAAGTACCATTCATTTACTTTATATTGAAGCACTTCGAAACCCAACTCAATAGCAGCAGCTGACACGGCGGTTGAGCATATATATAGCCCTACGGAATCAAATCAACCATTTCATCATGCATTTTGCAAAAGAGGTACGGCTCCTTCATGACCCAGTTCATACAGCTTATCGCCGTCGGAACGTAGAGGTCCCGCTTACGTACAAATACTGCTATTACATTTCCCTTCGACCTGAGGTATAGCTTAACATAACCGATAAATCTACGATGAGCAATATTGGGAATAAACTCCCGCCACATGAACTTATTAAAGTTCATGTGTATAAACTCCTCACACATGACATGAGGTAAGATGTTTAGTCTCATAAAATTTAACATTTAGAGTTGTAATAAAAATACAAGAGTAAAGTCCAAAATACCTCCTTGTGGTTTGTCCCGTGTCTCGCTTTAAATCCTCGTGGTTTTTTTTTTTGCACAAAATCATCCCTTCATTAGT
Organism: Chrysanthemum makinoi; assembly: GCA_910596185.1. Lineage (NCBI taxonomy): Eukaryota > Viridiplantae > Streptophyta > Magnoliopsida > Asterales > Asteraceae > Chrysanthemum > Chrysanthemum makinoi. The sequence continues at coordinate 297,021,963 of OU343217.1, read as the reverse complement.
AAAGTTGACACAAAACCATCCCTCCGTTAGTAAAGTCAGTCAATGAGGACTAACGGTGCAAATATTTCTCCGTTATCTCCTAATGCAAGTTAAAATATTTGCATCGTTAGTCCTCATTGACTTTTTTACTAACATAGGGATGTATTTTCACTTTTTTTCGAACTTTTAGTATGTTAACCCGTTTGAGTTTCGGCCGGCATTTTCATAGTGGAATAATACCACTGCCACCACCCACCACCACCCACCACTACCACCTCCACCCACCACCACCTTCGCCACCACCCACCACCCGCCGCCGCCACCAGCCACCACCACCACTTCCACCAACCACCACCACCACCACTCGCCATCCGCCAGAGCCACCACCCACCACAACCACCACCACCACCTCCACCACCGTCGCCATCCCCACCATAACCACCACCACCTCACCAACCACCACCCACCACCTCCACCAACCACCACAACCACCACCTCCACCCACCACCACCACCTTCGTCACCACCCACCACCCGCCGCCAAGACCACCCACCACAACCACCACCACCACCTCCGCCAACCACCACCACCACCACCACCTCCACCCACCACCCACCACCACCGCCGCCACACGCCACCACCCACGGACACAACTGCCACCATAACCACCACCACCGCCATTGGCGGGTGGTGATGGTGGTGGCGGCAGTGGTAAAGGGTTGGTGGTGGAGTGGTGGAGATTGTGGTGGCGGTGGTGGTGGTGTGGATGGCGGTGGTGGTGGTGGGTGGGTGGGGGGTAGAGTGGGTGGTGGCGGTGGTGTGGTGGGGTAATGGGGTGTGGCTGGTGGTGTGTGGTGGTGGCTGGTGGTGTGGTGGTGGTGGCGGTGTGCGGTGGTGGAATGGTGGTGGTGGTGCGGCGAGTGGCGGTGGTGGTGGTGGTGGCGGCGTGAAGGCGGTGGTGTGGTGATTGCGATCAGTGGTGGTTAAGCTGGGCGGTGGTGACGGTGGGTGGTGGTGGCGGTGGCAGGTGGTGGTGGCAGTGGTGGTGGTGGTGGGTGGAGCTGGTGGTGGTGGTGGTGGCGGTTGCTGGTGATGGGTGGTGGCGGTGGTATTATTCCAACTTGATAGGCCGACCGAAACTTAAACGGGTTAATATACTAAAGTTTCGAAGAAAAGTCCAAAATACATCCCTCTGTTAGTAAAATAGTCAATGAGGACTAACGATGGTGGCTGGTGGTGGTGGTGGTGGCTACTGCTGGCGGTGGTGGTGGGTAATCATTACCATACCTCTCAATTTATTGGGTAATGCCCAATTACCCAATACTAAACAATGATTTCATTCTCTACTTTTAACCAGACATGTTTAATTATTACATTTTTCATTCCTCACCCCAATTACCCCCAACCAAGCACCCCCTTAGTGAGTTACGGAGTAAATTGTAATTAAACATTTAAATATTTATAATTCACATTGTTTTTATAAGTTATGATATCTTGGTCTAGTAACATTACTCATTTCATAAATTTTTAAATTTTTAAGAGCACTCCCAACCATAACACCATAACACCAATAACACCGTCCACGTTAGCGCCACATCAGCTTTAACATTTAACATTAACATCATCAAAAAACACCCACAACCATAACATCCCAATAACATCAATAACATTCCCAACAATTTACAAAAACAATCCCTCATTTAGGGGCATAAATGAAAAAAGAGAAGAAAAAAAAAAAAAAATTGCAAATACGGCGTTGGGCAAGTAACGCCGCCCTTTAACACCAAATAAAGCGGACTTCCAACCATAACACCAAATAACGGCGGGTAACGCGGCAATAACGCCGGTTCCGGCGTTATGATTGTAAGTGCTCTAAGCGAATGTGTTTAACTTTTAAATCAACATGAATATTTATTAAATAGTGAAGAGTCGTAAAAGAAAAACAAGAAAGGCTTTATACGGGCATATGAAAATTACACACAAGCAATAGTTAAATAAAAAACCAAAAAAATGATATAAAATCCATTAAAGTTTATTAGGTTACTCAAATCGAAAAAATCATATAATCTTACTCAAATTAACGTAAACTAGATAGTATATGTATGCAATTGAAACTTTCAAAATGATAATGCTAGTTTTGTTGTAACAGTGACCGATATCATCAATCAACTCAGCGGCATGCCACTTTTTTACTCAATCACCGATCGTTGATGTAATAAAACCACCAATTTCAAACTCAAACTTACCTCAAATATATACAAATATATGCACCACAAAAACCATCACACACGCCCGCAAAACGACCGACTTGTGCTCAAACTCGACCCAAAGCGCGTGGCCGAAGAGACTATTTTAAGGAGGATGCATCGTATAGGGGTAAAGACATGTTTTGACTTCTTATTACACTGCCTTACTCAAATTAATTTTCCCTTCTTTATACATTATCGAAAAAGAAGATAAGTTTAATGCAACTTATATTTTCAAATCAAATCAAAATGTTTAGTCATTATCCTATGCAGAGATCACGTTGCTTTGGTTCCAAGTAGTTAATGCATTTACTGATAAGTTAACATCATGTGTAAGAAACTATGAATGGGGTAGTTGAACACTTTATTTATATCACTAGTAATAGTTGATGAATTTGTTCGACCGTATATGAAGATGGTTAGGAGATCAATTCAATGTCCCGAATAGATACTATATATATTATTCATGTATTAGTTGTGTCGTTAATTAACTTTGCACTAGTAATTAAGTCAGATTAGTAGCTACCAAAACTGAAGTTGTAGATCAACGGGATAAAATGTTGGACTTGTTTCCCGCAAGAGAGTGAAATCATGTGTGTTAAGAATCAAATGGGTTTGAACAAAAATTGTCGAATGGAGTGTTAGCATATTATCGTCACTTGTACTTAACTTTTCATTGTGTAATTGTAATGAGTATGTATGGTTTATGGTTATTAGAACCTCTTCTCACCTTGAACTAAGAAGCCTCAAGGGCAAACTATTTCCTTAACCACTTGGCTCATCATAAGACTACTTCCAGCTTTCACACCATTTCATCTTTCACCTCAGCGTCACATCACCTTTCTCTCTCTTTCACCACCATACCAATCCTCCTTGCAACACATTTTTTTATTCATTAAAATACCCAACTAAATATTCCAACACACTCACAATTAAAAAATGTATAAAAACGGATGTAAACGGATAAAAACGAATAAAAATGGATGAAAACGGATACAAACATAAGAAAAACAGGAAAAAACTGACGGAAGCTAATAAAAACGGATAAAAATGAATAAAAACGTATAAAACATATGAAGACCTAAGAAATACAGACGAAAGCGTATAAAAACGGGCGAAAACGTATAAAAACGAACGAAAACATATATAAACTTGAAAACGTATAGAAATGGACGAAAGCGTATAAAAACGGACGGAAACGTATAAAAACGAATGAAAATGTATGAAAAACGGATTAAAACGTAAAAAAAAGGGCAAAAACGTATAAAAACGGATGAAAGCTATAAAAACGGACGAAAGGGTATAAAAAGATAAAAAGGATAAATACCGAAAAAAATCGGATGTAAACGGATAAAAACGAAAAAAAAAACCGGAGAAAGCGTATTAAAATGGATGAAAACATATAAAAACGTATAAAAACGGGCGGAAACATATAAAAACGGATGAAAAGTTATAAAAACGAAAGAAAACGTATAAATATGGACGAAAGCATATAAAAACGGATGAAAACGGATAATGAAGTATTAAAACAGACGAAAACGTATAAGAATGGAACTTACTAACGTACATAGTTAAATAAATAATAAAAAAAAAATTAGGGACTATATTTGTCATATACTAACGACCTTACTAAGGGGAGAACTAATGATCGTGAGCTCTCGGTGGCAATTTTGCACGCAACTTTAGCTCTCGGTGGCTAATTTGTAATTTTTTTCTCTCGGTGTGTTATCTGCAATTTTGATGAACATCAGGGACGAAATTTGCAATTTACCATTTTTTTTTCTTTTTTTTTAAATTTATTTTTTTTATTTATAAAAATGTTGTGCTGGAAAGGGTTTGAATATGGGTTAAGAGGTTCGTTGTGTGGTTTGTAAATATGGGATGTGTTTTGATTTGTTTGTTGGTAAGGGTTTGAATATGGGTTAAGAGGTTCGTTGTGTGGTTTGTAAATATGGGATGTGTTTTGATTTGTAAATATGTATTGAGTTATGCAAATCTTTTTTATGGTCAATAATAATAAACATGATAGTTTCAATATCTACATAGTTCATTAATTAACATAGTACATCCATTGTATACGAACCTATAGTTAAGAAAACAATTTCAGACATCAAACATAGAGAATGGAAGAGACATATTCACTCACTCTAGCTATACTAATTGTTTTATATCCATGCAGTTCCAGAATAAAACTGCTTTGTTTGTTATCATCCACATACTTTTATTAAACTCGAATACAATGCTAAGCCGCACGCCCTACTTTGTTATTGTAAGTTGGGACATATACGAAGGCGGATTAAACAACATCAAAGTAATCATAAAAGTTATCTTAAATGAAAGTCGCAAATACTAACTGGAGTTGGTTTTCAATTTAGCACATCCTCTCTACATAAAAGTCACAAAACACCATCAAATTTCTCTTCAAATCTTCTCACTTCTTCTCTTACTCCAAAAGAAAGTTCGCGAATAAAGCGTTAAAAAGCAAAAAATATCTATGGATCATACCTAACCTATTAATTACTGGAGGTTAGAATTTAAGCTCCAGGTTTAGTAAGCAACCAAGTGACTGTTTTATGGTCATTTGAAACTTAGCTACACTTAATCTAAAACCAAACTTCCTACTGTTGGCCTTAAGCGTTGGATCTATGGTTTATAACGTGGTCAAGATATACCAAAGTAAATAAGATCAATTGAAACTGAAATGCTTTAATATTGAATCTGTCATCATGCTTGTTTGTTTACATGCTTTCCTATTTATATAAAACGAAAAGGTACAAAATGAAGGGTCGTGATGGTTCAAATGAACCAAGGGATGTGTCCCTTCAGGCATAACTGCCAATAATTGTTTTCCTAACTGCCTAAAACTAACTTTATAACTGTCGTTGACTTTTGCTCTAGTTTGACTTTCGGGTTTGACTTAGAGATTGGGATTAACCCAATGTTACCGTTACTTCACTGAACCCCATTATGTCCATTGGATCAGTATGTCTCACTTTCTCGCTTTAATTCACACTAAAGAAGTTGTTTAGGCTTTAATATAAGAAGCCAGTGTTTTCATTTGTATCGAATTCACGAGCCTTATGGACTATATTAATACTTTGTCTGGTATTGCAGCTTGGATAGCAGGGTTAGTCCAGACGTTGCTCTATGCTGATTTCTTCTATTACTACTTCGAAAGGTAAATGCAACATGGCGTAAACTAAATGATTAAATTTTACCACTAGATTCCGCAATTTCGACCCATTTACTTATAAATGGACCGGTTCGGGTTATTTTCATCTCTAATACATCAAACGGGTAAACTCAGAAAGTTTTATAAATAAGAAATGGATCAAATGGGTCTAACGGGTCAAATGAGGCAATAGTCGCCTATAGTGTATCCTGACCCACTATCATTTAGACCCGGATCAAAATGACCCATTCTGATTTGTTTAGACCGCCCAGTTTGCAACCTCGGGACAAATGTTCCATTTACACTTTTAGTGAGTATCGAATCTGTGGTGACCGTTTCCCCTTTACAATGCAGCTGTCAGTTACCTGCTTGAACTTGTTCTTTGATGACAATAATGCCGGAGATGAGAGTTGTAAGAATCGTTACCGATTCTCATAGGGTTTGTATTACAGAATTTAGTTCTTTTAAAATTGTTTGGAATGCCCATGCTGTTCTTATATACTCTCGGAGGTGGGGATGTAAACAGAAAAGTATATGTATCATTGATTATAGAGTGTTCGTCTTTTGTTGACCGGCTATATCATATCTTCAATATATATTGAAAGTTCTTAGGACTAAAGGAGTGATGTTTACAATCAATTTGTCATGTCGGTTTCGCTCTTTGTTCTTCACCGATTGGTTGTATAGACACATATTCAGTCAAGAACACTTATCTTTACTACTCATGATAGACTGCTTATTCGTTCTGACTAAGCTGAATATGACGTTGCACTTATTTCATATTCAGGTTGAAATGTGACAAAGTGTGGTATAAACTTTTAAAGCATTATTTTCTTATTATCAGCATGTTGCTGACGGCTCGATAGTGTTGGAAATGTATATATTTACAAACACGTAAATGTCCGGATTCGAACTCGTGACCACGGGATTGCACACATTAGCGAATAAGAATTAAAGTTAAATAATTAATGTTTATGTTTACGATTAATTATTGCACATTAAGTCCGGTTAACGATCGTTAAGTATTTAACGGAAAAATGACTAACGACCGTTAAATGAAAAGAGAAAGGACTAGTAATGAAAAGACTTGAAAAAGTTATGGGTTTTCTCTTGGGTTGTCCTATGGCCGGCCAAGGGAATGGGTTTTCAACCCAAGCCCTAACTTGTTCCCAAAGTCTTCCATCTACTATATAAACAAGGCTAGGTTCTAGGGTTTTTCATAACTTTGTGCATTGAATTAACCCTAGATCTCTCCTCTCCTCTCTCTTGTCCCTATTCGGCCGAACACCCCATTGTCAGGGAGTTTGGTTTCGTTTTTCTTAAAACGAGGACTTGTGTTAGATCTAGCAATCGCTTGATTCGTTGGTTAATTCGTGTGTACAAGAACGTGGTAGTAAGACACTATTCTTACACCATATTGGTTTGAGTTGTAAAACGGTAAGGGACAACTCTTCAAACCACTTCTTTGGTTTTGCTCAAGAGATCTGTCATTCGCAAGAGGTACGTTACGCATACTTTCAGTTAGTTATTTATTTGTTATGATCTTTAGTCTTCCGCTGTGTACTCTTGATGTCTACATGTTTTATTTTATTTCATATATATCTTAAACTCAACAGTGGCATCACGAGCCTTGTATAACAAGTAATTAATTACTGAAACACATAAATAAAATAAACAAGTTGTGTTATTATTTGTATGCGTAGATCTAGGGTTTGCAAAACCTAAACCCTAATTTTTTAGGGGGGGCGTTTAATATTTGGTGCCCTAATTAGGGTTTTGTAAACTAAAGTTTTAATTGGATTAGAAACCCTAAGATGCATGCAACTTTATGTGTATTACGTAACTCTGTTTAATTGCATTAATTGTTAAGTGTAATTTTATGTCCATGATAATTATCTGCATGTTTTATCATGGATCTGCTTTTATTGTATGTCTTTCTTGTTTAAGTGATATACACTAAATTATGATAGATCTAAAATTGGGGAAGACCTCAATCATTATTAATTTAATCAATTATGTGCTATGTGGTATATATTTAATTTTGACTTACGCAATCGATGAATCGATGCATATGGCTCACCTTGTACATAGATGAAAACGGGTGAAAGTCTTAATTAAATATATGCATATTTACAATCTAGAATTGGTTATTAATAAGATTTATCAAAAACGTTTGCATGTGGCTAATTGATATGCATGACTTTTATTTGTTATGCATTCATTGTTTATTTGTTTATTTTTAATACTTGCTTGTTTGTTATGTGTAACAAGGGTATTTTTACAAGAAAAATAAATTGACCTAAACAATGGTGAAACATGTATTTTATAAGAAGAGTAATCATAATCGTTTAATTGATTGATGACTTTGGTACAAATGGTCTAAACGGCTCACCCATGAGAATGAACTATAAAGGGGTTAATAAAGAAGTGCGCACATTCACACTGAAAGGATATCTAAGGTTATGCTTCAGCTTACCTGTCCTCCCCCCTGTAAGTTCGAATGGAGCTACTTAGTAAGCCATTAAATGTGCAAGCTCATCTTAAGGGCGAATTAGTTTTAATTCCATGCGCCACTTCGGTGGTAATTATCCGAAACACTAAGTGTTTACACTTATGCAAAAGTACGGTATAATGGATGATAATTAACACTAAATTCCTTGATTGGTGAATCCAATACCTCAATTAAAGTTTGATGATGAAAAGCTTATCCATTAAAACAGGATATAAATGTTCTAACTAAACCTATGCTACGAAGATGAATGCATGACATCTTTGTTCATATTTGATTTGACATCAAAATTATGACCCTTAATTTAAGTTGTATGCCATCCAACGAAACGGAAACACCTGAGATTACCTTTTATTTGTGTGAGAACGTGATTTAGATCGTAATTAAAGGGTAAAATATCCACGTGACGTGAGAACGGGCATGGATGATTTTGCTGTTTCTTAAGTTGGACAACTTAATTGAGTTTTGTAGTGAGAACTGGCAACTCAAGGCATAAGATGGGGATAAAACATGTTTACATGGCAATTGAAATTGGCTAAATGTAAATCCCATAAATCTAGGAATTGCAATTTGAAAATTGGCAATTGAGGTTCGACTCGTACCATCTTGAATAATTTCATTACTAGCAGATCAACTGATGTGATGAAACTATGTCAATTTTGGATCCTAGTTTTTCGTAAAATTAAATGGTTATATGATTATGAACCATGGGTATTTAATTTTCTTGAAAAGGTTAATTATCGAAAATACTAAAATTGAATTTTGTAATTCTTTTGAATGTATAAATGCAACATTTAACCGTAAACGTGGTTTAGTCTTTGATCAGAAAATTGATCCATTCTGCTTTCAAACAAATGTTTGATCGAGAATAATTTACCGAAAAGACAAACGAAGTCTCTTTTCCATGAGAGAAGCATGAGACTCAATCATATTCCTTTTCATGAATGGGAAAGGTATAATACGAACGTTTGAATTCTCTAAATTCTAATGTAACTCATAGCAATGAATTGCACATCATATTTTCCATAAAGATTTCATTACCCTCATTTGGTGAATGAATCTTTTTGTAACAAACATGAATGTTGGTTAACTGGAAAACATGTATATGAGTTACAAAATTAGAAGCTAGACAAATTACCGTGAAAATTGGTAAAAGGTAAACTAGCATATTTTATCTAGTTGTTTTGCTTTAGCCTTTAAAGGTGCTACATACCGGTATGGGCATGGTAGGCCTTTTTGGGAAGAAATTGCATACCCAATTTTTCAAGTTAATAACATTGATGGATAACCCATCATTCACAGAGTAGAATACACCTTTTAGTACCTTGGTAATGATTACGTATGGTTCTTTAAAGGTGTAGGAAAGTAAAAAGCAAGCAAGTTGTTTTCACTGGTTATGAAAAACTTACAATGTTGTCGATTCATGGGAGCATTTGTGTTGCATTATTGAATAAGAAGTTGTTTTATTGATTTCTAATTCAGTGGGAGCTACAAGCCTTATTTCCTGTGTAGTAACCTAGATTATCTTCAAAGATAATTACTTTCCAATTGTAGGCACTTATGTTTTTAAGGAGAGTCTATTCTAACTACACTTGAGTATTTAAAAGAAGTTTAGGCGCCAAAGTTAGTTAGAGGCTGTTGGAGAGAACATATGCACCTCACGTGTCCAGCTTAAAGATGTGCACATGCACCTCATGTGCCAAACATTCCTCTCATAACAATGGTTCCCCCTTCAAAGACCCTTGACCTCATGGGTCAATGTCAAAGTCAGGAAATCTCTTTTCCAAATCAGTCAAGAGTTCCCAAGTGGCATCTTCTGCACTTCCATTGGACCACTGCACCAGACCATATACCACAGCTCTATTTCCTTGTTTAGCTAATTTCCTATCCAACAACTTGTATGGAGTAGCAGCAAGTAAGCCTTGAGCATCACACAAGGGAAGAGTACCCATAGCAACATCTGTAGAGTGGCATTTTTTGAGTTGGGATACATGGAAAACTGGATGAACTTGAGCAGTAGGTGGAAGTTCCAGCTTGTAAGCCACACTTCCAATTCTTTGGATGATCTTAAATGGTCCATAAAATTTTGCAGACAACTTATGTTGATTGTTGACTCTTATGGTCAACTGTCTGTAAGGTTGCAACTTCAGATACACAAAATCTCCAACTGCAAACTCCCTATCACTCCTTTTCCTGTCTGCATACACCTTCATTTTATCTTGAGCCACTTTCAAATTGAACTTAAGCATAGCAATGGTTTGTTCTCTTGCTTGTAGAGTCCTATCCACCAAGTCCACTGAGCTATCTTTTGGGGTGTAAGGAATATTGATAGGAGCTGGTTGACCATACAAAACTTCATAGGGTGTGGTGTTAATTGAATTATGAAAGTTGGTGTTATACCAATACTCAGCCAAGGGTAGCCATTTCATCCATTCCTTGGGTTTTTCACCAGTCATGCACCTCAGATAGTTCTCTACACATTTGTTGACAGCTTCAAATTGACCATCAGACTGAGGATGATATGCTGTTGACATGCAAAGCTTGACCTGAAGCACCTTAAACAATGACTGCCAAAACATACTGATGAAGATTTTGTCCCTATCACTGACAATAGTAGAGGGTAACCCATGTAGTTTGTAAATGTTATCCAAAAAAGCTTGATCAACTTGTGAAGCAGTAAAAGGATGGCTCAATGGTATAAAATGAGCATACTTGCTTAATCTGTCTACCACCACCAAGATGACTGATTTGCCTTGAGACAAGGGTAAAGATTCTATAAAATCCATGGATATGTCTTGCCACACTCTTTTTGTTGGATCGATGTACTCTAACCAAACTAACTTAACTAGCTTGTTTAAGGCTTAATAACCTCGGATAAATCCTATGTTATTAAAAATGAAACACTGAGTAATATTTATTAAGTACGTGGAATTTACTCAATAAATCTAAGAAGAATAACTTTATTAATAACTCTAAATCTGCTTATTATGCAGATACTTCAACAACTCTAAGAATATCGAACTCTCTAAACTCTAAACAACTTTGTAATCATAAATTCTAAGACTTGTGAACTCGTACTTCTCTAATGCCAATCTAGGGGTCCTTTTATAGGCTCAAGGATAACCCTAGTCGGTTTACAATTATGTATCCTTATACGACAAGTAATCTAATATAGACTATTCTAGAATTACAAGACTTTCCATAAACGAATAAACAGTTCTTTAACTCTTGCAGTACTTTGACCTTCATGTGCAGTACTTTGATTTTATCATTAGCAGTACTTTGACTCTTTGACTTTCTCCAGTTCTTTGCCATTCTGCAGTACTTTGTAAATCTTCAGTACTTTAACTGTTCAGCACTTTCATATCCCAACAATCCTCCCCTAACTTGAATTCTACTTGATTGACTTCAAGTTCCTTTGTAAATTAATCTTTTTCCGCCTTCAAGGAATGATTATCTTTGTCTTTGGATTGTAGTTTCTGCACTTTATCAAAGTATCTTTAGTCTTTTACAGCATCATCCAGCAAGCTCCATCTTTACAGCAACACAATAACATATGACCATTTGTACATTAATTCTGTTTAAGTTGCATACTATTCTCATCACTTCCAGGTGAATCATTGAAAATCAATGGATTTTAATCTCTTTACCAAAGCCATTAACTCTGGAGTAGCTAAATGTTTTGGTGTGTAAGACCATGGTACATTGATAACCATATGATTTTTAGCAAATCACCAGCTATCAACATATTTGTTTTGTCTTTACCAAAAGCTGTACCCTTCTGGACTAGTTAGGTCTTTTATCTAAAGGTGAACTAATTACCAATAATGGTTTTTTCACAGCCTTTACCACAAGCCATTTTCTTGTGGGCTAGCCAGCTCTTCACATTAACAGATATGGTGAGTTGATTACCATACAACTTATTAGCAAGTTGTCAACTGAAAACGGATTTGAGATATCTTTACCAGAGCCATTTGCTCATGGATTAGCCAATCCTTTTGTAACCATGGTGGATTGATAACCTATTGATGTTACCATCTCAAAAACCATTTATTCAACCTTTGTTTCAAAATATTTATTACTTAGCAAAAGGTTTCTTCTAAAAATCATTTAACTGGTTTATTTCTGCAAACAGTACTTTGATGAAAGTACTGTCTGATCAGCAGTACTTTGAATAAAAGTACTGATATATCAAAAAGTATTTATTCAAATAAAATTCATACCAGTTATTGATCATCCTCAACAATAGTAGTCCAGTTGATAAACAAATTGATGACCATGAGAGCAGTTTCATTATCCTCTTCTACTTCCATTCCATGCTCTAGCATCCTTCTCATAAGATCAACAGTGAGAGGATATCTTTTATCTGCAAACATGTGAATCATTGTCCCATTTTCCAGCTCTAGAACATGTACTCCAGATTCTTCAAAGAATCTCCAGCAAACAATTTCCCAGCTCTCTTGATTCTTCCAAATTTCATCACTGCTCTGCTCTTCAGTTTCCCATGCAGTTGTAAGATCTCCAAGCAATACTAATCCAATTCCTCCTAATGGATTAAGTTCAAGGTAGTTTTGCACCAAATGGTATAGATGAAATAAATCCACTCTGTCAATTGCATGCAGTACATCCTATAGCCTATTGAACACCTTGAAGCTTTCATCATCTCTATGAAACATCATATAGCTTCCTTCTTTAGATTCCACAACTTCAAAAGCGAATCTGAGATCTGTTCATCTTCATATCAGCATCTTCTTTGGAATATTCAAAGTCTACTACTCTGAGATAATTTCTTAATTCATCCCTAGTTTCAGTTCTTAGCTCAATTTTCTCTTTCTTTGAAGACTGTATATCAACATCTGTTTTCCTTTTTCTTTTCAAACCTTTCTTTCTTTCAACTTCAGTCCAAGTAGCTTCATCTTTATAATCTTTAATGCTTGCAACATTCTTCTTATAAGCTTCTGTCTCAGCATCATACAATCTTTTCATATCAATGTAATTCAGGTTCTGCAATCCTTTATATCCTCGACTTTTCAAATAAGCCATCATAGCATTCCTTTCTTTAGCAAGATTTGGTCTTCTAGGCATAAAAGACACAGGTGTAGGTGACTGTAATGGTTCAGCATCTTCAGCATTAAAATTTTCTTGTAACTTCCTAGCCACCTCTTCATTCATTGCTTCTTCATTAGTAACCTCAGCCACTACTTCAGCATTGAGCTCTTCTTGAACTTTCTTAGCAGCTTCTTCATTCCTAGCAACTTCAATTGCTCTAAGCTCTGCCAAGGTTAGCTTCTTCTTCTTAGTTTCTACCAGAATACCCTTTCCTTTATCCTTAGGATCTATTGCAGGTTGAGAAATTCTTGGTTGTTCCTCTGCAACTTCTGAAATAACAACACTTTTTGGTCTTGATAGATCATGCAATATTTCAGCAATAAGTTGATCATCACTTGCAGTTCTTTCAGGTTTGGGTGTATCAGCTTCTTCTGGTATGGCGGTTGTTGAAGGACCAGCTTCTTCTTCATGTCTAACAGTTGAAGTACCAGCTTCCTCTTCAAAATCTAATACTCTAGGAGTAATTAACTCCTGTCTAAAGGTTTCATGAAGAGCATACTTTGGTGCTCTCGGTACCTTGATCAAAAGCAGTACTTTGTTGTTCTGTACCTTGATCTTCAGTTCTTTCTTCTTCAGTACTTTTAATGATAGCATGCTCTTCAGTACCTTGAGGTTCTTGTTCTTTAACAGCATCTTCTTTTAAATTCTGTTCTTCTAAATTCCTCCCCAATTGAATAGAAGATGGTGTAAGAACCTTTTTTCCCTTGGTTTTCCTCTTAAACTCCCTAACAGGTCGTCCTTGCCTCCTTTGAGATTTGACCCATAATCTATGATGTTTAACCAATGGCCAGACAAAATTTTTGAGTCTTCTAAATTTAATTTTCAACTTCTTAATCTCTGTAGCCTGATCTTCAAATGATTTCTTTAACCTTGTCAATTCCCTTGTTAATGCATAGTTAGTGAGAACTTGACCCTCAGGCTCCATAGAAACTTCATCTCCTTCAGATTGTGAGTGAACTTCTTGTTGAGATGCTTGTAAAGATGGTGGAGGTGTAACTGCAATGTGTTCTTGAACATTAGTACTCTGCTGAGAAGCAGTACCTTGTGATGCAGATGTTGTGTTCCATACTTTGTGATGCAGAACTCTGAGATGCAGCACTTTGAGATGCCACTTTGTGAAGCGTACCTTGTTTTGAAGCGACTACCTCTCTTTCTCTTCATTCTCTCGGCTTCATCACGAGCAGCCTAACAACCTCCATCATTGAAGCAGTTAATGGAGTATCTCCACCTCTAAATAAATCACTCCTCCTTGCCATAAATGTAAAGATTTTGGCTTGTTGCACAATGACAGGTAACAAATCAGCAGGTTTTGGTACATCAGCCAATTGCTTGTTTAAGAAAACCTGTACAAACCTAGGGTACATTAACCATTTTGACCCAAATGATATATGTGAAAGCATCCCATCCAGAATTAGCCTTGAAAAGTTAAACACTCTATTTGTAGCTAATCCAACTACAGCAGATGCAATATTTGACCCAAACTGCTCCCAAGAGGTACTTTTAGCACTTATGCAATGGAGCAATACATGAATCAAAAACTTCCATTGATGACAGAATAAAGCTTTCTTGAATGTTTGTTTCGTCAAAGACCCTTCATAACCAAGATCCCTAAACGTATCCCAAATCAGTTGCTTGTCAAAACGAATAGCCCCTTCGTCATCACCAAATAAAAAATATTCTCTAATAGAGGCTTCTGTAATCTTCACAGTTCTTCCAGCAACTGTTGATCGAATATAGTATTCATCCTCCTCCATATTATCCCTAGCATTAGCCCAAAATTCTTGGATCCAGGGTTCAATGATATCCGGCTTAACTAAAAGAGCGTAACTGATTGGCGACCCGAAGATAATCATAATGTCATGAATACATCCTCAGTCTTGTCCAAATTAGCCACCATATTGTGCTTTGAAACAATTGTCGAATCGCCATTGATGAATAGATAAGCACAATTAAAAGATATGATCGAATAATAAAGAGATAGTGAATGGTGAGATAAATAAGGAAAAGATTCTAATGTATCAATATTAGAGGGAAACTCGGAAAGTAGTTATATATAGGTAAGATTTGAAAAATCACAGCCCATAATAATAAAGTTACCGTTAGTTGCAATTACCCCTCAATATGACCGTTGGAACAGTACTTTAATACGACAAACAGTACTTCCACATAAGCAGTACTTTCCAAGCAATACTTTCCAAGCAATACTTTCCAAGTAGTACTTTCATGAAAACAAAAACAGTACTTTCCCAGACATCTCAGTACAAACTAAGTATAAATAATAGCCTCCCCTCAAACAATGCACAGGACTATACTAACACCTTATAGTCCTCCCCTCAAATGTAGCTCAGTAGTTAATCATGCCAATGCTCACGACCAAGTGATTGAATCGTGAAACATCAAAACCTTTGGTGAGTAAATCAGCTACATTGTCATCTGTGTGAACCTTGACCACATCAATGAGCATGTGCTCATAACAATCTCTGATGAAGTGATGCCTAATCTGAATGTGCTTGGTCTTGGAATGATAAACTGGATTCTTCACAATACAAATAGTACTCTCATTATCAATATTGATAGGATTATTCTTGAAATTGAACCCATAGTCCAAGAGTGCGATTCTGCATCCACAAAACTTGTCCACAACTCTGCAACAGCCACATATTCAGGTTCAGTAGATGATGTTGCTGCAATTGTCTGCTTCTTGCATTGCCAGGATACTAATCTTCTTCCAAGATATTGGCATCCTCAAGTGGTTGATCTTCTATCATAGTTATCACCTGCATAATCACTATCTGAAAAAGCTTCTAAGTGAAAAGGTGAATCCTTAGGATACCACAACCCGAACTTAGGTTGTTGTTTCAAGTAACTAATTAAAAATCCTCTTTACTGCATTCATATGAGAGACCTTTGGTGAGACTTGATATCTTGCACATAAACATACTGCAAACATGATATCAGGCCTTGATGCAGTGATATACATTAGACAACCAATCATTGATCTGTATAACTTGACTTCAACAGGTTGTCCATCTTCATCTTTGCCCAGCAGGTTGTCCATCTTCATCTTTACCCAATGAGTTGATTGATTTAATAGGTGTAGTTACTGGCTTTATAGCATCAAAACTGAACTTCTTAAGTATGTCAGATACATACTTGTCTTGACTTATAAAAATACCTTCCTTTTACTGCTTAACTTGAAGTCCCAAAAAGAAAGTTAATTCACCTATTGAACTCATCTGAAATTCTTTCTGCATCAGCTGCTCAAACTCCTTAACCATGGACTGTTTAGTAGCCCCAAAGATAATATCATCAACATACACTTGAACTAACATGATATCCTTCTTGTCTCTCTTGATAAACAAAGTCTTGTCAATAGCCCCCCTTCTGTAACCATGTTGTAGTAAGAATGTGGAGAGCCTTTCATACCAAGCTCTAGGTGCCTAATGAAGGCCATAAAGAGCCTCAACCACCTTGTAGACTTTGTTAGGATGTGTAGGATCTTCAAAACCTGGAGGTTGTTTAACATACACCTCTTCTGTAATAGTGCCATAAAGAAAGGCACTCTTGACATCCATCTGGTAAACCTGAAAACCCATATATGAGGCAAAAGCAAGAAATATTCTAATAGCTTCAATCCTTGCTACAGGAGCAAATACTTCATCATAATCTACTCCTTCTTCCTGTCTGTAGCCTTAAGCTACTAACCTTGCCTTGTTTTTGATAACATTGCCTCTTTCATCTCTTTTAACTCTGAAAACCCATCTGGTTCCAATAACTCTCTTCCCATCTGGAAGATCACATAAAACCCAAACTTCTTGAAGTTTAAATTGAAGAAGTTCTTCCTGCATAGCTTCAACCCAGCTTTCTTTAGTCAATGCTTGAGCAATATTCTTGGGTTCCTCTTGAGAGATGAAACAAGTAAATAGGCAGGTTTGATGGTCCTTATGATTCAGCCTGTTTTGCTTATATACAAAGCTAAGTAAAGCATTGTGAGGTGTAGTGAAACTCTTAGCTTTGTGTCTTGTCATAACTCCAGAAGTTGAAGGACCAATGATTTGATTAGTTGGATGATTCTTATGAATTCTTAAGATTGGAGACTGTAGAACTTCATAAGTATCATTCAAGTTAGTGAAATCAGCATCTTCATTAGAATCTGAGAAAATACCTTCATTATCCAGCTCATCATCAGTATCTTCTAATCCAGGCATGGTAGGATCATCCAAATCATCTAAAGGCCTGTCCACTGGTGCATCAGTACTTTGTTCGAAAGTACTGTCCAAAGTACTGTGAGAACATTCTGCATTCTTGTTCTTTTTCTTTGCTTCTTCATAAGCTCTTCTTTGTTCATCAGTATAAGAATGTGTCATAACATCTTGAGAAAGCATTTGATTAAGTGTCTCTTGAATAGCTTGATCCTCAGCAGATAATGAGGATTTTGGGTCAGCAGTACTTTGAGTTGGTGTATCAGTACTTTGCTTTGGAGCATCAGTACTTTTCTTTGGTTCTACATCAGGGACAACATCAGGTCTAATATGAACTCCATGAGCAACATATTGTGAATCTTCTCCATAATACACAGGTTGGTTTTCTTCTCTGACAGGTACATAGTTCATGGAAGGAGTCAAAACTTCGAGATCAAACATCCAATCAGGACCTTTACCCTTCTGATTCTCTTGATCTTCTATAAACTCAACATGAAGACAATCTTGAACCTTCTTAGTGACTCTGTTGTAGACTCTAAATCCCTTGCTGTTGGTACAATAGCCCAATAAATAACCTTCTTCTGACTTGCCATCAAACTTTCCCAGATTGTCAATTGTGTTTAAAATAGTAAGAGGGCATCCAAAAGGCTTCAAAAATCAAATGTTGGGTTTGTTGCCCATCAGCAACTCATAGGGTGTGTTCATCTATGGTTTCGTGACTGATACTCTGTTAAGTACATACCAAGCAGTACTTACAGCTTCAGCCCAGAATTGAATAGGTAGTTTTGAATCTGCAAGCATAGTTCTGGCTGCTTCAATCAAAGTCCTATTCTTCCTCTCTGAAACACCATTTTGTTGTGGTGTTCTTGCAATACTGAACTCCCTCTTGATTCCTTTGTTAGCACAAAATTCATCCATAAGCTTGTTCTTGAATTCAGTCCCATTATCACATCTAATACCTCTAACCTTGAGTCTCAATTGGTTTTCCAGGGCTATGATTAGCGTTTGAATAGCATCAAAAGTGTCATCTTTAAAGCCCAAGAAAAATAACCAACGGAATCTACTGCAATCATCCGTAATAACCAAGCAGTACTTATTCTTGTTTAAACTTGCCACACAGACAGGTCCAAACAGATCCATATGTAACAACTCCAATGGTTCTCTAATAGTTCTATCCTCAAGCTTCTTGCATGAGGCTTTGTGTTGTTTACCCTGCTTACAAGCCAAACAGGAGTGATCATTCTTGTAAGTCTTTGAAGGTAAACCTCTAACTAAATTTCCTGTGACCAGTTTGTTGATATTCTTGAAATTAACATGGCCCAATCTTCTATGCCATTTATGTGCTTCTTTAGTTGTTGCTTTTGCCACTAAACAGGTGGCTCTTCCATAAGAGT
Organism: Chrysanthemum makinoi; assembly: GCA_910596185.1. Lineage (NCBI taxonomy): Eukaryota > Viridiplantae > Streptophyta > Magnoliopsida > Asterales > Asteraceae > Chrysanthemum > Chrysanthemum makinoi. The sequence goes on along the minus strand of OU343217.1, from coordinate 297,003,352 downwards.
GAAGACTCTTCATGTCCAGACTATACACATCATTTGTCCTTGGTACTCTGAGTACTACCAAGTCATCATCAACAGGCTTGAATTCAGATGAAAGGATGAGACATTATGTGTCAATGAATAACACAGGATGCTTTTTATCACAGATTTGAGAGACTGACAGTAGGTTGAACTTGAGCTCCTTCACATATCTAACATTCTCAAAATCGATTCTTCCAGCTTTGATTGTTCCTTTCCCAGTAATCCTTCCTCTATTGGGATCATTCCCAAATGCAACTCTTCCTCCACTAATAGATCTAAAATCAGACATAATCTCCTTGTCTCCTGTCATACTTCCAGAGCAACCACTATCTACAATCAGATGATCTTTAAGCTCCTCTTCTGGGTTGCCCTGCACAAAAATATAGAGAGTTAGTTTCTTTTAGGAACCCAAGCCATTACTGACTTGTGTTCCCTTTGTGGAGTTACAAACTTAAATTCTTTGAGTATGTAATTCCCACTATCTTTTAAAACATGATCCATAATTATCTTTTGGTTCTTCACATGTGGATTTTCAAAACTTTCTGGATTTTTATCAAAACTCTCTTTTGCAAAATCATTCACTTTATCTTGAATCACAAAAACATCAGATTCACTTTTATTTGAAAGTATTGATTGTCCCTCAGCAGTACTTTCTCTTTTAACCCATTCAGTTTTAACACTTGGTTCCTGTAATCTAGATCCCCTATGTGAACTGTAATACCTTCTAGGTTGATAATAGTGAGATCTCCTAGGGTTCCTATTCCAAGTAGTGTGAGCAGTACCTTGTGTTGACTGAGCAGTACTTTGAGAAGGTACTGCTTGTGAAGGTACTGGTTGCCTAGAAAAAGGTCTTCTCTGGTGAGGGTACCTATGGTCTGGTGAGAAATTACTATGATTTACCCTATTTGAATTATTCCAGACTGGTTTGTGCTCTCTAGGTTTCTGGTTGGTAGACTTATTCTTTGGAAACTTGCTAAGGTATTCTGAGTGTCGGTCACAATCTTTGATTAAGTGATGAGGACTATAACACACGAAGCATAGTTTTTCACCCATACTTCCAAAGTGTCTACTCCTATGTCTATGTCCAAAACTATTTTGCCTTCTAGGTGAATGATTAAATCTGTTTTGACCAAAGTTATCCTAAAAAGGTTTAGCAGTACTATTTTTAAAAGGTTTTCCTGAAGGTACTGCTTGTGGAGTAGTACTTTGAGTTGAAGGTACTGCTTGACTTTGAACATTGGTTTCAATGGTTTCTTTTGGGGTTTCAGACCTAGATTGACCAATAAGCTTCTTCCTAAACTCAAGGCTATCTACACCAAATCTAGAAACATCAGGCCTAGGGGGTTGATGAAGTCCAGTGGGATGGGGAACTACATGATAACCAGTGTCTTTCTTAAACTCAGGAGGTGAATCACTAACTGAATCCTCATTGCTAGATGTGTCTACATAATTAATGAGTTCATCATCACTAGTGGTTATGTCCTCTAAGTCTAAGTCATCCTTATCACTAGATGTGTTATCTTTCATGTTGGCAAAGTCCATACCAAATCCTAGATCAGTTCTAATGTAAGCTCTTCTCTGTTTTTCAACATAAGCAACATGGGACAGACAAGATTCATTCCATGCATCAAACTTAGCTAACAGTTCATCTCTTTCCTTAGTTAGTTTCTCAATTTCAGCAATTTTACAGTTTAGCTTCCATTCACTAAGTTTTAACTGGTAATCCTGTTGTTCATAATTTTCAGCCCAAGCCATTTCATTATTTTCATGAGTTAATATTTTGGCTTCCATAGACTCTAAAGTGATTTGATAACCTGCTACCTCAGACCTAGCCCTAATGCAATTATCTCTTTCAATCACATAACTATTTAACTTGTTTTGATAGAAATCATGACATTTGAGCATACCTCAGAGATAGGAGATGAACTTGGTGATGTAGCTACCATAGCAAGTAGTACAGGATCATCTTCAGACTCCAAGCTCCAGTCAAATCCTCCTAGATAGTCTCTGGGTTCCAAAGCAGCATGTTCAGGTTCCTCATCAAAAGCAGAGCTCCAGTCCAGTTCTTCCACAGACTCTTCAACCTCTTCCTCCATAGCAACCATCTGTAGGTTACGGTTCAAATCATCAAACTCACTCCAGTCAACCTCTGATAAACTTTCTTGAGCAACCAAAGCTTTGTTTCATTAATAGGGATTTCTTTGAGTTCCAGCTTTGGTTTTTCAGTCATCCTATTTGCTTGATACTTAGCAAATCTGCACTCCCTTGCAAAGTGTCCAGTCTTTTGACAATTGAAGCATTCAATCTTTGATTTGTCAAAAGTGATTCCCTGTTTTGGCTTGAAATCAATGTTCTTTCATGTTTTCTTCGTGTACTTCTTAATCCTTGCAGTAATCATTGCTACTTGCCACCTGATATCAATTTCTTCCAAAGCATCCTCTTCAATCTGTGAGAGATCTTCTTCATAGGTGACAGGTAAAGAAGCCTGTTGAGCAAAGAAGGAACACACAACTTCATCTGAGTGCATAGTAGTAAGTGGTAGTGCTTGCTGAGCATGGGTGGGAGCAGCATACGAGACAGTACTTTGAGTCACAGTACTTTGAGTAGGAGAAACAGTACTTTTGGTTGAAGTACTGCCTCTCTTTTCAGATGATAGAAAAGCAATACTGTGAGACTTAGAACTTGTTTGACCATTCTTCTCATGCTCATAAACCTTCAGATGGTTGTAGAGATCATCAAAGTCCATGACATCTAAACCAGGTTGTCCTCTGATCATTGTAGCAATAACATGCCATGTAGATGGCAAACTCCTTAGAAACTTTAGATTAGCATCTTCAACTGATACTTCTGCCTTGTATAGCTCCAACATGTTGAGAAGATTCTGAAACCTATCATATGCAGCATCAAGACTCTCTCTTTCACCAACTGTGAAAGTTTCAAACTGTTGCTTAAGTAGATTTCTATGCATCTTCTTAGAAGCTTCATTCCCTCCAAATCTAGTCTTGAGAGCAGCCCAGAGTTGCTTTGCATCCTTATCATCATGGAATTTTAGTAGATGTCCATCAGGTATAGCAGACAAGAGAATGTTAAGAGCCTTCTCTTGATTCCTTATGGTAGCTGCTGGTAAGACAGCTTTGGGTGGTTTAGGTTGTCCTTCAATCGCTACTGGTTGGAACAACTATTACCATTGACAATTACATTCCATAAAGCATGGTCTGTAATGGCAATGTACTGTCTCATCTTCATACACCATAGTCGTTATTCTCCTTTTTGATGATTGGAATTCGAGTGAGGTGATTGATGGTGGTGGAACAGCTTCAGTCGACATCTTTAGGTTTTTGTTGTATTAGGGTTTTTAGGGTTTCTTCTTAGTCAGAGTTTCCACACAAGCTCTGATACCACTTGTTGGATCGATGTACTCTAACCAAACTAACTTAACTAGCTTGTTTAAGGCTTAATAACCTCAGATAAATCCTGAGTTATTAACAATGAAACACTGAGTAATATTTATTAAGTATGCGGAATTTACTCAATAAATCTAAGAAGAATAACTTTATTAATAACTCTAAATCTGCTTATTATGCAGATACTTCAACAACTTTAAGAATATCGAACTCTCTAAACTCTAAACAACTTTGTAATCGTAAATTCTAAGACTTGTGAACTCGTACTTCTCTAATGCCAATCTAGGGGTCCTTTTATAGGCTCAAGGATAACCCTAGTCGGTTTACAATAATGTATCCTTGTACGACAAGTAATCTAATATAGACTGTTCTAGAATTACAAGACTTTCCATAAACGAATAAATAGTTCTTTAACTCTTGCAGTACTTTGACCTTCATGTGCAGTACTTTGACTTTATCTTTAGCAGTAATTTGACTCTTTGACTTTCTCCAGTTCTTTGCCATTCTGCAGTACTTTGTAAATCTTCAGTACTTTAACTGTTCAACACTTTCATATCCCAACACTTTCTGGAATGGGTAAAGGTTGCAAAAAACCTGGAGAAGCAGCTAAGTCTGATTTATTTCTTTGACATACATAACACAAAAGAACTTGTTGTTTGACCATTTTTCTTAGCCCTTTCCAATAGAAATAAGCACAAATCCTCTTTAGAGTAGCCTGAACACCTGAGTGACCACCCACTGTAGTAGCATGAAAATGATTAACCAATCTCAATCTGACATTCTCATCATTGCCCACCACCAATTTACCTTTCCTTCTTAGTTCATTTGCAACCCATGTATACTTAGAATCATGAACACTTCCCTGTTGCAGATCTCTTATTTTGGTTTGTAACACAGGATCCTTAGACCAAGTAGCTTTCACAGCATCCACCAGTTCATTGCTCTTAGTGGAAAGCAACATTTGACATAATTGACTCTGTTGTTGGACCCTGGATAAAGCATCAGCTACCACATTTTCTTTGCCCTTCTTATATTCAATTTCATAGTCAAAGCCTAACAATTTTGGCAACCATTTTGACTGAAAAGGTGTTGTGATTCTTTGGTCCAAGACATATTTAAGACTAAAATGATCAGTCTTAATCTTAAAATGCCTGTCCAATAAGTATCCCCTCCACTTTTGTAATGCTAAAACCACAACTAACAATTCTTTTTCATAAACTGATAAGGATTAGTGCTTAGGTGCCAAAGTCTTGCTCAAGTAAGCAATTGGATGGCCTTTCTGCTGAAGTACTGCTCCCAATCCAAATCCTGATGCATCTGTTTCAATAATGAATTCTTCTTCAAAATTTGGTAAAGCCAAAACTGGGGATTGTACCATAGCTTGTTGCAACTCTTTGAAAGCTATGGTAGCTTGTTCAGACCATTTAAAAGCATTCTTTTTCATTAAATTGGTCAAAGGATGAGCAATTGTAGCATACCCTTTCACAAATTTCCTATAATAATCAGTGAGGCCTAAGAAACCCCTTAACTGCTTAAGATTGGTTGGAATTGGCCAATCTATCATAGCCTTAATCTTACTAGGATCTGTGGCCACTCCTGCACTAGAAATAATGTGTCCCAAATACTCAACCTGAGTTGTGCCAAACACACATTAACTCATTTTTGCATACAAAGTGTGCTCCCTCATTACTTCCAACACTTGTTTCAAATGATTCACATGTTCCTCAATTGATGAGCTGTAAACTAAGATATCATCAAAGAAAACTAGAGTGAACTTCCTCAGAAAGGGTCTGAATATGTTGTTCATCAGGGCTTGAAAAGTTGATGGGGCATTAGTAAGTCCAAATGGCATTACTAAAAATTCATAGTGACCATCATGTGTTTTAAAAGCTGTTTTATAGATATCTTCCTCACACATCCTAATCTGATGATAACTAGATCTAAGATCCAACTTGGAAAACACCTTTGAACATGTAACTCATCAATTAATTCATCTATCACAGGAATTGGAAACTTATCTTTAATAGTCTGTTGATTGAGTTGCCTGTAGTCAATGCACATTCTCCAAGAGCCATCTTTTTTCTTCACCATGACTATAGGAGAAGAGAAGGGACTGTTGCTTTGTTTAATAACACCAGTATCCAAAAGTTCCTTAACCATTGCTTCAATAGTATCTTTCTGTGCATGTGGATGTCTATAAGGTCTGATGTTCACTGAGGTACCCCTTCTTTCAATGGAATTTTATGATCCAAACTCCTATTTGGAGGTAAACAACTTGGAACACCAAAAACATATTTATACTCCTCCAATAACCCTTTGATTTCAGTGTGCATATGCTCTTGATTTTCATTGGCCTGCATCAAATTCAAGGACACTGAAGACCACACAGAGTATTTTTGAACCTCTTGATTTCCCATCTCTTTGGACACTTGTTTCCCTTGTATCCAATGCAACTCTGATTGTCTTGTTCCCCTTAACACCACCTTCTTCCCCTTATACTTGAACTCCATCCTTAATTCTTTTAAATTACACAACATATTTCCCATTGTTGACAAAAACTGTATGCCCAACACCATTTCACAGCCCCCTAATGGTAAGATCATAAAATCTGCCTCAAATGTCTCCCCTTGCATTTTCCACTGAAAGGACTTACACTCATATTGACTGAACAGTTGAGAACCACCAGCTACATTTACTTGCAAAGGACAAGTGGTCTTCAATTGACACCCCATTTGTTTGACTTTGTTAAGGTCCAAAAAATTATGTGTGCTTCCACAGTCTAACAAAATATGGATGAGTTGTTTTCCCCCTTGACCCCTGACTCTCATAGTTTGATAGGTTGGTATTCCTGATAAGGCATTCAATGAAATTTATGGTGTTTGTTCTTGCACACAAAAATCCCCTTCTTCTACCAAACACTCCTCTTCACTGTCCTCAGGCTCTCCTTCCTCCCCAGTCAAAACCTCCAAAACAAACATCTGCCCACTACATTTATGGCCTGGAACATACCTTTGATCACAGTAAAAACACTGATTCTTTGCCCTTTTCTCCTCATATTCTTTTTTACTCAACTGTTTTCTTCCTAAACCAACCCCATTGCTCACATTTCTTGCAACATTATTTTGAGATGGTGATGGTAAGGCTAACAATGGTCTGGTAGTACTTGTGCCAACAATTCCTCCACCACTATTTCCACTACTACTACCAACACTGTTTCTATAGTTAGAATACAATGATTTAGTTTTAACCCTAGCCTCATTTGTGGCTTCTTGCAAAGTAGCCAAACAATAGGTGTCAGCTAAGGTCCTAGGCTTAAATATCCTCAACATCATTGCAATATCGGCATTTATGCACCAAAACATACTAATGGATTGAGATTCAGTAATGTCTACCTTACTCAAAAGAGCATCAAACTGATCTTGATATGCCTTCATTGAACCATTTTGCCTAAGATTCTGAGATCGCCATGGGATCTTCCCCACGGCCAAATCTCTTCAAAATCTCCTCATATATGTCCCATGTCACTTCCACCCATCCTTCGCTCAAAATGTCTATGCCAATCCAAAGCCTTATCATAGAGATGAATTGAAGCAATCTTGACTTTCTGATTATATGCTACATTGTCTAAAGCAAAGAACTGATTACATCTGTATAACCATCCTTTAACATCCTCCCCATTGAATCTTGGAAAATCCAGTTTAGTGAGTCTTCCATAGCCATTAAATCTGTTTGGCTGGTTACCACCTCCTACATTGTTAGTACCCAATAATTCTTGTCTCAAACAAACCCCATCTAATCTTTGTTGCATTCTGCGCCATAGCTGCGCACGGCAAATTGAGCTAGGTTGTAGCAGTTCGTGATAACTTGCCTTGTAGCATCATCTATGTTGGAAGAACCAGTTGTGATTCTTGTTGATGGTGCCATAGTCACTATACTATTTTGATTTGTTATTATCATCACCACTCCTTCTTCTGATTGGCAGTTACCAACAATTTTTACCCATTCTTGGCCAACTTCAAGTCAAACAAAACTAACCATTGATCCGAAAACAAAGAATTTAATCGATGTCTTTGTTCGTGTGGTTGCGATGAATACTTGGCGATTGGTCGTATTTCTGACGGATAGTATAAGACTATTAAAATTGTACCGGTGTAGTACTCTCTTGAAATGATCGCGAAAAATTAACCGTCTCACCGGAAACTTAACAAACTCACCGGAATTGTAACAAACTTGTTTTAAAGATGGTCGGAGCTCCAGGAAAGGGGCTCTGATACCAATTGTAATGTTCTTATTGAATTTATACAAATTGGAAGAAGAACTAAAACTAGACTAAAGATTCAAGAACAAGAAATAGAATCTCAAGTGTTAGTTTTATTAATGAAATGATGAAAGGATTACAGATGAGAGACTTAGTTACAATTTCTGAATGAATTCTATTCTAACTACACTTGAGTATTTAAAAGAAGTTTAGGCGCCACAGTTAGTTAGAGGTTGTTGGAGAGAACACATGCACCTTACGTGACCAGCTTAAAGCTGTGCACATGCACCTCATGTGCCAAACATTCCTCTCATAACACATTCAAGAACGTAAATGAGCAAATGATTCGTCGATCAGTTCATGTTCGTTCAATTATTAACAAGGGAATATCTGGTCGTTGTGCCCTGCTACCAGTTGCTATTAGTATATGCTTTGTATAGAGACATTTAGTGCCATCCAACTTTATCACCTCCACTTCATTTGGGACAATCCTCCCTCCCCTCAGACAGTTTGACTCCGCATTTGAAAGTAAGCGCTTGTATACCCCATTTAGCGTCACTAATTCCCGATGCGCATTAACAAATATATGATGATGAGCAATTACTACCCATAGTTACACTTCATAATATCCAAATTCAGAAAAAAAATATTATTTAGCCAACTGAAATTTGCATATGTGCTAATACTACCTGCTCTAGAATCATTAGACAAAGAATTTACTCTTGACGCTATTATTTAATGAGCCAATCCTACTAGAAGTTAGTTTGGTAAACTAAGAAAGTCTTGGGGCTCGTTTAATTTGGGATAAAAGGAATGCCATATAACTAAGAAACTCTTACACAAACAGAGCCTAAAATATGAAGCCTCAATAAAGTAACTGAATTCTCCATTTTCAACCCTTAAAAAAATGAATAAAATAATTATTTGACCATATCTTCAATCATATTTTCAAAAACTAAGACATTATCTGGTTTGCCTTTTCCAAATACTGGTATTATACCTAATACACGATGATAGTAGAAGAGCCTAACTTACGAGATGTTTTAAGTAACCCATGTAACAACGTTAAATATAAAACGTTAAACAACAAAACCTTTTATAATCGGTTTTAAGCTTAAACAAATTGCCTGCTAAACATCATAACATACCTTCTTCTGTAGTAGCTTTTTCTAGTCAAAACCAACATTCTCACTCGCCATCCATACTCCCTTGCATCCTTGTTAATTTTTGGGTTGGTAATCTGTGGCAAACATATCATTCTATCAATTACTAATGACTTTCAAGTTGTGGCTTATTGCAGGATTAATTACAGGGGTTTAACCTGGACAAAGGATAAAAGATTTAAAGTTCCAAGAAGCTTATTTCTGCTGAAGCCTTTCTTCGTTTCTGCTGATGAGTCTCTACTAGCCGTTAGAGGGTCTTAGTGAAACTTAATCTCCTATTTAATAAGTCCCTTAATCTAGGGTTATACACACTTGAGTGTGCGCCTTTTGTATCACTCTCTTCTATTCTTTTCGATCATTTCGATCTTGTATTGTCTTTACATCTACATGATTATTGTCTCATTGACATTAATCTAACCTTGTAACATTTAGATACTATTTTAAACTTAATCTAGTGACTATTGCGAGCTTAGATCGAATAAAGATTATATTGTTCATCTTGGTTGCCTATACTTTCGTACATGGTATCGAGCTTGTGGCTCATTGATTCTCTTCGGCAACATATTGGTGGTTTGGGGTTATTGCTACGTGTGTAATCACTGGTTATCTTCTACTTACAATTAGCCTTAGACTAAGTGAATCTAAGGTAATTGTGATCGCTCTTCATATGCATATCTCTGTAGTCTAAGTCTTATCTCTTCTTCAAACATACAATACTTAAGTCTTTGTGGGTGCAAACAGTAGACTAACATCTTGATCTCCACCTTTGAGTGGTACGATACACCTTTCGGTTTACCCTAGTCCACAGGCTTGGTGCTTGTTGTTTCTTAAATTCATAGTCTTATTTATCTATCTATTTGGTCTTATCATTATCCTGTCTTATTATTTATCCGTCTTACTTGTCTATATTATGGTTCTTGGTGATTACTGGTGGTGGTGGTTCCACTAAGAAAAGCTTATCCTTTGGGGATGCTTTGTACTTACACCCTAATAACACTAATGGGACTCCCATCATTACTATCAAACTCACCTGGGCTGAAAATTATAAAATATGGAATATGGCCATGACTTTTGCCTTAAGGAACCATAATAAATTAGGGTTTATTGATGGTACTTGCATAAGAGATGATTCGAACCCTAATCTTGCTAATCAATGGGATACTTGTAACTCTGTTGTGGTCACTTGGATTCTTAACTCTCAATACTGAACTATTTCTTTGGTGCTATATATGCTAAAACGCTTATGAAATGTGGAATGATCTTAAAGATACATGATAAGGTTGATGGTTCACTATTTTAATCGCATAAAAATATAAACTCTCTTAGTCAAAGTGGGTCCTCTCTGACGATTACTATAACAACCTTAACTCTTTATGGAAACAATTTGATTGTATGATTAGCTTGCCTCCTTGCACTTGTGAGGCTGCAAAACATTTTGAAAAACATAATCAACTAATCAAGTTAATGCAATTTCTTATGGGTCTTGATAACTCCTATGTCCTCATCAGAAGCAATATTTTAACTAGAGATCCTTTACCTAATGTCAAAACTACTTTCTCTGTTGTCTCTGGAGAAGAGTCTCACGAAATGTATCATCCGAATAGTTCTACTAAACCCAATGCTACAGACCTTCTTTAAAAACTTGATGGTGGAAAATTTTTGATAACAAAAGAGGTTTTAACAACAAAGTTTCGGCCTTAATCTTGTACTAACTCTAATAGAGAGGACCAAACATGAACCTCAAATGCACAAATTGCAAAAACCGGTCATACTATTGATAGATGTTATGATCTTGTTGGCTATCTACTGGATATGTCAAAAGGAATTTTAATGGTAAACCTTTCACAATAACAATGTTTCTGGGAAACCAATCGTCATCCTGATAATAGTGCTAGCAACTCTCCTGTCTCCTTGTCTAATGAACAACTCTCAAGACTTATGAGTCTTCTCAATGACAACAATGTGTCATCTGCTAATGCAAACTTGGCGGTAAAATTTCTCAGGAACATTCTTTAATGGCAGTGTCAAGTTTAATATAAACTTCAACAAGTTTTTTAACAACAACACTAAAACCTTAACTGGAAACATCAGTCTTGGTTGGATTGTTGATTCTGGTGCAAATCAGCACATGACTGTGACTGAAAAATTCTTAATCAATGTTGTTAACATTTCAAATCTTGGTCTAACTGTTGGACATCCCAACGGTACTCAGGCCTTAATTACTAAAATTGGTGATTTAAAGGTCAATAACGACCTAACTCTTTTTGATGTACTTGTTGTTCCTGAGTACAATGTTAGTTTGCTGTCTGTTCATAAAATTGCTAGAGATAATAAGATGTTTGTTGGGTTTAATGAATCTACTGTTATATACAGATTTACATCAAAAAGGATTGTGGGATTGGTAAACAACACAATGGGTTATATATGTTTGATATTGATTCTACATGTAAGATTACCTCTAATAACTACATATCTGTTTGTCATGTTTCAAAAATCTTTGGCATCAAAGACTTGGTCATCCCTCTGACCAAGTCCTACACATACTTAAACCCACTCTTGAATTTGATAGTACATCCTGCCGATCATCTCTGTGATACTTGTAATAAAGCTAAACAAACCGAGAACCATTCCTCAAGTGAACATAAATCAACTAAAATTGGTCAACTTGTCCATCTTGATGTATGGGGACCATATAAAGTCACTAGCAGAGATGGTTACAAATACTTTTAACAGTTGTTGATGACTATTCCAGGGCAGTGTGGGTTTATATGCTAAGGGAAGGATGATGTGTTTATGTTTCCATTATTAATTTTACTCATATGCTATCAAATCAATTTGAACACAATGTCAAGATCTTTAGAAGTGATAATGGGACACAATTTGTCAATAATAAACTTCAACATTTTTTCCATGAAAAAGGAATTTTACATCAAACCTCTTGTGTCTATACACCACAACAAAATGGTATTTGAGAAAGGAAACATAGGCATCTCCTTAATGTAGCTAGATCCCTCATGTTTCAGGGGGAATTACCTCTAAATCTTTGGTCTGAATGTGTTCTAACTCGCGCCTATGTCATAAACAGTTGCCCTCTTCATTCTGTCGGCAAGTCCCGTTCTTCCTTGTGTATGGGCATGACCCTTCACTCTCTCTCCTTAGAGTCTTTGGCTGCTTATGCTATGCCACCATTCTCAACATCTCTGATCAATTTGGTAGTAGGTGCGAAAAAGTGTCTTTATTGGTTACTCAAATGAGAAGAAAGGCTATAAACTCTTGAGCCTTGAAACAAAAAATATCTTTTACTCTAGAGATGTCAAATTTTATGAAACTATTTTTCCCTTCAAAATGAAATTCGTGTCAAAACCTTTTGTTGAAACCTTTGTACCAAAACATTTAAATCACAAAAATTTCTTTGACTCACAAATAAGTCCCAATGATGAAAGGAGAGTGACATCCTATGATGATGGCACAGTGGTAAGTCATCCTACTAGGATTGACGAACCAGTTGCAACATCTATAGATGATAATACACACACCCAGGGGCAACATTTCACATGATTCACATCCTGCGATGCGGTTTCGATCCTTGATATAACACCCTATTTGCGAACAAGAAGAGGCTTGCCACCACTCTGCTAGAAGGTCAACCAGAGTTTCCAAGTTGCCTAGTAATCTTAATGATTTTATTATAGAAGGAAAAGTCAAATATTGTGTTGAAAAGGTTGTTAATTACTCCAATCTTAACAAAGATAATTACTGCTTTGCATCTAGTCTTAATAAAAGTATTGAACCTACACTGTATGAAGAAGCTATCCATGATAGTAATTGGGTTGATGCTATGAATTCTGAAATTGAGGCCTTAAATGAAAACCATGCTTGGGATATAACTGGTCTACCTCCTAATAGAACTCCTATTGGCTACAAATGGATATTTAAAATCAAATATAAAGCCAATGGTGAAGTTGATAGATACAAGGCTAGACTAGTTGTTAAAGGCTATAACCAAAGGGAAGGAATAGACTATGATGAAACTTTTTCTCCTGTTGTAAAAATGTCTCTGTCGGATGTCTTATTGCCTTAGCCGTAAAAAACAAATGGCCTCTTTTTCAACTTGATGTTAATAATGCTTTCTTGTATGGAGATCTTGATGAGGACATCTATATGACCATCCCAAGGGTTCGTAATGAGAACAATAAGAATAAAGTCTGTAAACTTGTCAAATCCCTATATGGCTTAAAACAAGCTCCCAGGAAATGGAATGAAAAACTTGTCAGTGTTTTAAAAGAAAACAACTTTGTTCAATCTGTTAATGATCACTCTTTGTTCACCAAATCAGAGAATAACAAGTTTATTGCTCTGCTTGTTTATGTGGATGATATTGTCCTCACTGAAATTGCGATGAGATAAACCGATTCAAAGAGTTCCTAAAAACAAAGTTTCATATTAAAGACTTGGGAAATCTAAAATATTTTCTTGGCATTGAGGTTCTAAAAACTGGGAATGATATTTGTCTCTCCCAAAGAAAATATTGTCTTGAACTCCTCAAAGAATTTGGTCTTCTTGGGTGCAAACTTGTGTCCACTCCTATGGAACCCAACTCTGTCCTTCCATACATTCCCACTGCGATGACCCCTTGCTTGTCAACATCGGTTATCGGAAGTTACTTGGAAACTTATCTATCTCACCCATACAAGACTGACATCTCATACTCAGTTCATTTATGCGGCACAATATATGATTCTCCTTTAAAGTCTCATCCGAATGTGCCCTCAATGTTCCGAGATATCTAAAAGGAGCTCCAGGAAAAGGTCTAAGGTACAATTTCAGCAACTCTGAAAATCATCTTGAAGGATATAGTGATGTTGATAGGGCCAAATGCAAGAAAACCAGAAAATCATCCAGAGTTATTGTGTTTTCTTTAATAATTGTTTAATCTCATGGAAAAGTAAAAAACAAAATACTCTTTCAAAATCTTCCACAGGCGAGAATATAGATCTATGTCTCATGTTGCCAGTGAAATCATTTGATTCAAAAATCCTAAAAGACCTAAAAGTTGATATCAATCTTCTGTCGATCTTTTTGTGATAACAAATTTGCTTTACAACTTCTTTGTCAACCCTGTTTTCCATGAAAGATCAAAACACTTTGAAATTGATGTTCACTTCATCAGGGAAAAATTGCTAGAGGTGTTATAAATGCTAAAAAGATTGGCTCTTCAAACCAAACTGGAACATACTCACAAAGAACCTCCTTGTCTATCAGCATAAATTTTTGTGTGAAAAATTGATATTGTTTGATATGTTTGCTCATCAGATTAAGGGGGAATGTTAAATTTTGGGTTGGTAATCTGTGGCAAACATATCATTCTATCAATTACTAATGTCTTTCAAGTTGTGGCTTATGCAGGATTAATTCAGGGTTTAACCCGGACAAAGGATAAAAGATTTAAAGTTCCAAGAAGCTTATTTATTTGAAGCCTTTCTTCGTTTGCATGAGTCTCTACTAGCCGTTAGAGGGGTCTTAGTGAAACTTAATCTCCTATTTAATAAGTCCCTTTATCTAGGGTTATACACACTTGAGTGTGCAGTCTTTTGTATCACTCTCTTCATTCTCGATCATTTCCTGATCTTGTATTGTCTTTACATCTACATGATTATTGTCTCATTGACATTAATCTAACCTTGTAACATTTAGATACTATTGTAAACTTAATCTAAGCTGACTATTGCAACTTAGATCTGAATAAAGATTATATTGTTCATCTTGGTTGCCTATACTTTCGTACAATCCTACACATGTTGAAACAAGGATCAGTAAGCACCAGGAGAACTTGAAAAGCACCAAAAAAGGGGTCTATTAATCACATTACACGTACCGATCTTTCAAAACACAGTGTTGCACATCGGTCGTGGCCGCCGATGCCACAACCTTTCCAGGACCTATTGTTGCCGCCACGAGGGACACCGCCACTTAGCCAAGCACCTATGTGATATTGTAGCACTCCGAAACCCAACTCAATACCCCTCAACCGCTGTCCCGTACGTCCTCCACTACTACCTGGAAACAAATGACGGTACTTTTCCCCAAAATTTGTAAAGTGAGCTTCTCCAAAATATCGAGCACCATCTCCTTCATAACCCACTTCATACAGCTTATCGCCGTCCGAGATTGCCACAACGTAGAGGTCTCGCTTACGTACAAATATTGCTATTAAATTTTGCTTCGACCTCAGGTATAGCTTAACATAACCAACAAATCTACAACGTGCAATCTCGGGAATAAACTCCTGCCACATGAGCTTATTAAAGTTCATGTGTATAAACTCCTCACACATGACCTGAGGTAAGATGTTTAGTCTCATATGGATGAAAGAGATTTTGCTAATATAATAAACTTCTACCCACAAAAGAAATACAAATTCACAATAGATAATATATATTGTCAAAAGTAACTCGTTGTTAGCTAAAGTTTTTATTCTTGGTTTTGGTTATGGTTGTTGAAAGAAACTAGACTTATCACTTATATGTGTATTTATGAAGTAAACTACCTTTTACAACTTTTTATTTAAGATCGTGTACAGGTTTATTATTAGATGAGTTTCTGTAAACAATTTAAATGTGCCATAGAAAGGAAAAGAATAAAGTATCAGATGTACCTACTTGTTGCATTTCCGAGACCACTTATTTCAACAATGAAAGAAAGGTTTTTTGCTTGTGTATAGTACAATAACAGCATAAACGAAGATGTGTTTGAGAATGTGCATCGGTTTGAGTTACGTAGGGGTTTTCTTTTGAATATATTTCTTGAACTAGTTGTAGTGATTGTGTGACCAAGACTTGGTGATAACATACTAATGACAATGGTTCTACATCGGAAGATGGTGAGTGTAATGTATGGGTGGATGATAAATGGTGTTGGCTCTATGTGTGTTGAAAATAGGTGTTGAGGGAGTGCTTATTAATAAGAATCAAGTGATTAGGTGACTAGCATTTAATTTTGTCAAATGATATATGATGTATGTATGTTACTTTTAGGTGAGATAACATACTGCACACGAAAATACACTATTGCTTATTGTCAAAGGCCGGGTAACATTGATTTCAAACCCAAATTATAAATCATCAATTATATCACTTTTTGTGTTGCATAAATCAACAACTCACTTTTAAGTTTGATAAAAATAAATACCTTTAAATGTGAGACTTGCAGGTATGGTTATTAAAGTTGTTGAGGTTTAAAGAAGTGTCATAGAGGTGGTTGGTTCATTTATTTTACACAAAAGTTTGGTTAACTTATTACTCTTTTGTTGCTTGGTTAAGTTATTGATACAAGAATTTATTTGAAAAAGTTCAAGGGAACAATGGTGAAGATCCAAAGTTGTTGTTCAAGTTTTACTATGGTAAAAAAGAGACAAGTACGTAGATGATAATTTGGTCAGAATATCTTAAACATTGCCTCGCCAATACGTTTATTGAGTTCTTACATGATTTTGTAAAGGTAACATGTCCCAACAACATTTCGGCTTGAGCTCATTTATTAAACGAGCCTCGAACAAGGGTAGGAATCAAAATCAAACTAAATAGCACTAATAATTGGCCTAAGTTGGAGAGAAGTGGTAGATGACTTGTTTGGCTCCATTGGCTTTGGTGCAGCCAATGTAAGTTCTAAAACGAGAGTACCACTTTTAGAGACAATAATACCACTTCGAGAATCATGAACTTGTGAACATTTTGATGATGTTTGATAGGATTTGACCATTGATATGTAGTTCTCTTGCTTTCGGGTTTCCGCTACTTTTTCTAGCTATTGCTTTTTGTTGTCGTTGATTTTACCGAACAAACTTCTAACGATGAAATTATGTGTATACAACTACACATATAGCGTAGCTCATTTATTACTCTTACAAAATAAAGGTCTTTTTCTAATGAAGTGACGTTTTTATAAAAATAAAAAATAAAAAATAAAAAATAAATAATAATAATAATAATAATAATAATAATAGTCTCTCGACTCCCCACTAATTTCTTGTAATTTCTTATGATTTTCTAATTAAGTGATGTTTTATAATAATAATAATAATAATAATAATAATAATAATAATAATAATACAAGTGTTTCATAATAATAATTAAAAAAAGAAAAATAATATAAGTGAATTATACTAGTAATAATAAAAGTTAAAAATGAATTTATGTGTCTAATCTTTTATAATTATATATTAATACATATTTTATATTTGTAAGATTCATATTACTCTACATTACAGTTTTTTTTAAAGTAATTTAGATGCAATATTTTACAATTTCGTAAATACTTTGTGATGTGAACCATGTGCAATATCAGTAAATGAAGCCCAACTTCACTACCTAACATCTTTATTAAATTAGCTTTGAAAGTCTTGCTAGTCACAATCAAAATCAATGAGGATAGCTGTTAAACGTTTCAGTATGTAAAGAACACGAAAATTTTCATCATGACAAATGTATCCACATTAAATATAGACTAGTTGAAGAAAAGGTTATTTGAAACATGCTACTTTTAATATTCTCCAATTTATTATTATTTTTATTATTATTATTATTTTTCATCTTTAGCCAAAAAATAACTTTTTCATTCAATACCTGTAATATCGGTAAGACCGTTTCGGCTACATATTCATTTTAGTATGTGGTTTGAAGAAGTCGTCAAAACGGAATGTAACAGAAAATATGTGTTTCACAAAAAGCAATTTGGTGATAGAGGTGCATTGTGAAGTAATTATTATTTAAAAATGGTATCAAAACTACAATCAACAATACTAGCCAAAACTACAATGACAAACAGATGAAACCTTGAGAGAACCAAGACTGTATTTGAAACTTGTGAGAGAGATACTGCAACCCTAAAGCAGAATGAGAACTTATATACTGCAATGTTACACTTTTGAGCATAAAAGGCTCCATCAAACAGTGTTCTTGTTTTTGTGTTTTGAGGGGTTGAATTTTTTTGTGATTTTTTATGGACTTAAGAAAAAGAAAAACAAATACAAGACTCAAATTCCAGATTCAATATCTTTAACTTTCGGAAATCAACACAAAGAGATCATGTTTGTGTGGATTGGTGTAGGAGAGTAGGAGAATAGGAGGGAGTTTACAAGGGATGACATGCTTGACTAATAAACTGTATATATATGTTGTATGCAATATGTACTTATGATCAAAATCTAAAAGGGGAGTTACACCAGATAGCTAGTAGTGGCCATACTTAAAGATATGATATAGAACATTTTGGAAAGATTACAGAGGTTACGGAGTGATTATGCCTAGGAAGGTAAAAAAGATAGGAGTAACCAAGATTAGAATGGTTACGGAGTGATTTTGCTTGTTGAACCATTATACTTGGCTTGGCATACCACTCTGGCTTATAGATATGATATAGAACATTTTGGAAAGACGCAAGCAAAAAAAAGGCCATGTACGGTCGCACACCCACTGTAGCAGAAAAAGAATGACAGTCTTGGAACAAGAACGGTCAACTATATGCAGAAAAAGAATACAAGACAGGTGTGTGCAGTGATGAACTATCTTGCGCATGAAGTGGTTAAATAATGCCAACAAAATACAATAAGTCGTTCCATTTGGATCAAATCTGTTCAAAATCTGTTTTTTGTTCTTACTATGTGGTAATCGACTTTAAGCCAGTAAAGTCCACAGTTTGAATCACAACTGCATAAACTTAAACCGTTCAAAACTTTTAGTTAAACTAAATGCTAGCATTGCCCTTAAACAAGTAACAAAATCAGGGTTTCATTATCTTACCATCAATGAAAGAATTACCAAAAACTCGATCCAACAATCCTTCAAACGGGATTCCAGTTTCCAAAAACCAGCTTGGTACAATCTTCAATCACGATTTCATTTATTTCCTTTCATCCAAAGTCTATTTACTACATACCCAAAACAAAAAGCATACTTGATACGTTCATTACATTCTTACAGATAAAAGCAAGCATAAACGAATTAGTAGTGGACCATTCCACTACCTTGCCTATTCCATTTCCTATGCTAGCAATAACAATTGCTGATGACATAATATTTGAATATTATTGCAGCTTGTGAACCAAAATAATGTATACCCATTTTGTTTATCGATGTGAGTTGTGAGGAACAACTAACCAACTAAAACTACGCGTTTAAAGGTTGGTCTTTGGTTTACCAGCAGTAGCAATACGCCTAGTGACTGATCGCATTGTGACGAATTCCTCTGCTGGTGAAGGGTGTATCCCCACCTATAAGATATATCGGGGTTTCATCAGAACGAGAAAAAATGAGATCATGAAAAAATAATTGTTGTAAAGAATTGTCTAAGCTTACCTTGCTATCGAATTGTGCCTTTGTTGCACCACATTTGAGTGCAATAGCAACGCCCTATGGAATATGAACATTATTAGAAGTGGTCATACTGAACACAAGAAGTGGCAAGTCAGGAAGCTGATCAGGCTAAATATCCTGTGAATCGAGTAGGCCAGATTGACGAAAGTCGAAAACACATCTTACCCAACATTGTAAATGTTACATAAATAGGTGTGTCAAGTACAATTACAAACATAAGGTTTGTCCGACTTTCAACCCATTCCGACATTTCTATTTAGTTATTTTATTGTATTGCATGTTTGACCCCCGTTAAAATTTAGCAAGGCCCAAGCCACCCCTTCATATGAAAATGGAATTAAAATGAACAATCTCAGATGAATATAAGCCTTAGTACCGGAAATTCCTAGATGAGACAAGTATGATACAAGCATTAAGGTCACTTTACAATTTAGCCCTCTAGCGACTTGTACTTTTGTAACCTCTTAGCCGCTGATTGATGTTTTCAGTAAGGGGGTTATTTGTAAAGTCATTTAGAGGTCGAACTTTATGCTTATCAGAACCTACAGAAACAAAACCAAGACCCAAGGCTGCAGCCTTTGATAAGCTGGTTAAGAAAAAATATATGATTATTTAGAAAAAAAAGATTATTTAGCCAACTGAAATTTGCATGTGCTAATACTACCTGCTCTAGAATCATTAGACAAAGAATTTACTCTTGACACTATGATTTAATGAGCGATGCCTACTAGAAGTTAGTTTGATAAACTAAGAAAGTCTTGTGGCTCGTTTAATCTGGGATAGAAGAAATGCCATATAACTAAGAAACTCTTGCACAAACAGAGCCTAAAATATGAAGCCTCAATAAAGTAACTAAATTCTCCATTTTCAGCCCTTAAAAAATGAATAAAATGATTGTTTGACCATGTCTTCATCAAATTTTCAAAAACTAAGACATGTCTGGTTTGCCTTTTCCAAATACTGGTTTTACCTAATACACGACGATAGTAGAAGAGCCTAACTTACTAGATGTTTTAAGTAACCCATGTAACTTAATGGTACAGATAAGCGAGGCATAGAAATGGTTAAATATAAAACGTTAAACAACAAAACCTTTTATAATCGGTTTTAAGCTTAAACAAATTGCCTGCTAAACATCAGAACATACCTTCTTCTCTAGTAGCTTTTTCCAGTCAAACCCAACATACTCACTCACTTGCCATCCATACTCCCTTGCGTGCTACACATGTTGAAACAGGGATCAGTAAGCACCAAAAGAACTTGAAAAGCACCAAAAAAAAGGGGGTCTATTAATCACATGGTGAGTGTTTGGCACATGAATCACATTACACATACCGATCTTTCAAAACACAGTGGTGCACATCGGCCGTAGCCGCCGATGCGACCAATACCACCATAAGGACCGCCACCGCCACCGGGCCTACCAACATCACCACAAGGGCCGCCGCCACGGGCCTACCAACACCACCACCACCACCACAAGGGCCGCCACCACGATAGAGCCCACCACCACCACCACCGTAATTCGGCTCGCCGGTATGATGAGGGTCATAATAATCCTGTAGAAAATTTGAAAACTAAATATAAATACAAAAATTTATTCTAAAGCAACTAGAAGAAATATTAAGAATCTTACCCAGGTTTGGAAAATCAATGCATCGATGGCATAGCATTTGACTCTTAAAAGTTGTTGAGCGCCAAACAATTGATATACCTTTGTGAACCCCTTACACCATCATCAAACCCTCTAGCCACATGCGATATCTTGCCGGTAACCATGCCATCCAAAATAAACCGTCAACCATTCTCATATTTCTCTTCCCACCAATTTAGTGGTTGAGTGCATCCAAACTCCAAAGGAATCTCGCAGGTTCTGCAAACGTGAGCAGCTTGCCTCCACATCCAATAGCGGCGACGGTTACTGCTAACGTGCCCTATGTAATATTGAAGCACTTCGAAACCCCTCGTACCTCTACCTGGAAACAAATCACGATACATCTAATCATTTTTCCTTAAACCTTATTAACTTTTAACTTTTCTAGAAAGCTATATCCGTACATAATGGCTTAAATTATTTATACTGTTGTTGAGATTATTTCTATTAGTTTTACTTCTCAAGATATTTATGTTGTGTGTCAAATTTAAAATAACTTACATAAACAAAACAATGTCAAACCTGTGTTTAATATTATGAAAATAGTCTATCCCACAGGACAAGAAGAGCTTCATCTGAAGGAAATCAAAAGCCATAAGAGAGATTGTTGGAGAAGGGGCGGAGTTTCAAAGTGTGTGTTTTTAGGGTTTACAAATGATTTTATCACATGTGTTGGGCATTTTGCCCGATTGGATTATTTTTGAAGTAGACTGGGCTGGTAATCTGGTATCCGGATATAAGTATGGAAAATGATTGAGATAAATAATTCATGTGACTAATTTTATGTCTAATATATTCATTTTGTGACATTTGTATTTCACCTATTCTCAGTTCTCTTATTTACCATTGATTTAGCCATGTTTTACAAGATCCTTGTTAGGCATAAAATTAGGCACATGAATTAGTCATGTCAATCACTAATCTATAAGTATTAAGTATATTATAGCCAAATGTTACATGCCTAAAAAAAATGTTACATAATGTTCATTTTTATCAACAAAAAGAAAGATTAATAATTACAAAACTTCAATACAATTTTGCGTAATGTCCAAAATCCAAATCTTTTTAAGATCTTCTTCAGTTATGTCTAAATTCAGATTTCCAGCATACAATACTTTACCTACCTCTCTATCATCTTTGTCTTCATATTTCCTGCAGAAATTAACATTTTCCGGGCTTCCCATTTTAATTTTTGATGAAACGATTTCCATATAAGGACTCAATGTTTCTAATCTATACTCTTTAATAAAGAGTTTTTGCCTTTACACCTTATAAAATTTTTCCTAATATAACTTAGCACCTCATGCTGCCACGTGTCCAATTTATTTTACCCAATATTTCGTCAGTTTTCAAATCAAAGCCAATTTGATGCATAAAGTTAGGAAAGTTATTATCTCTCTACAAAAATTCCAGTATTATTGTTTATTTTGAATATCAATGATTAAAAAGTAATTATACACACGTATCCACAAATTTAATTTGTATTCGGATTTGTTAGTAGGTCTGAATTAAAAATCAATTGTAAAACACATCACTCATTATACTACCCATACTTTTTTAAGGTTGAAACACTGAGATTGCAGTGACATTGACAAAGATGATCGGCTAAAAAGTTAGTTTCAAAAATTCAAGAAAAGAATCAATATGTTGCAACAAATTAAGTAAGTGTTCTTTAAATTTTTTTCCCCTTCCAGTGGGCATCTCATATATAAAGTTCAATACTTATGGTTGCATGTTATATGGATTATAGGTTTTCGTTAAAAGAAGCTACTCCGATTGAGGTGAAACTATTTACGAAGGACAATATTATTGAAGGTAAAAATAAAAAATTGTTTTATCATTTCGTAACTGTTTGCAAAAAGTATATTTGATTGGAATTTAAAATTGAAACGCATTTGTGATATAAATCTGTTCACACCATGTGTTTGATGAAATGACAATAATGCTTTCATTTTTTTTTTTAATTTGAGTTAGTTATGAATTAAAGTTTCATCATTAGATAATTTTTTGAGTTTGCGAGGTCTTTTAAACTCAAGATAGTTTGTTGTTCTACATGTGTGGAATTTTGCAGGTATATAATTTCTCTTTTGGTAGCAATAAGTAATAGCGTGATTGAACTAGAAGATTCGGAGTAAGGGCATCCACTATGATAAATCTTTAAAATGGTTTATACAATTAATAAATCATCAATTTATAAACTTTTTCATATTATAAACCTATTTCTACTATCTAGGATTGAAATGGTTTCTCAATAGTTCACAAATTTTCAAAATAGAAAAGAAATTAACACAATTAACATTTTCAAAAAAAAAATAGAAAAGAAATTAGAAAATAGTTTAGACTTCTCCAAGATATTAAACCTTTTCATTCCACCTAGGATTGAAATGGTTTCTCAATAGTTCACAAATTTATAAACCTCTTCAAAATGTTTTAGACCTATTTAAAAACTACCATAGTGGATGCTCTAAGATTTAATCATCATCATCATCATCATCACTATACTTTATCAAGTAAGGATCCTACACATGCATCAGATTTAGCTCTGCGATTTTAATGACATTATGTATAAAAGTTTTCTCATGCTCTTAATTTGTCTAATTTTGGAGACATAGTTTGGGTAATAAAGAACTCTCAAACTCTCTCACTTCATCTATGTTCTTAACTCATCATGTTATTTCACTTAAATGGATAATGCATATTAAAGTGTTATTTTGACGTATTTTCACAAAGGCTAATAAGAGATGACACTTGGGGATGTTAACAGAAGCCACGGGTAAGGAAAAGTTTGTCATGTTTATATATCAATGCCTAATTTTTGTTTTTAACGCAATCTTTTCTTACTATACTAATGCACTCTTAGGGTTTGTTTGGGTTACTTACTGAAACTAATAAAGAGAATTTGAAGGAATCACATTTTTGAAACTTTAGCTTATAGGGGCTGTTTAGGGATGCATATAAAACCGCTTATAAAGAAAAAGTGATTGCTTTTTATATCTTATTCAAACTGCTACATATAAATGGCATTTCGAGATTATCGAGATTACTAACCACCAATGAAAATAAACATAACTTTGTCCCTATACTTAAATATAGTTCATTTGGGACTATATTTTCAAAAAAGGACTTCGTTTTACCTTCAAAACTTTAATAGGATTAGGAACTGAAAAATATCTAGAGTTCTGTGCGTCATAGGTTGCGAGGTGACACCCGCCGCGCTATTGGGTATACTCCGTTAATATTTGAGTTGTTTGTGTCTCATTGTACCATTTTCTTATATTCAGAGCACGTTCGTAAGCATTTGCATTGATATGAATTACCAAATAATTGTATCAAGTAACAAAAACAACCATCCTTCTACCATATTAGTTGACAATGCTTCAAGGTGTATATGGTGTAGACTTGTGATCAAAGTTTTACACGATTCTATTTGGAAACCAATATCAGTTAGAAAAGAAGTAGTATTCCACACCAAGAACACAAACTTGATATGTCATTACTAATAACATGAAAGTTGTAAGTACAAGTCTTTATTATTCAAAGACTAATTTATTTGATATCTTGATGCCCTGCTTTAACCATCTATCGATATGAGTTTACTTTTATGAAGTTGGATAATTACTGATGCAAAAAAAAAAAAAAAAAAAAAGTCGGTTTAATCACACTCTAAACTATCATCATTAAGGCTTTCATGTTATATTGAAATCTTCCTTAACTCTCTACCCTATGTGTTTTAGCCTTTCAAAATGTTACTGAATATGCATTTTGTAGCCTTTCATAAGGTTACTTAATATACACAACTTAATATACATGAAAGGATTGTGTCTCCCAATAGCAAGGATTGGACAACAATTGTAAACCCATCTTTCTGTTTTACATTTTTTTTATTGCGAATGGTTGACATATTGTTATATTGTTAGCAAGTTGTGACTTGCAAATGAGATGTTGTATTTATCTGAAATGTTCCTTAATTAAGTTTATCGGTTTCTTACATTTTTGTAACTTTTTCTAATTTTTAAACCAACACAACTCCTTTTTGGATTTTCTTCATCTGTTCTTTTTTGAGTGTTTGGTTTTTTTTACCGGTATTAGACTAATGTTTGGATCATTACACCTACTTGGTACTGTTTGGATACTTATCGCCATTTAGGGTGGTCTTTTGGATTATATGGACCAATGTATGGCGGGTTTTCTTTATATATTTGTTTCTCACACAACTTATATTCATGTATATTATATCCATATGAAGTTACATATGGAGGTTAAGAGTTTGACAACACATGAGCTCCAGCCAAGTCAAGCATCATTAGGAGGAATGCTGATATGCAATTTTTAAAGAGTTGTTTGCCACTCAAGATCCAACTATGTTTTGCTAAAGATTGAGAACACCAACTAAGTCGACCAACTAACACACGATATGTTTTTAGAATTGTATGTTTGAATTTGTAATTGTTGAGTTAGAAAGTTCAAAAGTTTATTAAAGAAACTCTCTTTGAAATTATGGTTAATTCTTATGTATTGTGATAAATCAATAAATTCAACTTTATTACTCACAAAACCCCTTACTCGAGTGAACTTTTTTCTCCTCAGATTCAGTCATACTTAAACATTTTATGTTAATTTTCTGAAGTAAGTCTTTAAAGTGTTGGTACATGTTTTATTATCATATAACCAAGTGGTAGTGCTAGCTAATCTGTTTTGATGATATTTGTAGGGGTGTTTGGTTGAGAATACTTTTAATGTTTTCGCAAAAGGATTTTGCTGATACAATGTTGTCTGAAATTAAAGTGACCCTATATATTATGTACACATTACATTAACAATCATACTATTGAGGGGTTATTTGTTAATTTTTTTTACGGCTTTTGCAATGGGATTTGGCTTATACAATGTTAAATTTTGTTGTACATTATTTCCTGCTTGAAGCTTTTGGCCAACTTTTGCTGATCATTAGGGGTGTTTGGAAAAAAAAAAAAAAAAAAAAAGACACATCTTAATGGTGTTTGGGTCACTTAATAGTGTAATATTTACCATGTACATGTTTATGTTGACTACATGAGTTCAAATGCTACAACAATAATACTTTTATGTTGACCAACTGAGTTCAAAGGTTGCAATAACACTACTTTTATGTTGACCACATCAATGCAATTGCGTACTCAGTGGTATTCTTTCTAATGGTAATACGCAAGTAATTATCTATTTTTTGCCACTCTCTTAAACAAACCTGTGAATTTCACGGGTCTTTTAGCTAGTGTATGAATAAAATGAAACAAAGGGAGCAGTCTATCTATGCTCAACTCATTTGTTATCGTAAGTTTACAAAAGAAGGATAGGGTGAAAGCTGAAAATACGCAATATATTTTTTCAAAACATACGATGTACGCAATGGACTTTGAAAATTACCATTGTACGCAAAATACTTTCAAATTTAAACGATGCACGTAATATGACCGGGAACTAGTAGGTTACCAAGTCACAAAGTTTGAAAATTGGCGTAAATGGTCCTTGGTTTGGCGTTGACTTTCACGGTCATCCTTTAACTTTTTTCGTTAAAAGTTACGATGGTCCTTATGGTTATTGACTTTCGATTTGAATCCGCTTTTATACTTTTTCACCCGCTCTCTTAACGCTTTTATCCGCTTTTCTTACGCTTTGTCCGCTTTTTCTTACGTTTTTATCGGTTTTCACTCATTTTTGTCCGTTTTTCTTACCATTTATTTAGATTTTTGTCCGTTTTTATCCATTTTTCTTACGTCTTGTCTATATTTATTCGTTTTTGCCCGTTTTCATTCGTTTTTATCCGCTTTTTTACATTTTTGTCCATTTTTCTTACATTTTGTCTGTTTTCTTACGTTTTTGTACT
The DNA here is from genome assembly GCA_910596185.1 of Chrysanthemum makinoi. Lineage (NCBI taxonomy): Eukaryota > Viridiplantae > Streptophyta > Magnoliopsida > Asterales > Asteraceae > Chrysanthemum > Chrysanthemum makinoi. Next base: position 296,976,622 of record OU343217.1, on the reverse strand, counting down.
ATTTCAACATATTGAAAAAAAAATCAAAAAGAAAAAAAAATTGAAAAAATTTGAAAAAAAAAATCCAAAAAAAATTGAAATTTTTTCGCAAATTTGAAAAAAAAGGTTCCAAAAAGTTTTGAAAAAAAAATTGGAAAAAAAAATTTCCGAAAAAAAATTTGAAAAAGAAAGTTCCATCTTTTTTTGTTAATACTTTTTTTCAAAAAAAAAAGAAATTGGAATTTTTTTTCTAAATTGATTTTTTCGAAATTCTTTTTACAAAAATATTTTTTTTCGAAAATTTCAATAATTTCTAAAAAAAATTATTTTTGTAAAAAGAATTTCAAAAAAAACAATTTAGAAAAAATAATTGCAATTTCTTTTTTTTTTGAAAAAAAAGTATTTAGGAAAAAAAATTTTGGAATTTCTTTTTTTCAAAAAATTTTTTCGGAATTTTTTTTTATCAAAATTTTTTTGGAAGTAGTTTTTTTCAAATTTCCGAAAGATTCTAATTTTTTTTAGAATTTTTTTTATAAACTTTTTTCTTTTTGAAAAATTTTTCAAAATTTTCAATATGTTGTAATAGTACAAAAACAAAAAAAAAACGTAAGAAAAACAGACAAAATGTAAGAAAACAGACAAAAATGTAAAAAAAAACGACAAAAACGGATGAAAACAATCAAAAACGAGTAAAAGTAGATAAAACATAAGAAAAATGGATAAAAAAGGACAAAAATCTAAAGACAAGGTAGAAAAAACGGATAAAACAGATGAAAACCTATAAAAACGTAAGAAAAATGGATAAAAACAGATAAAAACGTAAGAGAACGGGTGAAAAAATATAAAAACGGACTAAATCTGAAAGTCAATAACTATAAGGACCATTACTGTACTTTTTTAAACTGAAAAAGAAAGTTAAAGGATGACCGGTGGAAGTCAACATGAAGCCACAGGGACCATTTCTGCTGATAACATCAAATAGTCCTGAATATTAAGTGTCAGTTTCCCCCGATAATGCTTGTAATTTATATCATTTATATGGATTTACGCTTGTTTTCCATTGTTTTCCACTTTCAGGTAAATTACGAGCATGGGAGCTAAAGAGACGCGAATTGAAGAAATATCTAAAGATTTATCACAAGATGCTATTTTGAAAAAGTTACGGCGTAACTTGTCTCTAACACATTACCAGTAACTATTCATGTGACTCGTAAAACCAACTTATCATAAGGTTACGGCGTAACTCTTCCCAAAGGTTACGACGCAACTATATTAGGTCAAACGAGGTTCCACGCCGCGATACTACGCCGTAATCATCGATCTCTTACGGCGTACCGAAGCTTATTGAAGACTACGGCGTAACCACTCTTTAGGTTACGCCGTGAACTGTGCAGATCTAGTGCATTGTTCGAAGAAATAGAAGGTTACTGGCGTAACTCCTATATTGGTTACGCTCAGAACCCGATCTGGCCTATAAATACCTCACTAATTCCAAAGATTTCTATTCATTACATTCCGCACACAACACTCGTGAGAACGTGGGAAAAGCTCAAGGCATGTCTAGAGGAGCATACGGAGTCGCCTTCAAGGAGAAATCACTCTCCTACGATAAGCATTAGCGCTTAATATTTCTTTACTTTCAATTCATGTATTTCGCACCTTTGAATATTGAATTGGTTTGCATGATTAATATGAGCGACTAAGCACCTTTTGGTGCTGGCCTAGTTATGATTCCTTAATTGTTTTGTTTGCTTTACATTACTTCCGTATAATTATTTCTAAGTGTATGCATGCATAGTTTATTGGTATCCACCCTTGGTTCGGTAGTTTTGAATGACGATAGAGGCCAATTGCCTAAGGAGATATGACCAACTCAATCTCTAGGTGAGCTGGACCGAATTTGAGACGGAAGGGTAAGATATGACCAACTGACGACCCTTTCTACTTGTGGGCTTTAACCAACTGATCACCTATCGTTTGGATGAACTTAAGAATTAGGGGGTGTGTGTCTAAGTTCCTAACGGCCGGGCATTCACTATTATAAATCTAGCATGTAGCGGTACTTAATGACTTGGCTTAGGGGACCAGGAACAATAGGACTTATGAGGGGACACCTGACTTCTCATGTGGTGGCATCTTTGTCGATAGGTTAGGCGAATTGACCAAATGTTGTCCTCTCGACTTTGACCCCACCTGAAGTAATTGGAAGTAAGTAGACGTAAAAATAACTAGCTAGGAGGATTAACTAGGTTAGCACCACTCTCCTCTATTGATTTCTCTCTTCCATTTATCTGCTTTATTTTATTCTCGTTTTAGTAGTTTAATTAATTAAATCCCTTTCGAAACCATTATTAATCAAGTGATTAACACTTAGAACTTAGTAATAATCCATCACACATAGCTCTTAGGATCTAATTCCTCGGCTTTACCGATTACTACACTACACACCCATCGGGTACAATGCCTGCTAGTGCACTAGGGTAGACCATAGGTATAACGAGACACTATAAATATTAAGACCTGGTCAGTAAAACCTGCATCAAGTTTTTGGCGCCGCTGCCGGGGAGTTATATTAGGATTAATATTAAGTTGTTAATACAAATAAGCCGTAAAAACGTTTATTTATATTTTACGGTCTTCTAATGTTTTGTCGATAACAAACGTAAAATCATTTTAACGAAACAAATAGAGTACGTAAATAGTTTGAGTTAATAGTTTCCTAACACACTTACGTTTTCACATAAAACACTATAACAAGTTTAAGTGATTTTATGATTTAGATATATATATGTACAACAACTAATGTTTACATATATATTAAGTTAGCACATACTTATACTAAGTATACTAAAATGGGTAAAAGCATGTAAATACTAAAATGGGTAAAAACATGTAAATACTAAAATGGGTAAAAACTAGCAAATGGTATTGACCCATAACCCATGGTTTTATATATACCACTTAACCAAGTTCAATGTATCCTTAAGGTACATTGTATCTAGATAGAAAACCATGGATCAACCCATAACCCATGACCCATGACCCATAACCAAAATTACCCATGGGCAAAGAGGAGCGTTCCATGGATCCTTAGCTTTGTGCTAGACGGATCCCAAGTGGAAGGGATCCATGGGATCCGGAGAACAGTAGAGAATTTTTTCTATAAATAGAGAGCCATTTCTTCCTTTCTATTCATCCTTTTACACACATACTTCCCCCAAGTATTCTAACCCTCTAACCTCATATCCAAGAGATCTATGTAGTTTGTCTTTTGTTTTTATGTGATCTTCTAGGCTCCTCTTAAAGGAAAGATCACCACTTCTTGAAGACGTGCAAGCTCAAGTCCATGAGTTGCCATGCTTCGTCATCATCAAGACAACGAAGGTTCTCTTGTTGATAGTTCTTCTTTTCTCCATAGATGTTGGGTTGAAGGCATTAGTTAAGAATGCCGAAAGTGTCAAGATGAAATCATTAGTGAAAGGTGCTCATCATCCGTGTTAAAGCATTAGTAAAGAATGCTAAAGGTGTCAAGACGAGGCATTAGTGAAGGGTGCCAAGCGTTGTGTCAAAGGCATTAGTGAAGGATGCCGAAGAATAAAATCAAGTAGCATTTGGGAAGAATGCTTAGGTCGTATAATCGATGAGGTGCATCGTTATACATATAAGTATTTGTTTATTTACAAGGATGGTGATATCCTTGATGGTGTTGTAACAAGGAGTAGATCTCCTTGATAATAGGTGTTGTGTCGTGAAGGGTAGTAGTTCCTCCATAGTAATGGAACTAGGTGCTTAGCCTAGTACCTAATAAAGGGTAGGCGACGTTGTGATAGGATTAGTTCTCCTAAGGTGTGAAAGAACTCGGTGGTTAGCCTAGTACCGTATAAAGGGTAGGCTTAATGAGTGTTAGGTGTGGTTCGCCTTGGTGTGAAGGAACTCGGTATTTAGCTTTGTACCGGAAAAAGGTTAAGCAACGTTGTGAAGGCTTCTTCGCCATAAGGAGTTGGTGTAGTGCTTACGAACTCTCGAGTAGGTGACTCGGGGAGTGGAGTAGGGCAAGGAAGGTGTTCTTGTAGCCGAACCACTATAAATAACTTGTGTTGTGGTGATGTGCAGATTTACGGCGTAGCTTGCAGCGGTGTGGAGCATCATTTGACCTAATTAGTTACTGGCAGTATCCTAGGATGGAGTTACGCCATAATCTTCGCTTAGTTGGTCTTCCGAGCTACGCTAAGCTACGGTGTAATGTGAGAGAAGAGTTATGCCGTAATTACTTCAAAATGGGCATGCTATCATATATCTTCAATAAACTCTCCAAATCCGCGTCTCATTAGCTCCGATGCTCGTAATTTACATGAAAGTGAAATATAGAGGAAAACAAGCTTAAATTCAAATAAATGATATAAAATACGAGCATTATCGGGGGAATCTGACACTTTATATTTAGGACTATTTGATGTTATCACTTTGCAAAATTAGTCTCAAAGTAATTAACAAAAACAAAATTTTGAAAAACAAAAATGAACGTTTAGAAAAGGAAGTTCTTGAACTAAAAGATAAATTAAAGAGATTAGAAAAGAGAAAAGAAGTAGATAGTGAATGCAATCTTTGTGTAGAACTTCAAACGTTCGTGATAAGGTTTTAAAAGGTACCATTTTGAGGGGTCGTTTTAGCCCTTATTTGATCACTTTTGTATCCGTTATTGCTTAATGTCGTTCCTTTTCACTTTTTAGGTCTCTTGAAGGCAAAATGCTGGAATGGCACTTATTTGGACGGAAAGGCGCGAATATACGAAGAAAATGGCCAAAGTCAATCGAGAAACTCAAAGTCTTAAAATGTATACGTGAAACAGAAGGCCGACGGCGCCATCTGCTTAACCGCGACGCCGGAGGAATTTGTGACGGCTCAAGAGAAATTGCTAGTTTTGAAGGACGACGCCTCGGGGCTTTAAAAGAGTAGGCCGTCGCAACCCGCACGGCCTAGATGCACCGACTGCTGAATCTGGTCCGGTCAAGAGGACGCGTCACGACATAAGGTGACGCCGCCGCAAGGTTAACGTGGCCAAGACAAAACCCTAATGATTAGCGACACGACGGCCACAAAACATAAGGTGACCGCCACGATATGTAATATTATATATAGAATCCGAATTTTTCAGTTTTAAGGGAGTCTTTTGGAGTAAAAACCTAAAACCGAACCAAGGGTGTCTTGTACAGTATTTTAGGGTTCCAAACCCTATCTTACATCAAGATAAGTATTTACTTTGTCAATTCAATTATGTCTTTGATTATTTGTGTGTATGCTTGCATGTTCTCCATGTCCGGCTAATTTATTTGTGTGTTTGCTTAGGGAATATGAAACTTAATTACTGAATATTGATTGGTTGTCTCTTATCTTAGTTGATTAATGATCTAGTAATGCGATAGGTCATTCGTTGTGTACTTAATGCTTGATTCATCTTTGTTAACCTTAGAATATAATCCTATCGAGTAGTTGTAGGCTAAACCATCCAAAGAGTGCCTTAGAGTAAGAGTTTATTATCCCTAGTGGGTTTTGTAGACGAGACCCTTTGGTAAGTTCAAGAGTTAGGGAGAAACGCATACCCTACAACTTTAGACACACAACGCAACTAAGAATAAGGACGTGAAAATTCAACCATCAATAGGAGATAATTAAGGAGTAGTAAAACCTAAGTAAACACATCTTTAAACTATCATACGAGCACACATTAATTAGACATAGACTACCACCACCTTAGTTTAGATAATTAGATAATAGTAGAGTAATCGGTAGAAATACCAACCCCCAAATCCAAACCCCGAGATTCGTACCCTTCAATTTCCTAAAAAACATAAAAAGATAAAAAATAATCTTCCTCAACCTCAACCTTAGCGTAGTAACTTCTCACTAGCATTCCTATTCCCTAGAGAACGATATCAATACCCGTGGCTTACCCTAATACTTCACTACAACGATTAGGTGCATCAGCCTAGGGTGTTGAAAAACTTGCTCTAACGAAAAGGAAGTTCCTTTGACCTAACGCAGCGTGTAGCGTTATCAAGTTTTCATACCGGGGAATAGAATAGCTAGTTAGTAGTCTACCTCGTTTAGGTTTCTTTGCTTGATTCCTATCAAGTAAATTTTTTCTCATTTTTAGCTTCCTCATAGTCTATCCCCCTTCTTCGTGACCTTTGTTCGTACACCCATCACTTTTCATCATGGAAGGTGATAACCAACCACCACTCATCAACCCACCACCAAATGGCCCGCCAAGAGCCCGCACTCTTGGTGAATACTCGAACCGCCACCTAGGCTATAGGAACACCATTGAGCTTCCCGACCAAGCCCAAACTACGGCCCAGCGATCCGACACCATCCGGTTGGTGCAAAACGGATGTGCATTCCATGAACTTCGTTCGAAGATCCAAATCAGATCCGAGGGATTTCCTCAAAATTGTCGATTCCATCGACCTTGATGCTACTACTGGGAGACCACGCCTCCGTCTCTTCCACTCTCTACGGACCAAGCTAGTAATTGGCTTGAGCGACTTCTCGCCGGCTCCATCTCAAGTTGGGATGATCTTACCTCTCGCTTCCTTGCTCAAATTTTCCCACCGGGAGAACCACTAAGCTTAGGAATGATATCTTGATGTTCCAACAACGTCAAGGTGAATCTCTCTACGAAGCATGGACCCGATTCAAGGACCTACTTCATAAAGTCCCTCATCACGGCATTGATCTTTGGCTCCAAGTCCAAATCTTTTATGATCATGTCAACTTCCCCACTAAGCGATCCATTGACCCAGCGGCCGGTGGAAAACTTAGTGATCTCACCGCGGAAGAATCATGGGGTATATAGAGGACCTTACCCTCTACGACAACGAAAGTTGGGATGACCCCCGTGAGCTACCTAAAACCGTCAAGGCAATCTCCTTGCCTTCCATCGACTCACAACCTTCCGACCGTAGGATGATCGAACTTGAAGATCAAGTTAAATTCCTTATGAGTTCCTACAAAAATCCTAAGTCCTCACGTCAAGTGAATAAAATCACTCTACCTTGTGAGTTATGCAAATGGTCCCCATGACACTCCGTGATTGCACAAGACTCCTAACAAGCTTTTGCGGACTACGCCTCCATGCGCATCGTGATCGGGCGCTTTTCGGAGAGAAGTGGTACACTTTCAAGCCCGAACAAAACAACTTAGGAAACTCATACAACCCCTCATGGAGAAATCACCCTAACCTTAAGTGGAACCAAAACTCAAGCACACCACAAAGCTCATCTAGTTCACCCACTAGGTTCAATTCTTCTTATACCGGGAACCCCACTAATCTTGAGGCAATTGCATCTAGATTTTTGTCATCCCAAGAGACTCGATTGAATAAGCTTGAAGCCGATTTTAAGCAAAAACAAAGCGAGATGACAAACAAGCTTGATGCCCTCTTAAAAGCCTTCAATGAACAGGAAGTTGGAGCACTCCCAAGTGATACCATAAAGAACCCAAAAGTGAATTGACAATTGCCGACTTCATGTTCACCATGGGAGAATGCACATCCATGCCCCTCACACCCAACGGTTCACTCGGTAAATGCTATCAAAAAGGGTTCCAAGCCATCCAAGAGGTACCAAGGCCCGGCACCATTGGTAGAACCTACTCTTGAGAAACCCGTCAGCCAAGAATCCAAACCTAGTTTAGAGGAGGAATACAAGGAACTCCATCAAGAAAAACCGATTCTTGAGCTCTTAGCTCATGCACCTTATTATAATGCTTTGAAAGAAAAATATGAGTTAGAACTTAATCTTGGAAAACATGGGTCCTCCGCAGTCTTAAAACAACTTCAAGAAGTTAGACAATCCCGGGCTATTTACTCTTCCGTGTAGGCTTGGAACTTCCAAACCACTCGACGCTTCTAGCCGACTTAGGATCATGCATCAATCTTGTTCCGTTGTCCCTCTATAGAAGCCTTAACTTAGGTAAAATAGAACCAACGGAAACCATCTTAGGTCTAGCGGACGGTAGTGTGGCACGTTCGGTAGGAATAATAAAGGACATGGTAGTACACGTAGGGAGAGTTGACTCTTGGCGACTTTCATGTGCTAGACATGAATAAGGACCCAACATGCCCATTACTAGTTGGAAGAGGATTTTTAGCTACCGCTAGTGCCATCATCGATTGTAAGATGTCCAAGATAGTGGTAGGAGAGGGGAGTGCTAGATCAGCTACGATGTCAAAAAGCATACGTACTACAAGGATGAGGAAATCCCACAAGAGATTAGGTTTGATAGAGAGCCTTCTAGATATGGACCTTGGATTGATAAGAACCTCATAGGCCCCCAAAGACCTTTTTACCTAGATAAAGCCTTCACTAGTAAAGCAACTTTCCAAGAAAAAGAAATGGCTAGGGACATGGAAATGAACCCGTTCGAGGATCTACTTTAGTATTTAGGAAGATGACCGAGTTCCTAGGAAGCTTGCCCGTTAACCTTGTCATGAATAAGTGGAAAGTCGAGAAATCTAAACACAAATGGAATTGGGATAGACCGCCTAGTGATGGTAATGGAGAGTGGCACATTAGGATACAAATCTATGATCCCTATGGTGAGAAGTTTGAAAAGACATATTTAACCTAACGCATTACTAGGAACTTGAATGATAAGTTTGATCCTTATGACATTGTTGATGATAGACTTACTTATATCAGATCGTAGGGGCCCACTACGAAGTCTAGCTACAAGACTCTTAAATAAAGAAAAGCGCTTCGTGGAGGCAACCCATGCTTAATTGTTTGCTTGTTAGTGTCATATATCTTTTATTAATTGTTTATCCTCATGTTTAAATTTGTAAAAATGCTTTATTTTGTTTTTAACCTCTTCTTAATTGCATATAAAGGTATTTTACATAAGGGATAAGTGTAGGGAGGATTACACACGCTTTCAAAAGAAACGTAAACATGAGAATAACAATTAACTAAAAGATATATATGTTTGTTTGTTCAAGTCAAATGCTTGTATCGAGTCATAATGGATGTTTTTGCAGAAATTTTTCCAGATTTTAAAGATGTAAATTTTCCGTAATTTTTTCGAAAATCGAACCGCTTTTTGTCGATAACCTTACGGATCAGATTGCAACTGACGGCGGGAAGGAGTAAAAACATCGATCACTTTTCTCGCTTTTCGAGCTACTTATAAATTTTTGGAATTTTCCGGTCTTAATTTTCTTAGAAATTCAGAAACATCCATTCCACAAGCATTATATCCTAGTTTAAATCGAGTCTTATATATATTATTACCGCCGATTTTACGTTAAGGTTTCGCTTTGTTTTCTTCAAGTGTGCAGGTTTAGTTTGTCAAGAAGAAGTTACACAAGATTGGAAGGAGCTTTTCACGCAATAATTCTTCTTGGAAAGGATTTAACCACCACTTTACACGGATCCTACCGAGCTAATCAAGGGAGTATTAGTTTATTTCGCTTTTGATTACCTTCTTTATCATAACTTTGATATTTTCGGGGAACATTGGGGACAATGTTCAGTTTAAGTGTAGGGAGGGAAAATAAAACGGAACTTTGAAACTATGCTTATCCTTGATTATTTGCTTTGTCCAATTGTGATTGTGTAATAAACCATGAGAAAATGTCGGTTAGGGTAATTTTGACACCAAATTTAAAAGTTTTCATGACATATAGGAGTGGGCAATTAGTCTTAACAAAAGCGTCTCACGGATAGGAAGTTGCATGACTAGCACACAAACCCTTTACCACCCAAATTCCACCCAAAATGTGAGGATCGCCCTTAGATTAGTAGGAATTAAAAGCATTCATCTTCAATGCTTAGAGTGTGAACCGGTAGTATATTAGATTCTAGAACTTGTTTTGTGATGCATTCCGAGATCGCAAGTGATACTACACTTGTGTAGTTAGGAATAACTAAATGATAAGAGGCATTAGGATAACCCTTGTTTGATGCCCGTAATATAATTACTTCTTCCACGTCGGTTGAGTAATTCCCCCACACCCTTTGCGTTGTACTCATCTTTAGTGCACGATACCCCTAGTTAACCCCTCAGAGCCTATCCTTTTCGCGGTTCTCGTGATGTTTTGGTTTTTCCGGAATATCAATTAAGAACATTGTTTACACCCCACCCCCAAATATACACCCAAATCGCCTTAGCCTACCCCTTATGCACTCACTTTTAGTGCATTATTGTTATCACCCTAAACCTTTAGTTCAATTATCTGGTTGCTTGCATGAGTTGCTAAGTCGAGTCATATCCTTTGTATACAGTTTTGGGACGATTGAGATTCATGGGAAAAGTTAAAGTTTATGAAATGACGGGAAGGGAACGTAAAATTCAAATTCCCTTTGTTTGCATAATGATGTACCCCAAGTGTTTTGATCTTTTCAATTCAGGTCAAATTAGTGTTAGAGTAATAAAAACTCAAGTGTAGGGATGTGCCTATAAATCCCTATCATTTTGATGTTACCGTAGAGGATGGTAGAGTAAAAGTGTATGAAAAAAAAAATAGAAAAAGAGAAAAGAAAAAAAAATAGAGTGTAAAAAAAAATAAAAAAAAGGGCTACCATCCTACATCTATCATTTAAATTTATGTTTGTTTATTTCAGTTACCTAGAGTTTTAGAGTGTCGAGTCTTGGTTTAGCAACGCCATTCTTCGTATGCTTGTAACATAGAGATTTTTGACTTGCCACCACTAAATAGCCTATCCCACCAAACCCTTGTTTCCCTACCGTAAGCCTAACGTTACAACCCTTTAAAAGACCTCTTTGATAGTCTTTCCTAGGTGCTTACGCCAAAGCGATGGAGGTTTGATCTATTCTCAAGCCTATGGTAATCTATGTACTAGGACCGGTTAATGAGTGTTTATCTTCCATTTCCTATTTGTTATATTTCATATACACCGGAGAGATGTGAGTATCCAAACACCCCATGTGAGGTGCTAGTATGTAATTTGTGCTTGTTATGACTTTTATGGGCTTATATGTGTTGTGGACCGTTTTGAATCAATGCTTCATGACCCCTAACTTATAAATTAATTGGCTTAAAGCACATTTGCTTGAGGACAAGCAAATAACAAGTGTAGGGATATTTGATAAGGTTTTAAAAGGTACCATTTTGAGGGTCGTTTTAGTCCTTATTTGATCACTTTTGTATCCGTTATTGCTTAATATCTCATTTTACTTTTTAGGTCTCTTGAAGGCAAAATGCTGGAATGGCACTTATTTGGACGAAAAGGCGCGAATATACAAAGAAAATGGCCAAAGTCAAGAAATCGAGACACTCAAAACCGCCGGAAACAGGCGCGACGCCATCTGCTTAATCTGCGACGCGCCGGAGGAATTTGTGACGGCTCGAAGAGAAATTGCTATTTTGAAGGACGGCTTCGGGCTTTAAAAGAGTAGGTCGTCGCAACTCAAACGCCTAGAAGATGCCCGCACGCGCCGGGAAGAAGGGAGGGCGTCACGGACATAAGGTGACACCGCCGCAAGGTTAACGTGGCCAAGACGAAACCCTAATGACGGCGACACGACGGCGTCACAAAACATAAGGTGACGCCGTCGCATATGTAATCTTATATATAGAATCCAATTTTTCAGCTTTTAAGGGAGCCTTTGGAGTAAAACCTAAAACCGAACCAAGGGTGTCTTGTACAGTATTTTAGGGTTCCAAACCCTATCTTACATCAAGATAAGTATTTACTTCATCAATTCAATTATGCCTTTGATTATTTGTGTGTATGCTTGCATGTTCTCCATGTCCGGCTAATTTATTTGTGTGTTTGCTTAGGGAGTATGAAACTTAATTATTGAATATTGATTGGTTGTTTCTTATCTTAGTTGATTAATGATCTAATAATGCGATAGGTCATTCGTTGTGTACTTAATGCTTGATTCATCTTTGTGAACCTTAGAATATAATTACCTGAGTAGTTGTAGGCTAAACCATCCAAAGAGTGCCTTAGAGTAAGAGTTTATTATCCCTAGTGGGTTTTGTAGACGAGACCCTTTGGTAAGTTTGAAGAGTTAGGAGAAACGCATACCCTACAACTTTAGACACACAACACAACTAAGAATAAGGACGTGACAACTCAACCATCAATAGGAGATATTAAGGAGTAGTAAAACCTAAGTAAACACATCTTTAAACTATCATACGAGCACACATTAATTAGACATAGACTACCACCACCTTAGTTTAGATAATTAGATAATAGTAGAGTAATCGGTAGAAATACCAACCCCCAAATCCAATACCCGAGATTCGTACATTTCAATTTCCTAAAAAAACATAAAAAGATAAAAAATAATCTTCCTCAACCTCAACCTTAGTGTAGTAACTTCTCACTAGCATTCCTATTCCCCTAGAGAACGATATCAATACCCGTGGCTTACCCTAATACTACACTACAACGATTAGGTGCACTGCCTAGGGTGTTGAAAAACTTGCTCGACGAAAAGGAAGTTCCTTTGACTCCGAACGACGCGTGTAGCGTTATCAGTTAGTTGACCATCTTGATTCTAAGATTGCTAGAATAAGTACTAATACTCTTGATAAAATACTTGATAGTGTTAAAACGGGTAATAATCAAAAGGGTCTAGGTATTCAGGAACACATTGCGTCAACTAGCGAGATTAAGGAAACACAATTCGTTAAAGCAATTGAAAAACAGGTCACTGTAGTCACAGATCCCACAGATCCCTTAAAAAAAGGAACCGGCTAGTATAAATTTAAGGATCCGTGGATCTGTACCAGTAAATAGTAGAAATAACACAACCACAAAAAGTGAGGGATCCGCTGGAACCGTGGGACATAAGGCTTTTTGTGCCTATAAATAGTAAGCAATTTCTTCATTGTTACTCACCCTTCTTTTTACAACTCTCTCATATATTATCTCACTCTCCTAACCTTTGATCATTTGTCATTTGGTCATGTTAGTAGTTCTGTCTTTTGTTGTGATTCTCATATAGGTCCTTCACAAAGGCGAGATCACGCTATACTACAAGTTATCCAAGCAAAGGATCCTTGATTGATTTGTCCATCAACAAGATTTCTGTAGCAAGATCTTGTAATTCATATTTCACATAGTTGTTGTGTAAAGTTTTGGTTCTACCGTGGAAGAACTCTCGGTATTTAGCTTTGTACCCGAAAAAGTGTAAACGACGTTGTGAGGCTTCTCCGCCAAGTTGAAGGAGCTTGTTGACATAGTGCTTGAAATCTCGAGTGGGGTACCGGGAGTGGAGCAAGGAAGGTGTCCTTGTAGCCGAACCACTATAAATCACTTGTGTCGCTACTTTCTATTCTTTACTTTACTTGCTTTCATTATTTACTTTAGTTATTTTTTCATACTATCTATCCATCCATATGAATTCACATAAGATCGAATCTAAATCTTTGAAACTTAAATTAAAATCGGTAAAATTATGCACCCCCTTCTAGTTTTCCAATGTGTTTTGCCAAACTTAAAGGGGTACCCTATTTAGTCTTGGACTCCACGTTGGTTATGTATATACCACAAGTATAGTGCACGCTGCTGTCGGGGACATGTGTGTCGCTTTTTAACCGTGTTGTTGAAAAACTTATAAAGGACTTTTTTTTTGTGTTTTGGGCCTTGGTATGTTGTTTGGGTTTTCCTTTAAATATATCAATATTGAGCTCGTTTTGTTCAATCGGTAGATATTTGATACATAATTAAAACTTTCTTAGTGTATGTCTTTGACCCATCCGATTTAAATTAATTTTATGACAGTTTTTAAAGTATATCAATATTGTTACAAATTTCTCAATAAAGATATTTGGTATATAATTCAAACTTTCGTAGTGTATGTCTTTGACTCATGTGGTTTAAAATTGTAACAAATCGCTAGATATCTGTTAGATATTTGGCAAATAAAGTTTGTTATATAAAAAAGTCGTAAATAGTAGAAAGTCTATGGTGGTTTACGCATGTTGTTGCATAGTTCTGGGTTAATTTTCTAAATAATTTTTTAACAGTTTTGGGCTTGGGTGGGCTGCCGTTTTTGGGCTATTTTATTTTTATTATTATTATTTTTAAATCGCATCTAAAACTATATCAAGATTGGCATCGCTTTTTGTGAATGTAAAAATATATCAATATTCAGCTTCGTTTTGTTTGTAACCGAAGGTCTTTCCAAGTGTATATTATTTATTAAAGAAATCGTTAGATTTTTGTTAAATATTTTGTAGATAGAGTGTGCTATATAAAAAGGCGATTTATTTAAAATTCAAACTTTCATATAATTGTACATCTTTGGTCCCTTTGGTTTAAACAAATATAAAAATATTTTTTAAAGTTATTTATTAGATTAAGGTGCATTTTGATTTTTTATTTTCTAAATCATATATATATATATATATATATATATATATATATATATATATTGACCTTCAACATTTTTTATTAAATCGTAATGTATCTAAAGTATATCAATATTGGGCTCGTTTTGTTCGTAATCAAAAAGCCTTTTCGGCTATTATTCTTTTATTAAAGAAATCAATGGATATCTGATAAATATAAGGTAAATAAAGTTTGTTATAAAAAAGGTCGTAAATAGCAAAAGGTTTAGGGTATTTTTTCAATTTCTTGCATAGTTCAAGGGGTTGTTTGTAATTATTATTATTATTATTATTATTATTATTATTATTATTATTATTATTATTATTATTATTATTATTATTATTATTATTATTATTATTATTATTTTCATTAGAAACAAAACCGCTGGATTACAAGAAATTAGTGGGAGCCTCGAAACAATCTGGCCCCACACCTTTAGCAATAGCAAACTAATCCTATCTAGAAGATATGAGTAGCCACAGCTCCAATGTCTTGAGTTATAGAGAACTTCCGGATCCGCTAAGTAAGGTCTCCGCGTCACCCTCAAGTTCTCCTAAGGAGGAAAATGAGAAAGGGTGAACCCATATCCAATGTCCGTGCATTTGGCTCCGTATTTGATGCTTTACGCTTTTGGGCGGCCAATCACTACACGACTGGCATAAAATCCATCATACCGGTTTCACAGTGTGAGGGGGACGACCCCGATCAAATCGACACATACGCCCCGCCTCCATCCCAAGAATAGAGCAAGATATCCTGCCGTAGAAGACTTGCTCCCTTTCTCCACCCAATCCAATGTCAACCTCTTTACTAGCTGAGACCCCAGATCGAGAACAGATATCAATCAAAGTGTCACGCACTATGTTGTGCCGATATTTAATACCAATAGTGCCAAGACACGATATAGCATGGTCCCCGTAAATATCCCCTGTGAAAACCTTGGAGCAAGCCGAACACGGCATTCGAATCGAGAAGAGGGAACGCCTAGCCGATAACATAGTACACATCTGTAAGTTCTCGCATTCATAGTCCGTCCCCAGCCTCAGCCTATCGGGACCACTCGAGCCGCCTCAAGTATGGTCTTCCATTTTGCGATCTCCAGAGGGCCATCCGCCTAGTAGATAAGCGTAAGGTGGATTCAAATTTTGGTGACACGTACAAGAAATATAATCGCCAATTTCTTCATGAGTTTGGGGGCAAAGAATTTCACAAGAGCCACCCAAAAGGTCGGTCTCCATTTTCTCGTTAAAAACATGCAGGGCATCATCAAAGGAAGATCCAAGAGCACCAACACTGCATCAGCCAAGAAGTTCACCAGACCGCCGATTGGAGTCTAGAAGCAAGGAAGGCATAGTTCAAAACATCGCCAGCAGCATAAACGCCAAGCCCCCCAAATCCAAAGGGAAGAGTGGCCGCCTCCATTGCCAATTTCCAAACCCGCCCAGAGGCAAGGACAATTCGCTCCAGAAGAGAGCGAAGTGCTTCATCGAATGAAATCGAGCACGCTCAAAGACACGGGGAACATGTGCATAGAGAAATACGACTTGGAAATGCCGACATGCACGGGAGAAGCAAAGAACTCACATCGGGGATCATTAAGCTTAGCAACAAATGGCCCATAAGTTCAATGGTTTTAGAAACTCGTTTCAAAACAAGCTTACTACTAAACTCAAGATCTACACCAACAGGCCCACCCAACAATTTTACGCCATGCAGGGGCCGGGCAATGTTAGGAGGGAAAACGCCTTCGAGTCTGCTTCTAGGATCTTCCCTTGGCCAAAAACCTCGCTTTATCGACGCTTGAGGTGCAAACCATAGCGAGGTCCATCTATCATAATATTATTATTGTTATTATTATTATTATTATTATATTTATATATATATATATATATATATATATATATATATATATATATATATATATATATATATATATACTAGTGGTAAAACGTCCAGATGGACGGGTATGACTTGTGGTTTTATTTTAGGATTTTGTGGAACAAATATATAGTACAAAGAAATTAAAAGTTAAATAAAACGGTTAAGATCTATAATTGATGTTACCATAATCCATTAAAGAACTAAAAGCATGTAATTACTTTGATTTGTGGTTTTTATTTTTAGAATTTAGTAGAACAAATATATAGTAAAAAGTTTATTAAAAGTTAAATTAAACGGTTAAGAAGTATAATTGATGTTATCATAATCTATAAAACGGCTAAAAGTAGGTAACTACTTTCTAACATTTTGTTCTAAACAATATTAATCATGAACATCTTTTACATTTGATAATATTATTAATATTTATTATTATTATTATTTTGTTTTTATTAATTATGGTTACTTAGTTATTGTATATAGGTGCTTCGAGCTGTTATTTTACCAAATTTAGATGATGTTGACGAATTTGAATTATCTGTGAATGGATTTATAGTTTTGTTTGATGTTTGTTGTGATGAGAAAATGTATGCATTGTCGGGTTACAAGTGGAGTTTTTTTGTTGATACCCTTTGTTTGTTAAGTGGTGATGTTTTTGTGTTTACCAGGAATAGGGGAAAATGTTGTGGTTATATGGTTTTGATAATGATGATATAATCTTTACAGAAATGGTATTTAAAACAGTGGCTTCTTTAAGGATGCTCTAACTATCATTTACTTAGTTAGAGCAGTGTTAGTGTTTTTCTTCAGAGTTATTAAATTTCATTGTTTAAATTTGATATCATTAATTTCTTAGTTTACATTATAATTATATTCTGGTGTGTTACGTGTTTTAATTATTTTTTTGATGACGCAGTTAGTATTCATATAAGGTTTTATTTTCAATAAGTTTTTAAACGAAATTTTATAAACCAAGATACACGATTAAGATTGCTCGAGTATGTGTTTTTAGAATTCTCGTAATCTTACGATGTTTTTTTTAATAAAAATTTTAAATCCTAGTTGGGGTGAGTTATTGAAGCAAAACCCTTAATGGGGTTTTTGGTTAAACACGCAACATTTAGTGAGGAAATATGTATTTCAAATAAATTATTATGCAATAACTAAATCATTTAAAAAAAACATAAATTATAATAAATAAAGTTTTTTCCTTATTTGCTAACTTGTTTGGGTAATTTTTTTTTTCTTTTTAATAACACATGACATGTGTAAAAACACATCTCACGGTATCTGGCTGTTACATCATACACAAAAGGTAAAATAGATCTCAAATCTAATATTGGTTCATAGTTTGACATTGCATAGACCGAAATGTATTGTTGATGAAGGTTTATCTTTCTGATGGAGTTTTGATGCTTATAAAGGTTCGCAAAGGGTTTGTTGTTGCTAATTAAGGATCGCTAAGGGTTTGCAGGTTTGTTTGTTTGTTTGTTTTTTTTTTTTTTTTTTTTTTATTTAAAGAAATAACGTGTTTTCTGATTTTCCTTCAAAAGTTTTGATTTAGCTATTGAAATTTTATTTTTGAGTGCTTTCTATAGCAGTCAAACTCTTTTTTTTCTTTCTTTCCTTTTTATTTATAAATTTATATATATATATTTTTTCATCTTGTAGTGTTCCATTTACATAATAATAGACGAACATGTTAATATGATATGAATTAGACAAACAATATATTTCATTGTAAACAGTATCATCACTTTTAAGTTGAGTGAAAAACAAAAATATGCTTCATTCACATTGTCATCGATATTGAAGCATTTCGGGTCAATCTAAGTTGTCTTAACTCATTATCCGAACTTGATTTCATACCAAATTATTTATTAAATGCATTAAGAACGAAAAGACATATATGTTTGTGAAATATGAGTGATAAAAGATACAAAGTGGTCTCCATTTGTTAGGAAGGTTTTTAGCCTTCTCCCTCAACTCTCGGATCTTCTGCCCACTGAGCAGTCCACCTTGTTGTCCTTGAATCTGTTGGCTTTTTGCACATTGGCACTACTGATCGACACTGCCAAGCTCGTAGCGGCGGCTACAACTTCTGTGAATGCGAGCAAGAACTATTAGCTTTGCCATACATAATGTTTGGGACTGCATATTTAAGTGTCAATCTGCTTGTTTTTAGGCACATAAATAGTTTTAATTAATATAACTACTTTTGATATCTTCATTGGACAATTCTAATGGTCTCTGGGAACAATTGCTTGATGAAGAAAGTATTGTAGTATTAGTAGTAACCTACCAAACATATAATAGAAATCCAATTTCAAGTCTATCAATAACTTTGATTCCATTTTCATATAAAAGGAACGTGGGAATTAGGGGATTGGGTGTTAAATGGATAACAAAGAGAGTATTAACTAATAATAAGAAAATCTTCTGATCAAGATAGAGGATACCTTGGTTGTAGATGTAGAATTCCTGGTATGTATCGGCTGCGAGTGGGAAGATATTCAGAGTTGCAGGTCTCATTCCTGCCGCTACTAAACTCGCTGCACATATAAATTTCAGTTATCTTTTACAGTAAACATGGGTAAACATTTGGATGAATAAATTTTCCATTTAAAACTAAAAGGTTTAAAGAGAAAACAGAAAATAATTGATAATTCATTAATATTTTTTGTCTATGTAGACGCGTATGTAAAAAGAAAACATATAAAGAGATTAAATAGTGGGTTGTTTCACATATGGATCCGATTATTCGAGAAACTTATGGTGACCAAACATGAACCCCTATAACATTTTAGATTATCAAATATATATATGGTCAACATAAATTCAATGTAACATGTAATCTGAATAGTGTGTGTCACAAGATATATAGAAACAAAACCCTTTAACGGACGAGAAATGATATTTGAAGGTTCATGTCTTTGATGATTACTTACGAAGGATGCAGAGGGATCAACTGAAGTGTTGGGACCTCTGCTAAGAAGAGAAATGCTTGGTCAAAATCACTCGAATGGTATTTTCTCCTACACAATACAAAAAGCTCAAATTCATTAATAAACCACGACTTTCTTGTAGAAACAAACAAACAAACTTAAAATTGTTTTATTTATTTTAAATGGCAACAAACTACATTTAATATGCATTTAGCATAAGTCCAAATAATATATTAAACGAACAAAAAGGAAGTTCCGAGCAAAATTACATGAAATCATTGTTGAAGAAGCGCGTTTCTAACATGATGTTTCATTGTCGCAACGTAAAAACGACTAATTTTTCAACAAGGTGTTTGTATTTGTAAACAACAACTAACTATCATATTGTTTTGACTATAAATTAAACTTAACTTAAATAAAATTTTACTCTATATTGTACCTGTGATTATCCTCTATCATATAAAACTCAAAAGATCAGTTTCAAATCATCCACGACAAAGGTTATTATAAACTACAACTATGAATTTTCTTCATGGTGACAATATCTTGTGGCGTTCTAATTCTAGCAACAACGTCTTCCCCCTGTTCAAAATTACTTTTTGGCCAACTTTTGGTTATCTGTGTTATAAGTGGCACTTTCGATCCATTTATTAATGAAATCAGTCCATATAGGTTATGTTTTTACCTCAATGGGGTCAAGTAAAACTTATAGTTATAAGGGAAACTGATATTATTAATGAAATCAGTCCATATATATAGGTTATGTTTTTACCTCAATGGGGTCAAGTAAAACTTATAGTTATAAGGGAAACTGATAAAATGCGTTGAAAGAAGCCAAAGTTTATATTCAGCTTATAAAACCTTATAAATAGTGCTATTCAAAGATTTACAATTATACCTGAGCATTGATTAGGAACTCCCCGTATAGCTTGTTCTCACCCGTGATTGGCCCTTGGACTGTCCCAAGAATCAAAAACCGTGTTCACTGCTAACTCTAACTGTTTCTTCGTGTCTGCACAACCGCGGAAACTTAAAGTAAAAATGGGCGATTCAAAATAAATATTCATTAAATGGGTAAAAGTATCCAAGTTCATACCTGTAGGGGATTTTTCACCACTTGTTGCCAAGCTGGCGGTTCAGGCTGATATTTGTGTGATATCCCAAAACAAAGCAACTCATAACTACCTATTGCTTAGTGGATCCATCTTGGATCCATCTTACTTGGATACCTTTCCCTCACAGCGATTTTGGTCACCGTTATGTACTTACTTGCAGAAACACACCAACGTTTACCTTGGAGATCAGTTACTATGTTTCTGTAGTCTGGGCACCTGCTTGTTAGTTTCTCGCAGTGTTCATATCAGACACATTTTAGGCAGTTCCTATTCACTGGTTACTCATCATCACATGGATGACGACATTGGCTCCCTTCTTCAAAGATTCGATGAAATTTGAATATCTTTACCAGAGTTCAGATGCTATATCCTCTATGGTTCTTTGAGTACCTGGGTTTCTCCCGGAGAGTATGCCTTCAGCCAAAATAGCACTGGACGCCATTACGACAGTAAAACAGATAAAGAGTTAGGAATGGTAAAGCAAACAAAGAAGCAATGACTCGTGGTGTTACCAAATAGTCAACAGGGACTATACCCAGAAGGCGTAAAGTGTTAGTTTTCTCAGAAACTTGCATTGTTCCTAATTCTGCAGCAACAAAAACAAAAATTCCAGAATAACTTGCAAACAAAATGTCTGCTAACCTTTGTTATTGCCATCAAAACTTCCTTGTGCACTTTTTGTCGTCTTTTTTCTACCCACATTTAGCCTCAGCAACATTGATACTACTGCAAGAGCTTGGTAGATACCCCTAATTGGGTAATGACCTTCAAGCCTGGGTCTGCCAATGATGCAAATTTCCTTCTATCATTGAAAAGTGGTCGTGCCAGCAATCACACATAATGTATTGAGTTTATTCACTACTTTAAGAGTATATAACATAAGATTTTTTGCATAGAATAGCAAGTTACTTAAATTGTACCATTCTGAGTCATTATATTCATTTTTTCTTTTGACCATACAAGTAATAAAAAAAATTGGCTTTCTGTCTCATTTGATTCATCCAGTTACTTGACCTGTTAAACCCGTACACTCAAATGGGACACAAAAGCCAACTTTCGACGACTTGAAACGAAAAAAAATGGCACATACAGGTCATCAAGTCACTTCATGACTTGTGTTCAAAAACAAAACAAAAAACTTGATGAGTTGAATAGGACTCAAAGACAACATTTGATTACTCGAATGTCCAAAATAAAGTATAATGACTCAACTGGGACAAAGAAAAAAAAGTAACTTGGGGAGTTTATTCAAAAATAAACCCTATAACCAATGTCACGGAATTGAAAAAACAAAGGGGTTAGTTACCCAAGTGATGAAGTTTTGCTGTCCTTGTGGTGCAGTGCTGTAGATGGCTTTGCAACCAGTAATAAGCTCTAAAAAGACGACACCAAAACTGTACATGTCAGAGTTGACCGTGAGTTGACCAGTCATGGAATACTCAGAAGCACAATAACCGTATGTGCCCATGACTCTTGTGGAAACATGAGATTTTTCACCAGTGGGTCTCAACTTTGCAAGTCCAAAGTCCGAGAGCTTTGGCTGAAATCCTTCACCCAGTAAAATATTGGATGATTTGAAGTATCTATAAATAATAGGAGGGTTAGCCTTATCGTGAAGAAACTCCAAACCTCTAGCTGCACCATCAGCTATCTTCATTCGCGTGTTCCAATCTAATGCTTCACTCTCCGGTGGTAAATCTGAAATTAATCATTAACTTAATAGAAATATAACGTGTTTTAATCATTAACTTAGTAGACATATAACGTGCTAATCAGAATTAGATAGGCCACATAAGACAGTGGCTGGATGTGATTCTGTTTGGCCAACCTAATATTGTGAATTACAGGCTGAAAATAAAAGCAATTTGAGTTAGAGGTGGAAACGGGACTGAACTAAAACTGCTAAATTGAAAATATTAGGACCGAGTACCGGACATGATCGAGTATGTTGGTCTCTTAAAGAATGACTGTGATTCAGTTTGAAGGCGGCTTAGACCCCAAGTTCTGTACCCTCCTAGATGAGATGGTTAACAGGTCAAAATGGGTATATTAGGACTCATGCCGACTTCTTTGCCCTTTCTTACCTAAAGTTGTACACATAGATAAAGTTTAAATTAATTTAGAAGGTTTACTGTACAACGTGTTTATTTTCAAGTGCCAAAGAAATAGTTCTATCCAAACACACTACATCTGATAAGCAAGCAGAAAAGCACTTTAATAAGCAATCTTTGGGTCATATACATGCATCACAATCTTTTGGTCACTATAAAACTAATGACGTGTTTTGTAAGTCAGATGGTCTAAAGTTGAATAAAAAAATGTCGTAGTAATTTGTTTTGTTAACATAAGTGTTGTACTAACCATGAAAGCATCTGGCATACTTGTGAAGATATGTCGCCATACAAAAGGTACCTGCACATAACTGGTTATGACCTCCCCAAGCCCCACGCCCCGACTGAAGGTACATCAGTCCTCTTACTGATCCAATGCAAATCCAGAGGCGTTCTACCCATGTTATCTATTGTTTCGTATTCTCGTCTTGGAGAAGACGATCAAGGTTACTTTTAGAAGCATATTGGTAAACTATTACCTTTTCATCCCCTTCATCACAGTAATCAATGAAACCAATAATGTTTTCATAGTTAAAACTGGATATCATCTAAATTTCATTGTGGAACCATTCCCCTTGGTTATCATCCTTATAGTAGCGTTTGAAGGTAGCTCTGCGGTTATTCCAGCGTTTTGAGATTCGTTCTTTAAAGAAGTGACCAAATCTACTGACTTCAAATTGAGATTTTTTACTAAAGTTTCTAGTGGCCAATTTGATCTCCTCCAGTGGAACTCATCCCCAAACAATCTCTAAGATTGATCTGTGATGAAAAGCACAATATATTAAGCACAAAAAAAGAAACTGTAACTGCAGACAAGTTTGAGTAATCTTACATTTTCTTATTTGGCGCAGAGGTAAACCCGACAACCTGAGACAAATAATAGAGTTTGGTTTATAATCTTCTATTTGCACTTTCTACGCCTCACATGTAACTAAGATTATTGTGATGCCCGTATAGCACATATTTAATGTTAACTACTGACAATTTATATATTACTCCAATAAAAGTAAAATATCATAAACTAAAGAACACCGCAATGCCCCATGTGTGAACATCCATTTAATCTTGAATCTTTATCAAATAATCAGTGAAAGCATAAAACCAAGTTTGATAAATATAAGCATATGAGTGCAGTAGTAGATTTAGCACCTTACTATGAAATATTCCAAACAACTCAAGATCTAATATTCGGTTAAGAAGAGAAGAGCATTTGTCTGGTTTATGTGGATGAGGCTCTTTGTAATACACATCAGATGTCTATATGACGCTTAAAAACATAATGGGGCATGGTGCAACTACCATTAAGTTCGGCACAGTGACATCCTCTAACCTCCAAACATAATCTCATATAGCATGAAGTCTCTAGATATTGATAAATATATTGTGAAACAATATAGCCACTGTCCATTTTAGCTTATTCTCAATGTATACATAACCTAGGATATGTCAAATACTATATCTCATAGTCAACTATATACGTCTCGACCAATCAACCATCATTGTACATGGGCCAGCCAAATGCTAGACGTCCGATGACTCAAGAGTCTTGCCAAAGCTATCCACTTCTTCAGAACTAAACCAGTCTTTTGTCATCTACAAATGCATAGAGATAAAAAGGAGCCAACCAAAAATAAAAGCAATCAGTAATCACTCAATTGCAAGCCCATATTCAGATTATGAAGATCCATGACAGTTGACAGATATAAAGCGCAATATAGTTTGGTTGACTTTCAAATGACAACAGACAAGATATAAGGTATGATGCATAAACTAAATGTGGCAAGCAAACTTACAAAGTATGGGTATCCATTAGATATGCTAAAACTTTCAGGAGCACTCTCAACAAAGAGCTTTATATAGTAAAGAACAAAATATCCACATTCCTCACCATCTCTCTGTTGTGGAACCTGATAAAGATCACAATTTGGATTATACATACGGGTCGGATCAATCTAGATCAAGACCCAAACCAATTGAAAAACACTAATCACATAAAGAAAATGGTGAGAAATGCTAGTCACCTTAGGAACCAAAAAGGGCCTTTTACGCAACAGTCTTTTATCCTCTGTCCTCTTTAATTTCTCGTAGATGTCCAGATTTCAAATCTGACATACGCAAAATCAGACATAAAAGTTAAAGTGGAAAGAGAACGGCTCCAATATTTATTTTTACAAACCTAAAGGGATAAGAATGGCAAAAGGCAGATTACTATAGATTAAACAATACTTTCTTATTAAGGATTCAAGTTGCGTCGAGTGATCAGTTTTTTCCAGCGAGTCCAGCAACAAGATGCAAGGAGTATTCAATTTTTACTCTAAAGTTTCACCAAAGTGACAGAATATCAAGACACTCCAATGACCCCTGCCAAAATGACAACTTTAAATCACCACACGCCAACAAAAACGTATACATATGATAAACATAATTACCCACCACTGAACAATAGGAAAAAACACGTATTTTCGTGAAAAGATGTCCTTCTTCTTGATCCACTTCAGCACTTTTTCTTTGTTGGAGCCAGTCGAGTACATATTATACCATATTGGATCAAGGTGTGTGAGTGAACTCTTTTTATCTTCTGAAAAGCTGAGCCATAACTTCCTACACAATTTGAAAATTTGTATAAATGACAAAAACATAAAACGACTTATTTCAGTTTAAAGAAATAAAAGGTGTAGCTCACTCCAAGTAACTGTGGACTTTCTCAGAGTTCAACTTAAGGTGTAGCATGGTTTACGTTTACCATGTTGCTGCGGGTCCCTATTCTTTGTCGAGTAATGGTGCATTGATGATGGTAAACTTGAGAGTCTCTAACCTCTTCAAACGGGTAAATTTCGCTAGCATTGTCAGCCGGGTAATCATGAGAGTTGCTAACCTCTTCAACTGAGTAATCGTCAGAGTCGCTAACCTCTTCAACTGAGTAATCGTGGGAGTCTCTAACCTCTTCAACTAAGCAATCGTGAGAGTCGCTAACCTCTTCAACTGAGTAATCGTGAGAGTCACTAACCTCTTCAACGACTCTTTTCTTACTTCTTTTTTTAGTTAAAGAGTCCCTAAACATCCGTTGTGTCTCTAACTCTCTATAAACTACTTATTTTGCAGCAATCGTAGCCACTATTAGTGTTATGGTCATTTAAGCTATGAACACTTCAATATTTGAATAAAATTATTAACAGATATATGCTTCTGAGCAATTAGGAGTTTTTACACAATGAGTTATCCACCCCACGATCAAGTGTGCACGCTTGATCTAATAATCACTTTTATCGATTACAAAGAGTAGCATATGATTATCACTACACAAATTCTGGTTCCATAGCCAAAGAATGCTCACATAAGATTGAGATGATTTGCTGCGACGTCATATTAGTTTGATATCGAACTTTAAACATTGTCTCGTTCAATAACGCGTCTTGCCACAGTATTTTTTTCGATGTCATCAATTGGGTAGTCAAGGTATTTTTGTTGTTTGATGTGGTATAAATTGATTACAAATCAATAACACGCATGTGCATATCATACTAAACACTTCAATTCGTCAATTAAACTAATAAAAATAAAACCCCATATCACATATCAATACAAAACAAATCCATGTCGATTGAACACATACATGATATCTATAGTCGAATCATATTTATAATTTTTATCAGTTAAACATTATCAAAACACAATAAAAATTAAAACTTAAACGATACTTACACAATGGATGCAGATATGATAAACACCTTGGAAACCATAACATCAAACAATCTTTAGAATGTTGTTTTTGATAGATGATATTGTGTGAGATCGACTGAAGAAGTTTGGCATTGTAGGGTTTTTCTTCTGGTTTTGTCATAAAAATTGGCGAGAGGGATCCATAGGGCCTTTTATTAATTATATTTTCCAATGTGTATCACAAAAACAAATATGCTCTAGTGGTAGGAGTGTTGGTAGTGGTTGTAGAGACCAGGGTTCGAATCACATTCAAGCCATACTTTTTTAACAATAAACGAAAAAATATGCATTGAGGTAGCATTGTTTGTGCTTAGGTGGCATTAATTGTGATGACATGGAAATATAACGAAAAATTATGCATTGAGGTAGCATTGTTTGTGCTTAGGTGGCATTAATTGTGATGACATGGAAATATGACATGGCATTATGGGATGCCAAGTGGCATTTTATGTGGCATGCCTCCTCTTATATATAATGTATATATATATATATATATAGAATGAGGTTCATATAAGATAGTGATTAAAGTGAGAAGTGTGAGAAGCCAATTAATGCATGTCAAGTGGAAATTTTTTATTTAAGATAAACTAAAATTATTAAATAAATTAAAGGGGCAATTTAGGTATATTAACACTCCTCAAAATTTGCTACATATTAAATAAATGCACTTTCTTTCTTCCAAAAATAAATTTCGTGTTTTGTATCCTCTCAAAACCACCGTCCCTTTCACCTTTTATATCTCATCTTCTCTACAAAACCGGTCAAGGTGAGTATGTAATTTAACCGGAAATCATCCTCAAATATTCGCCAATTACATTAAAGATGTTGGACCGAATATTACAACCATCTTAAAAAAGAGACAGGTTTCCTTCTACCTTGCTGCCTATGTCGGAAACTTGACTGAAAAACATAGCATCGCCGGATCCGGGTGAAAAATCGAATTCCTAAACGACATCACGATCTTCGGATGTATCAAAGTTACATGTATCAATTTGATGCGTCAATAGTAAATTCGTCATTGGTTCTGCGTTTATGTAAAAACTTTTGTTTTGGTTTATCAATGTATCTATATAATAATTATCCATATAATAATTTATTGATTGTGTATCCAATTATCTTGTGGTCCTTTTTTGCTTACTAATCGAAAGTTGACTGTAATAGTATTTGGGTTTGTCAATGGTTTGTGATGAGCTGGTACTTTTGTATCAATTATACATTATCTATCCATTAATTATGAATCATATATAAAATGAGTATTTTATGTATGACGTAGTCACCTATGCGTGTTTCAAAATAAATGGTACTCAAAACTATATTTTTTCATTGATGATAGTTTAAGACGTTATTGTGCTGATAAGATAGAGAGAAAAAAATTGCAGTTAAGGCGCATGGGTTTTAGTCCAGATATTGAGCTGTAAAACGTGCCATTGTTTTCAGATTATTTACAATACTGCCATCAAGTTATGTTGATCTAGTGACATCATTGTTGATACATCCGACGATCCAGATTGCTTCCTATTTTATCTTACATTAAAATTTCTTGTCACGTTAACATATATATATATATATATATATATATATATATATATATATATATATATATATATATATATATATATATATTATTGTTATTATTACTATTATTATTTTTTGTTATTATTTTTATTATAAACATCACTTTATTAGAAACTCATAGGATTTCAAGAAATTAGTGAGGACGCGAGATACTATTTGAGCCTCCACTCCTCAGCTATTAAAACTAATCACTAAAAATATGAGGCAACACGTCTCCAATGTCTTGAGTCACAGAGATTTTTCGGATCCGTTTCAGGTAAGGTCATTGCATCCTTCCAAGTTCTCTAAAGAAGAGAATGAGAAAGGAAAAACTATATCCATATCGCGCCGATACCCTCCATACTTGACGCATTTACATTGTGAGGCCCAACCCCGGACATGCCGACACAAATCAACCATGTCGGTTTGCGTAAGGCGATGACCTGTCGATCGACACATACATCAAGACGTCATGAATAGAGCAATATATCGGCCGGACGTAAAGGGTTGTCCCTTTCTCCACCCCAATATCAACTTCCTTCGGCCGAAATCCGGCGTGAACAAATGTCAATAAGAGTATCGTAGCACCATGTTATGGCGATGTTTAATACCATAATACCGCACGCGATACAACATGGTCCTCATAAATATCCCCTTAAAGACCACTGAACAACTGGCGGCATCGAACAAAGAATAGGGGAACACCTAGCCGATAACATAAAACACATCGGCAGGTCCTGACATTCATAGTATGTCCCAACCCAGATATCGGGACCACCATAAGCCGGTTCGAAGTGTAGTCTCCATTTGCGATCTCCATAGCGCCATCTGTCGAGTAGATAGGGAAAAAGTGGATTTAGCCATTTCGGTAACACGTGTAAAATATATATCTCCAATTTCTTTATGAGTTTGGGGGCATCGATCTCACTTGGATTACTCAAAAGGTCAATCTCCATTTTCGCATTAAGCACACAAGGAATCATCAAAGGAAGGCCCAAAAGTTACAATACCCGAATGTCGAAAGGAGAGCTTAGTCGTAAGCTAGCAGTTGAAGTCAGAGGCAAAGGAATGCATATTATTATTATTATTATTATTATTATTGTTATTATTATTATTATTTTTATTTTTATTTATTTTTTAATCTTCCTGTTTTTATCACACTAAATGGGCTGGGTTGGGCCATTTTTTAGCTAATATTTAATCAACGCCAACTTTGTATGCGCTCACTATAATATATATACTCAATGAATTCATGATTCATTATTAATTAGAACTTGAAAAAAAAAACAAACAACTGCACTCGGTAGAAAGAAAAAAACCGACAAGGGTTTTAAAAAGGGTTTTAATATTCGATCGAAGAAAAAAACCCAAAAGAAAAAAAGAATCCTTCGTTGACGCCAAGTAATTTAGAACAAAAGCCAAGATTGCCTCGTTAGGTGTGTTAAACACTAGCATACTAGTGTTCTTGCTT
Source organism: Chrysanthemum makinoi (assembly GCA_910596185.1). Classification (NCBI taxonomy): domain Eukaryota; kingdom Viridiplantae; phylum Streptophyta; class Magnoliopsida; order Asterales; family Asteraceae; genus Chrysanthemum; species Chrysanthemum makinoi. Next base: position 296,947,477 of record OU343217.1, on the reverse strand, counting down.
AACGTGTTGTGTATGCAACCGTAGAGAGTTCATACTTTTTGAACTTGGTGGTTTCGTGTGTTTGATTTACTCACGTGTGAGTAGTAAAGACTTGTTAACTTAATTGCTAAAAGGTACACACGTTAAACCCAATACTATGTTAATTGCTTGTGTTATAATCGATCTTAATTGCTTCCGTTCGTGCCAGCGATTATGTGTTTAAATATTAAAGTATTAATATGTTTTAAAATTCCAGCATAATTGATGTTTAGATAATGGTGACATTTGTGTTTTGAACGGATGCTTAAAAACTTAAGTTATGTTTAGGTTGATTGTTTATATAGATACTATATAACATCATAAGGCTTTTACCACTTGTTTTAATATCTGTATGCTTTTGGTTGTTAAAATCTGTTATTCTTACATTTTTATCTGTCACCAGACAATGTCAACTTCTAGTTCATCAAAAAGAGCTTCGGACTTAGATGTAGAGATAAGAGGTTATTTTGAAGAATCCTTTAGGCAGCTCTTACGTGATTAAATGAAACCTCTGCAATTTGGTGATATTTGGGAAGCTCTTGCAAAATATGGGGATGATTACATGTGGTAATGTAGTAATTTATAACTTTCTTACTTTCTGATTTTTTTAGTACTTCTGGATGATGACAAACTTACATTTGCTAAATATTATAGCTGTAGTGTCCCATTGATATAAGCCAAATTAAGATTCAAAATAAGTCTTTTAGAAATAGGATCGAAGATGTTTGCCAAGGTAAACTAATTGTAACATGCATTTTTTAAAAGCACTTAGTATATATTCATGTGTGTGATATTTTATTATTGCAGCATTGTGAAGAATCTAAAATCTGATATGATACCTCAAGTCTACATCCCAATGGTTGTGTTAATACAAATATCGTCATTAAGCGTTATTTATATTTTTGATCTTTGCCTAAGTTTTGTTAACGACAAAAGTAAATTTAATTTATAAAAGCTTAAAGCTTGTCAAGTTTATTAGTTATTAAAACAAGCTTTAAACAATATATTCATCATTCAAGCATTTACATTTATGATTAGTAACATCTTGATATGACTCTAATCATTATGTATGATAGTAGTTTTAGAATGTGTTAGGTTCTTAAACCAAACACTACTTAAGCATTTGCATATTTCTATTAATAGTAATACAACTTTTGACATCATGTATTACATCATGGAAATCATTGGAAGATTCCATTAGATATTTTGTGAAGATTTGTACTCTTCATATCTTGCACAATCTTACTTAGATAGAGTTGACTTTAGACAATATTTGATATCTTGACTGGAATGGCGGTACCAATTTGGTGCAGGAACCCTTAGGGGTCGCGGTCCGTCGGCATCTGTCCCAATTTGGCTATAAATAGCAATGCCAAGCCAAGTAGTTTCTCATCCCTTTCTAACATACTCTCAGACATATCTTCTCTCTACCTTTAACTCGGTTTCATATCATATTAGTGATCTCTTTTGTAGCAAACAAGATCAAGTCATATTCAAGCGAGAAGTTGGAAGTCTTGTTTGTTTAGTGTTGTATGATCTAGTGTTGATTCATACTTCATTGTTGTATCAAACCATCATAATCTTGTGAGTGTGAGTGGTTAGTATTTTAGTCCTCAAAATACATTGTGTGTGGGAGTAGTTGTACCCTTGGAAAGAACTCGACACCTAGCTTAGTGTCGAAATAGCGAAGTGTAAAGGTTTTCTCACGGGTGAAAGGAGCTTGTTGACTAGTGAAGTTAAACTCTCGAGTGTGAGACTCGGGAGTGGAGTAGGGCAAGGAAAAAGAGTCCTTGTAGGTGCGAACCACTATAAACAACTTGTTGTGGTTTGATCATTTCTTTCCTTATTTACTCATTACATATTGCTTGCATATTTCATTAACATATTCAAGATCAATATCAATTGATCTTTCAATAAGTTTCAAAACAAAGTTTTTAATCGGTAAACTATTCAACCCCCTTCTAGTTTTCTACAATTGGTACCAGAGCCTCGTTGCTCAAGAAATTTCTAAAATAACTTGTATTTTATAAACTTGAAACGATCCATGGATTTTGAAAACTTTAAAGAAGGGCAATCTATGCAAAGACCACCACTCTTTGAAACCAATGGATTTATCTATTGGAAAAACCCTTTTGAAACATATGTAAAATCAAAAGATATAGATCTTTGGTTTATTATTGTTAAAGGAGATTTTAGTTCTACAACAAAGGATATTTCCGGTGATGAACAAAAGAAATTAGTTGCTAAAAATAATGAAGCTAAAATGATGCTTTATAATGCTTTACCTAGAAAAGAATATGAAAGAATTTTTATGTGTGAAACCGTCAAAGATATTTGGGAATCTTTAATTGTTACACATCAAGGTAAATCACAAGTCAAGGATAACAAAATTGATCTTCTTGTTCAACAATATGAACAATTTGTTATCCCTGAAGATGAAACCATTGATTGTGGCTTTGCTCGCTTTAACACTATCATTACATCACTTAAAGCACTTGATGAATCTTTTCGTAGTAAGAACTTTGTGAGGAAATTTCTTAGAGCACTCCATCCCAAATGGAGAGCTAAAGTGACCGCTATTGAAGAATCCAAAGATCTCTCAATAATGTCACTAGACGAGCTAATTGGCAACCTCAAAGTTCACGAAATGGTAATGGAGAAAGATTCGGAGATCATCAAAGGAAGAAAGGAGAAGATCAAATCCGTTGCTCTTAAGGCAAAGGCGGAATCAAGCGATGATGGTGAATCTTGCTCCGATAGTGAAGATGAGGTATGCTATGGCCGTTAGAGATTTCAAGAAGTTCTTTAGAAGAAGAGGAAAGTTTGTAAGACAACCTCGAGAAGAAAAGAAGCCATTCCGAGAAGATCGGGATGATAAGAAGATTAAAGGTGAAAGAAAGTGTTTTAGATGTGGTGATGCAAGTCATCTCATAGGAGAATGTCCCAAGCCACCTAAAAACAAAACTCAACGAGCTTTTGTAAGTGGTGCTTGGAGTGATAGTGAAGACGATGAGGAAACAAGCAAGGAAGAGATCGCTCTAATGGCACATGAGTCAAATGAGGTACTTTCCGACTCTTCTTATTCTCTATAGATGATGACACCTTGCAAAAACAATATAATCAATTGTGTGAGCTAAGTCTAAAAATCATAACTAAAAATAAATTTCTAAAACCCAAAAAGGAGTTTTTGGAAAATGAGGTATATGAGTTAAAAGAAAAAGCAAAACGTCTTGAAAAGGAAAAGCAAATGACGATGATTGTAAATCATGTCAAGAGCTTAATCTTGAAATAGAAAAACTAAAGCTCACACAAGAAGTTTTAATAGAAAATAATTCTAAGTTTAAAAGGTTTAACAAGAACATCGCTCTTGCCGATGAAATAGTTAAAATTCATAAAACACCGGGAGACATGAATGGGCTAGGTTTTAATGAAGTATTAATTCCAAAGAGTCAAAACAAAACGGCCGAAAAAGAAGAACATTCTGTCAAAATTGCTGCGATCAGCAGCGGACGGGAACGGAACCAAAATAAGGGTTCGTCCGTTATACAAAATGTGCAAAGTGGGTACTTCAATGACGAGAATGTTGCATAATCGGACCGTCTTGAATTTGTTAAAATAACAAAGAAAACCAATGATAATGTTAAACTAAAACCAGCCATTATATCTGGAGTAGGACTTGTTAAAATGAATTTAGATCAAAACTACTCAACAACGATATAAAACTTCGCCGCCCCTCTTAAGAGCAACCACAAGCGTTCAACCTAACTACCAACACAACGGTTGGAATCAAAACTTTCCTAGACCATATCAAACTCCAGAGTACATGCCATGGAACCCTTACCCATCATTTCCATACATGAATCAAATAAATGGTATGTTTAACCCAAACGGACCCATGAGATATTGGGGACCAAATGTTTGAGTTATTTGCTTCTTAGGTATGCTTGAAAGTTGGATTGGAAACTGATGAATGGATAAAAGATAGTGGTTGCTCACGACACATGACGGGCAACAAAGGTCTCTTCTCATCATACCAAGAGTATGGCGGGGTAATGTCACTTTCGGTAGCAATCTCAAAAGCAAAATCATTGGCAAAGGTGCGATTGCTCATAACTCTCTAACTATTGAAAATGTTGCTCATGTGGATAGGTTAGGATTTAATCTACTTAGTATTAGCCAACTATGTGATAAAAAGTATAAAGTACTATTTGATGAAAATGGTAGTAAAATACTAAAAGATGGTATCACTATAGCTAAAGGAGTTAGGAAAAATAACATATACGTCATGAAAATAGATAAAACATATAATGACAAACTTTGCCTAACAACATTAGGCGATAGCTCATCTCTTTGGCATAGGCGCTTAGGTCAGCTAATATGAGACTTATACAAAACCTATCTTCAAAAGAGTTGGTTAGGAATTTACCAAAACTAAAATATGACCAACACTTTTGCGACGCTTGCAAAATTGGTAAACAAACACATAGTAGTCACAAATCTAAAAATATTGTATCCACATCTAAGTGTCTAGAATTATTACATATGGACTTGTTTGGACCATCCGCTATAAGAAGCTATGGAGGCAACTTATACACTTTGGTCATAGTAGATGATTACTCAAGGTTTACTTGGACATTATTTTTGAAAACCAAAAATGAAGCTTTTGATAAATTTGAAATACTTAGCAAGAAAATTCAAAATCTTCTAGGTGTCAAAATTGTGTCGATCCGAACGGATCATGGTCGTGAATTTGACAACGAAACTCAATTTGGAAACTTTTGTGATACAAATGGTATAACACATAACTTTTCCGGCTCGAACACCTCAATCAAATGGAGTAGTAGAACGTAAAAATAGAACAATTCAAGAAATGAGTAGAACAATGCTTAATGAACAAAACATTCTTCAAAAGTTTTGGTGTAGCCGCTTGACACTTCTACATATATTTTAAATAGAGTCTAATCGTCCTTTCTAAACAAAACACCATATGAACTTTATAAAGGTAAAAAGCCAACATTAGGATATTTTAAAGTCTTTGGTTGTAAATGCTTTATTCTTAATACTAAGGATTATCTCACCAAGTTTGACCCAAAGTCTTATGAAGGTGTATTTCTTGGTTACTCTCAAACTAATAAAGCTTACATTGTCCTAAATAAAGAAACAATGATAGTCGAGGAAACGTTGAACATAACATTTGTGAAAGTCCACCTCCCTCTAAGACATCACCTTTGGTAGATGATGACTTAGTTGAAAGTCAAATAATTGAAAGTCAAATTAATAATAACAAGGAGGATGAACCATTAAATAAGGAAATTGTCAATATAAAAGAATCTAAAAGTCATCCATTAGAAAAGGTCATAGGAAAACTTAATCAAAGAACCTTAAGATCACAAGCTCAAAATCAAAGTAATCATTTTTGTTTTGTATCCACCATTGAACCCAAAACCATAAATGAAGCAATAAAAGATGAATCATGGGTAATTGCCATGCAAGAAGAATTAAACCAATTAGTTAGAAATGATGTTTGGAAACTAGTTCCAAAACCCAAAGATCAAACTATAATTGGAACAAAATGGGTCTTTCGAAACAAAATGGACGAAAATGGTGTAGTATCTAGAAACAAAGCTAGGCTTGTTGCACAAGGTTATAATCAACAAGAAGGAATTGACTATGATGAAACTTATGCACAGGTAGCTAGACTTGAATCTATTAGAATATTACTTGCTTATGCATGTGCTTATGATTTTAAATTATTTCAAATGGATGTTAAAAGTGCTTTCCTTAATGGGTTTATTAACGAAGAAGTGTATGTTGCTCAACCTCTCGGTTTTACCGACTTTGAGAAACCACATCATGTCTTCAAACTCAAGAAAGCATTATACGGCCTTAAACAAGCACCTAAAGCTTGGTACGACAGTCTTAAGACTTTTCTTATTGATAACAAATACACTATGGGATTAGTAGATAATACTCTTTTTAAGAAAAAGGAATCACAAATTATTATTGTTCAAATATACGTTGATGACATTATATTCGGATCAACTTGTCATGAATTATGTAATGATTTCTCTAAAATCATGCATGCGAGTTTGAAATAGTATGATGGGTGAGTTAAACTTCTTTCTAGGACTTCAAATTAAACAACTAGAAGATGGTATTTTCTTTAATCAATCTAAATATATAAAAGACATGCTTAAGAAATTTGGTCTTGAAGATTCCAAACCAACTAAAACACCCATGTCCTCGGACACTAAACTCATCAAGGACGAAGAAGGTGAATCCGTAGATAACACTAAATATAGAGGAATGATTGGTAGCCTACTCTATCTTACGGCTAGTAGACCCGACATTATGTTTAGTGTTTGTCTATGTGCTCGCTTTCAAGAAAACCCAAAGGCATCACACTTAGAAGCATTAAAAAGGATTTTTAGATATATTAAAGGAACAACGTGTTTAGGATTATGGTATCCCAAAGGAACGGGTGTAGAAACCATAGTGTATGCACTTCGGATCATGCCGGTGATTATGTCGATAGAAAAAGTACAAGTGGTATTTGCACTTTTTTGCATTGTTTCTGAAAAATGGTTTGAAAGAAAATCTCTCTCTTCTTGAAGCCGAATCGTCTCGGTAGGAAAAGCATGTCAACAAGCTCTTTGGATGAAGCAAGCTCTAGTGACTACGAATTCATCTCAGCGACATTGTGATACTTTGCGACAACAAAGGAGCCATCGATCTCAACAAGAATCCCGTTCAACATGCTCGTACAAAGCACATTGAAATCCGTCATCACTTTCTACGCGACAATGTTCAAAAAGGAAACATTTCAATGAGAAAGTATCCTCGAACAACATTGCCGACATCTTTACTAAACCTCTTAAGCGAGAACCTTTTAATCTTCTTAGACTTGGTTTAGGGTTAATGGAACCAAACATGTAGGATAAACATAGCCTAAAACATTAGAATAGTCAAACCAAAAGAATTTTGTCTTGTTTACCTCTTGTAGCCCGCGGCACAAAGCGACAACGGACGGAACCAAAAATTTGGTGCCGTCCGTCCGTGTGTCTGAGAAAAAAGCGACTATACATAACATCTTCTTCCACAAAAACTTACTTTACCAAAACGTAAAACTTAAACCAAGCTCATTATTGTCATCTTCCCACTCACTAATCCCTGAAGATAACATCATTGTAAGTATCCTAACTACATTTCATCTCTTAATTCTCAGTCTAGGATTCTTATTTATGCACAAAACTATCACAAATCATTACATGGGGTTTTATGTATGCTCTTATACCAAATATGAATTCAATTGGCAAATTGCATAACTAGTCATTCAAATTAGGTACTACATTATCATATTGCATAAACAAATCATGTTTCCCACTAATTGATAGATAATAAATATAAGGCCTTATTCAAACAACCAAACACCCCATGTCAAAAGTTTTGAAAAGCTTCTCACTTGTAGGAAAACATTCTTTCATTGCTAATACAAATAGAAACGTTAAAATTTTCATCACTTGCATGCTCTTGAATACTAAAGGTATTGCATAACTAATATGCACTCCCGGTATATTCAAATATAGCCACATTGAATTAGGAGCATTTGGGTTTCTCTGGTATTTGCCAAACACTCCACTAAAACCATTTTGTGCATAAAATGAGTCGAGATAACCGCAACTCCAAATTGTTTTCATATAGGCACACACTAGAATCAAAAACGTTAAAATTTATATTAATTTTTTAACATATTAACTCTTGTCCTTAGGAATAACCATGGTAGCCGCAAGATTCTATGATCACAAAGACACTCTTAACTACATTCCCAAACACCACAAAACCAAAGGACTCACCAAGGAACAAATAGAAATATTTAGGGGTCTAGAATCAAGGTATTTCCACGAAGGTAGAACCATTCACTCATCCTTCCTTGAGCATACTAATCTTATGAAGAACTAGCAGCCATTCAATTGATTGTCTTCTTGACATTGATGAACCAATTTGTCCTAGGTTCGTGTTAGAATTCTATGCTAGTGTGACAGGTTTTAGTGATGAAGATGATGAGTTTTGTCTTAGCTTTAGAATCAACCAAAATGACTACACCATCACTTTAAGTGAATTTGCTAGAGTACTAGGAATTCCCAACCGAGGAACTTGTGTCTACAAGGATAAGTGGTCACTCACCATCTTGATGCAATCAATGACCGCTCTCTTCCCTACATAACCCGTTTAGCCGATAAGGATGTCATCCGTGAACACCTTTTAACCCAAAAGGATACAACCGAGTAACCCGAAAGGGAAAAAAGGTAGACCGAGATCCATATGGAATGGAGCTCAATGAACTTAAGCACGAATTTAAGAAATGGGAGGAGTTACTTAGAGCAAACGTCATTAGCACCATAGGGAATAGGGATCATAAAGCGCTTGTCTTTGTGCATGCTTTACAACTTCCACCCGACAACCATTCAACTTAGCCTACTACATAGCTAGGAGAATGATTGATATTCCAACTCAAGGATCCGTTGCTCTTCCATACGGGATGCTTCTCACCCGTCTCTATAGAAACTTCGCTCCCATTCCACCAACCCCAAAGGAATGCACCTTCACTATGAACTCATCCCTCACATCTTTGTACCTTTGAGTGATGATCGAGTTGCTAAGACTAAAGGCAAGAGAGCTAAACCTCCAACTCCTTCATCATCATCATCAAATAGCTCAGAGGATGGTCTTCCAAGCTCTCATCTTCCACCTCATGAGTATTACGCATCTCTTCCCGAGATTGAGAATGAATCGGCAGAATTCAAGCAAACTAAGGGAATGTTCAAGTGCCTTGGTAGGATGATGAACAAGATTTACAAGAAATTGGACAAATAAGGGTACTTTAAGGAGTGTTTGGAACAATGCTTTATCATTAATGTTTGATACTATTTAGTTGTTTTATTATGTAGGATGATAATATAACTTAAAACAATGGTGTATGCTAACAAACTTCATGGGATAGCACAAATGCTATCAAATTTTACCCATTTTCACTATATTGTGAAAATCAATAAGCCTGCTCAAATCTATGCTCCACTATGTTTACATATGTGTTATTTACTTTTCTTAACTAGAAATGTTTAGTATAACAGAGTTTTGAGAAAAATTTGAGGTTTGAAAATTTCGGAGTTTTAAAACATTACGTCCAATTTCAGGCACTCCACGGATCGACGGCACCATATCTTGGTAGTCCGTCTTTATGCAATTTGGTACCGCCATATACATTAGTGAGGACCAGAGACGGCCTTTTGGGTTCCGTCCGTGTATTTTGGTGCCGTGGATCCTCCAGGTAATTTTCAATTCGACTCTTCGTGATTCCAAATTATCTTCCATCACTTAAAAATCAACCTTAACTAGTTTATCTTTATTAGAACTAGTATTATTCACTAGGGATGTAAGAAATCCATTTCCCAACAAAATTCAAAAATTTGAAAAATCCACCCAAGGAGCCCTTTGGCATAAAGGAAGGAACCAAATTTTGGTACCTTCAAATCCGTGGGTAATCTGAATATTAGGAAATTCCACTCACTAGAACACATTAATTGCATATCTTTTCTTCTTCACTCCATCTTCTTTGTATGGATTGACTTGGGTGATATGACTAGCATTCAACCCACTCCCAAATCATTAGGAACCTCATCTCTTCAATGGTTCAACATCAAATCAAACCTTTCTCAACAATTTCTTACCTCTATAAATTGAAAGGCTTTACCATGATCATCTTCACACCTTCTTCATTCTCATTACTATCATCTAGCAATCAAAACCCAAGTTAAAATGACTAAATCATCACCAAAACCTTGCAAGCCGCTAGAATGGCGTAAGGCCTTGTTGTTTTGTCAATCTTAGCTCATCATTCGAATCTTCACCACTCACAATCTCATCTCCCATTAGAGATGATACAAACCTTACCTTAGCTACTACTTACACACACATTGTGATCACCACTCCCCACCATAAAAACACCTACTTCACCTCCAACGGCACCCATCCAAACATCCAAAACACCCTCACCACCTTCACCAAGGTCTCCCACTCTCACTCCCACGGAGTTATTTTCAACTCCACCAACATCACCAAATCCTTTCCTAGAGGACTTGGAAGACTTGCCTCCTAGGCCAAGTCATCCACCACCATTGCCAGCCTTTGGCACCATTGAAAATCATACGCCATGACCTCGGTCATCCATTGACCCACGCCATTAGGGGCCAAGACCTCTCCTTTTCCACCCCATTTACAAGGACATTCATGGTCCTTTATACGGGGATCATCCTCTTCCATCATCAATGTCCCTATAGGGGACATTCCGGAGAGCATGTGGGATGACAATCCCACTAGAGAGGAGATTCAAGCCGAACCTCACAACCTCCACCAATTCAAAGGCATGGTGGATTCTCACTTAAGTGAGACAATGCAAATGCAAAGTGCTTTGCTTGCATCCATCATGACCACTCCAAACATCCCCCACACCACCAACACATCCACCATTCCACCACCACAACCTCCGCAAACTTTCTACCCTCCAAGGCATGGTTGCTCTACTTGTGAGCAAACGGGTCAAACCGTGGATCGGACCCGGATTATGGTCCATGACTTCCACGAAGAAATGAGGTTCATCCTCCACCACATTCTTGAGCGTCTCGCTTTCTTTCCCATCCACCATCACTTTAGGATGGTTTTAAAATAGTCTTTCTTTTTATTTGCTCTTTAGGATAATTTTTCATTTTCTTGTACTAAACACATCATTGTGTTCTCTTTTCATGATCTTTACTCATGAAAAATTTTAACTAATGAATGTTGTTTCTTATATTGTTGGTGTCATTACATAGTGTTTGGAAATGCTTGTGAATGATCATTATTACTAACATTTTTTTACAATCCATGTATCTTCTTACAAGCACCCAATGGGGAGCTTTGAACAAGGGGAGATAATAGCTCGGGCTCATTACATTCCGCATAGCCTCTTCTTTTTGTTGAGACAAAAGGGGGAGAAAATATAGAACTTTGAAATTATTTATATTTGACTTTTCGAAAAGTCAAAGCTGCATCTTTAACTACGAAAAGTCAAACATCATGCATCAACTAGTGAATTCTTTGACTTTCATAAAAAGTCAAATTTCATACACTTGCATTATCATTTTCTTTTCAAGCTTTAAAACTAATATTTTTATAACTCTTGTACAAACTTTGTTTCTTTTATAAAAATAAAATTTATATTTTGTCCTCAACAAAAAGGGGGAGATTGTTAATACAAATATCGTCATTAAACGTTATTTATATTTTTGATCTTTGCCTAAGTTTTGTTAACGACAAAAGTAAATTTAATTTATAAAAGCTTAAAGCTTGTCAAGTTTATTAGATATTAAAACAAGCTTTCTTAAACAATATATTCATCATTCAAGCATTTACATTTATGATTAGTAACATCTTGATATGACTCTAATCATTATGTATGATAATAGTTTGTAGAATGTGTTAGGTTCTTAAAACCAAACACTACTTAAGCATTTGCATATTTCTATTAATAGTAATACAACATTTGACATCATGTATTACATCATGGAGATCATTGGAAGATTCCATTAGATATTTTGTGAAGATTTGTACTCTTCATATCTTGCACAATCTTACTTAGATAGAGTTGACTTTAGACAAGATGTGATATCTTGACTGTCCGATCGGCGGTACCAATTTGGTACACGGCGGAACCCTTTTAGGGGTCGCGGTCGGACGCCTCCTCCCAATTGGCTATAAATAGCAATGCCCAGCCAGTAGTTTCTCATCTTTCTAACATACTCTCATACATATCTTCTCTCTAACCCTTCTTTCGGTTTCATATCATATTAGTGATCTCTTTTGTAGCAAAAAAGATCAAGTCATATTCAAGCTTCAACGAGAAGTTGGAAGTCTTGTTTGTTTAGTGTTGTATGATCTAGTGTTGATTCATACTTCATTGTTGTATCAAACCATCATAATCTTGTGAGTGTGAGTGGTTAGTATTTTAGTCCTCAAAATACATTGTGTGTGGGAGTAGTTGTACCCTTGGAAAGAACTCGACATCTAGCTTAGTGTCGGAAATAGTGTAAAAGAAGTGTAAAGGTTTTCTCCGCCGGTGAAAGGAGCTTGTTGACTAGTGAAGTTAAATTCTCGAGTGTGAGACTCGGGGAGTGGAGTAGGGCAAGAAAAAGAGTCCTTGTAGTAGAACCACTATAAACAACTTGTTGTGGTTTGATCATTTCTTTCCTTATTTACTCATTACATATTGCTTGCATATTTCATTAACATACTCAAGATCAATATCAATTGATCTTTCAATAAGTTTCAAAACAAAGTTTTTAATCAGTAAACTATTCAACCCCCCTTCTAGTTTTCTACAGGTTGTTTTTTGACCTTCAAGCTATCCTGGGAATGGATGTCTAAGGTATTGTTTTTTAACGTTCAATCTTCTCTTCTTTCCTAGATTCTCACATGTTTAAATTTTCATATTCTTCTTGTCTACACTTCTTTGCAGAGGATTAACACAATGTTAGTTGATGGTATAAAGACATGGGCACCTAAATATGTTTGCAAAAGAGTAGCCTTGTTCGTGCCGGAAAGGGCTATAGATGCAGATCCATTGCGAGGTTATTTTATTCAAGATACGATAGCTCATATGTTTTGGTATTCTGGTGGTGATGTCGACTTATTCGATACCTTGGTATTGTAGCTGTTTGAATGTTTGATTATTTCGTTGTTATTTATATATATATATATATATATATATATATATATATACCAATCTATCTCACATGTTTTAAGCAGAATTTTAGCCCAGAAATATATGAGGCGAGATATTGCGAGGGCTAATAAGGAGGTAGGAAAGCACTTTTGATTGATCGAGGTTTCATTAAAAGAGAAGTGGTAGCATAGAGCCTCCTCTTTTGTGCTGCTAAGACAGAAGAACCGGTGTCAAGAAAAGAAATTATATCTAGGGATCTCGCAAGACTATGGTACTTCACTTATGTCTAAACTAGTTTTAGTTCCAAGACATGTTCTTTAAATGTGCATGCATTATGCCTTTTGTAAATAGCGTGCATCTCACTAATGATGTATATAGGTTGGGAGTTTACAATTGGGCGGACTTCATAATTTGTGTGGCTCCATTACGGCGAGCGGGGTACATTAAAGGTGCCTCGCTGTAAAACTTAGTAACTTTACACAACAACTTTTAACTGATAACATGTTCATAAATAAAGATTAGTAACTTTGAATACTGATTCTTTTCCCAGGCTGCGAGAGATGTACAATGGCTTAAAAATGATGAGATGGCATGTCATTGTGGATACAGGACATCAAGTAATGAAAAAGAGAAGCTGGATTGTTTGCTAGGCGAATTCTTTAATTATTCGAAAGCCCCCTCCCTTGTGGAGCTAGGTATATTGCTCATTTATTCTATATATATATATATATATATATATATATATATATATATATATATATATATATATATATATATATATATATATGTAAGTATGAGAATTAAAATAGCTTTTTCTCTTTTATATAGGAGGCAGTGGTTATAAAACAACTACTGAAGCATTTTTTGAATTTGCACTAAAGTAAGTTCTTCACACTTTTGTCATAATTTTTACCCTTTTGTACTTTATTATTTTCAGTTTGCTGTAATCAGATTTTTATTTTCAAAATGTTTTATATTGAATTCAGCAATGTAACATAAGCTATTTCCTTTGTTTCATAAAACGAGACACCCTACTTTCAGGTCGGGTTTCATGCATATTCATTTTTCATGTTTTGTGTGTTCTTGACAGATATGCTTACTTGAAGAACAACAGATCTGCCGAGTTTCCATTGAGCATTGATGAACTGTTTGATGAAAAGGTATTTTACGATGTTGTATATTATATATTGAATTTCTCATTGATTTGAAATCTTTATGCTGGAATTTTTATGATAAATAGGGAAATACTTTCGTATATCTGCTACATACTCGAGCTCTGGTTCATTCAATTATAAAGAATCCCCAGAGAGGCACCTTCAAGTTAACAGAGGCATGACTTTCTTTTCGTTTCAATGATGTAACTTTCTCATCTTGGCCCTAATTTTATTATTTCTTTTTTGTTCTTGGCCCAATAGGTTAGATTTGCCTTGCAGAGCGTGAGTTAGCATTACATTTAGTCCGGTTTACCGATGTAAGACCAATATCTTAATCAACTTCCACTACTTCATTGCAAAATCTCACTTTAAGTTACAAAGTATATGTTTTGGAATTGAATATGATTGTTTAAATATACAGGAGGTTAGAGACTCTTGTTTATCTATGATGCCACACATTTTGTGCGATTATCTTTGGGATTTGTGCAAGAAATTTACCAGTTGCTCTGACCAACGCAAGGTATATTGCACATATGCTTTTTTTCTCATACAATATTGAATGTAATTTTTGCTTCTCATAAACCAAGGCTGATTTTCAGAAAGTTCATTTTCAAAAAGACAAATGTAACTATTTTTTTTTTATCCCGGTGTATGATTTTGAAAGTTTTGCCATAATCATTGATTTATTGTCTTTCCAAAATCTATTTTTTCCTACAATTTTAAGTTGATTTTCCAAAAGTTAATTTGATTTTTAAGCACTTGTGATTATTTTGGCAGGTCCGGCCTGTTGAGGATGGATTATTGCTGTGTAGGGAAACTTCAGTAGTGATGGAAAAGTGCTTTGATCTTTTGAGAATCAATACGGTAGGCATTCAGCTTTTGGTATTGGGGTGGGGTTTCTTTCCTCTGATCCTGTTATGCAGGACTATCTTTTCTTATACAGTTTACTCTCTGTGAAAGGGGTAGTATCTAAGATTTATTTAGTATAAAAAGGATAAAATCCAATAACTATCGAGTCAATTCATGTTTAAATAACTTTGCTATGAAGAATTGTAGTATAAAAAGGAAATTTTTTTTTTCAAAAACCAAGCCAAGTTTAAATAACTCAAAAAGTATTGTATTAGTTTATATTAAGAAAGTTAGTCACAGTTGCACAGTTTATACTAATTATTTTTTTTGTGTAGACTTCTTATAGTGGATACCTTCAACGAACTCCTGGAACTGTGAATCCATTCATTCCTTGGCCTGCAGATGTTTCTGATGCCAGGTAGATATTGAAATAGTCCATATTTTTTAAGCTAAGCATTCTATTTAAGTAAAATATATGCGTGTTTGCATAAAGTGTTGTACCTTTTTATTATTTCATTATGCCTTTGAAAAATGAATTTTTGTAATATGTAATTGAAATATTATATATAATATTTATAAAATTTAACAATCTTGTTACAATTTTGTTAGTTTTTTAATCCGGCTACAAAGCCAAAATTGACAATATTTGGATGACTCTGGGTCCTACATCTTAAGGGAGATTAACAAATACTAAGGTCTTGCGCTCCTACCACAAAATAATATTCCTTTACCGTTCGAAGAAAACAAGCGGTAATGGTTTATCGACTTTAATAAAGTAGTTGAGTTCTATTCCAGAATAGGGAATTATATATGTCTTATGCTTTTGGGGTTGGATCTCAAGATTAGTACGTGTTGATAGTTAAATTTGAATGAACTGAAATTAGTTTAGAAAGGTGAGGTTTATGCAATGATGATTAATAATTGTATTTTTCACTAGACAAATATTATTGACAGATCGGACATCACTTTATTTTTGCAATTACATAAAAAAGCTCAGAAAAGCATTTATAATCAGTGCCTTGCGTCATGCTTACTGTTCAACTCAATTTCTCGATCATCTCTCTATATATATTATTGTTTAGTGTTCAACTCAAATTTGTTTTTGTTTATAAATTTTGATGGTTGTTTTGATTTTCATCAGGCTTAAAAATCTTAATCCCCGGATTGAGTTATTTTCAATTTTGTGAGCATATGCTGATGTTGAAGAGGCTTATCTATGTGGAGACATTTCATTAGTAGATTTTAATGGGTTAGAACATGGCTGGTTGAAGTCGAGATAATAACAAAGATTTGGGCAATGTTAAGTATTTTGACCGTGATTGGTCTAATCCCTTAGCAATACGCAATAACTCCTTTATATACTTAGGCAACCCGTTTCGGCGTTATGCACTTTCTTTAGCTTCTACTATTGAGATTCAAACGGATCTCGTAGTTACTTCCGAGAAGAATGGTAAGCATAAAGGTGGATGTTTTGAACTCTCCTATGGAGCAGGGGAATTGAGAAGTCGACTTTAACCAAAGCGAGGATAAAAGAACTGAATGTGGCAAAATGGCTTTCAATCCAAAAGTGGGTTTTTGGATCCATTACATATTGTTGAAGGATGCCATGGATGCCACAATGGAGTTAAGTTTTGAGTCAACCAATTCAAGAAGTTTAAAAGTTTGTGGACGCATCTCTGCATACTATGGCAGAGGTGTTTTGGATGAATGTAAAGAGGCCCAAAAAATGTTTCACCATGCCCTTATCTTCAACACCGATGGTATGTTAGTGTTGCCCGGTAAAAAACTTGATTTACGTAAATCTGTTCTTGCCGTACCGGCCAATGGTGACCTGAATCTTGAAGCTTCTTTTAAACATGGTGAATCCGGAGAAACCATCGTGACCAAAAAGGTCACATATTCTGTGGTAACCAACAAAGGTTTCGAAAAGTGGGAGATGCCTGTGTCGGTCAAAGGTAAGAGGGTTGGCAGTTTTTATCTTAAGCTGGAATGGATCAAAGGGCCAGGTATCTTCAGTTAAGGTATAATAAATTGTACCCTCCTTCAATTGAATCTCACGGATACTAATTACATTAGTCACACTTTATGTATAAGAACATGAACACAAGGTTTGTTCATTTTCTCTTTATTTAGAAAGGTTACACAAGTGTTGCTGTATTTGTAATGTGTAGAAAGTAGATTCATATTTTTGAGTCTGCTTATGTGGTCGCTGAGTTTTAGCATCATATATTAGATTGCAACTATACCCTTGTTGATCAGCTCACTTTTATATATTTGCTAACCATGAAAAATCTTGATGCAGCATCTCCTTGCTTCCGCTGACAGGACTGGAAGCTGATCTGCAGCTATTTACCTTGCCTTTGATGCCTCTATGTCTGTTGGACAAAGTTTACGTTTGCTCGAGCTTCCTGCAAGTAGCCATGTTGATAATCTCGTAGCTGAAACTACGTTTAGCTGGTAGTTGTTTTGCTTTCTGATTAGGGGATGTTTAGTATGAGGAATCATATTAGAATGGAATCCAAGAGACACTGCCAAAGTTTTTGATAATCGATGTCAACTGGTTGAGACACTTTGTACGTAGGTTTTACCACTTCTAGTTCTGTTAGTCGATTAGTATAAGCCTTAGGCATGTTATGTGTTTAGGCCCATATTGCAAGCTCAAAATCAACTGACGTCTACCACTTGTGTTTCATGCGAGTGCAAAATCACATATTTACAGGTCACAAAAGTCATTAATGAATAAATTTCCATAACTTGAGTACTTTGTATTTGGCCATTTGCTACTGCTGAGTTGCCCAGCGTTCTGCTAAGTTTGGTCCGTTGAACAAGTACATCGATGTGCAAGTAACAAAATCGAGCTACATCAGAGCAGTACCAAAGCATGGCGAGTCAGTCATAGGCAAAGCAACCGTTGATGTAGGAATCATGAGTGGGTGTTGTTGTGGATTTTAAAAGTATCGTATTGACTTCAGTGATACTAAGTCTTGTATCTGTGCGTATTTAAATTTTGGCTTTCAGTATATTCACATTGCAGCGGAGCTTCTGAACCAATGGGCATTAGTCCAATGGTTGGAGCACTTGTGCTTGAGTCAATCGACCTAGGTTCAAGTCCCATCATTGGCATTTGCTTCATATAGGTACCCACCTCCACAAAACCTATGGGCACACTGGAGAGACTTTGTGGAATAAGAGCTCAGGGGTCCAAGTTTTGGCTCGTGCTTCACGCTCATTGGTGCCCAACTAGGCGGAGAGTTGCGAAGCTATTCCGTAAGGGTGGACAATGGCTGGTGGGCTGAGGTCAGGATGTTCCCGCCAATCTACACGTTTTGAAATAAAATCTTACCCAAATAATTACGCTACACCCAAGATCAAAAAAGATTAACATATTTATTTGGAGGACCCTCCGTGATCGCCTTCCATCCAGATGGAATCTCAGTCGGAAAGGTATTGATGTGGCTTCTATTACTTGCCCGGTTTGTGATAGTGGTATCGAAACTTCTTATCATTCTTTGTGGAGTGCCTGGTTTGCTACTACAATTTGGATTCATGTATTCAATTGGTGGATACTACACTCCATCTATCTCCAATATTCATGGCCTTTTGCTTGGATTGAGGACACACTTGTCGTCTAACAAGAAATCTATGTTGGAATTAATATGTGGAGTTGTCCTTTGGTCCTTGTGGAATTTTCGTAACGAGCTGATATTTGGTGTAGCCCATCCTAATCGTAGCTTAGTCTTTGATACGATTGTTGATTGTTCCTTTAGATGGTATTCCACTAGATACAAGTTGTCTTCCATTTCTTGGAACAATTGGATTCAAAACCCTTTAGCGGTTTACTCATTGTAATTTTTTCCTAGCTTCTTGCTAGCTTAATATAATCCGCCGTTCAAAAAAAAAAAGTGATATTGTTTACGCTAAAGTTTCAAACCCATGTGACTTCAAAATTGTAACTCTTCTTATTTATACATTTAAAAATCCATAACTTAAGAAATAGGCTTAAAACTAAATACGACAAAAGGAAATACTATATCAAACTTCAGCTCAATTCTCTTTCATGTTAGGAATTCCAACTTGTTTTAGATTTAGTTAAGTCAATTGTATCAACCACTTCTGTGATGAAGGTTGCTTGAAACCTGGAAAAATAATTAAAGTATAAATAGCACGTTTAGAGCATTACATTTTAACATCTTGAAAACTTATGTGCTTTAATTAGTTATAGTTTACAAAACAAAACAGATATACCAAATATAATACTAGTAATCATTTCAACACAACTATAATTAATAACAAAAAATACCTAATGGAAGTCTACATAAAAAATGTAATAGCAATCTGTAATGTTAGAAATAGTCAAGTCATCCAGTTCACGCCGTAAGGTGAGGTCAAATCGTAAAT
>OU343217.1:296835129-296928201 GCA_910596185.1 Chrysanthemum makinoi | reverse complement strand
AAGCTGACTATTGCAGCTTAGATCTGAATAAAGGTTTTATTGTTCATCTTGTGTTGCCTATACTTTCGTACATTTCTAATGGTAATACGCAAGTAATTATCTATTTTTTGCCACTCTCTTAAACAAACCCGTGAATTTCACGGGTCTTTTAGCTAGTGTATGAATAAAATGAAACAAAGGGAGCAGTCTATCTATGCTCAACTCATTTGTTATCGTAAGTTTACAAAAAAAGTATAGGGTGAAAGCTGAAAATACGCAATATAGTTTTTCAAAACAGACGATGTACGCAATGAACTTTGAAAATTACCATTGTACGCAAAATACTTTCAAATTTAAACGATGTACGTAATATGACCGGGAACTAGTAGGTTACCAAGTCACAAAGTTTGAAAATTGGCAGAAATGGTCCTTGTGGCTTGCGTTGACTTTCACCGGTCATCCTTTAACTTTTTTTCAGTTAAAAAAGTTACAGTAATGGTCCTTATGGTTATTGACTTTCAGATTTAGTCCGTTTTTATACTTTTTCACCCGTTCTCTTACGTTTTTATCCGTTTTTCTTACGTTTTGTCCGTTTTTCTTACGTTTTGTCCGTTTTTCTTACGTTTTTATCGGTTTTCACTCATTTTTGTCCGTTTTTCTTACCATTTATTTAGATTTTTGTCCGTTTTTATCCATTTTTCTTACGTCTTGTCTATATTTATTCGTTTTTGCCCATTTTCATTCGTTTTTGTCCGTTTTTTACATTTTTGTCTATTTTTCTTACATTTTGTCTCTTTTCTTACGTTTTTGTACTATTTCAACATATTGAAGAAAAAAATCAAAAAGAAAAAAAAATTGAAAAAATTTGAAAAAAAAATTCCAAAAAAAATTGAAATTTTTTCGCAAATTTGAAAAAAAAGGTTCCAAAATTTTGAAAAAATTGGAAAAAATTTCGAAAAAAATTTGAAAAAGAAATTCCATCTTTTTTTGTTAATACTTTTTTTCAAAAAAAAATAAATTGGATTTTTTTTTCTAAATTGATTTTTTCGAAATTCTTTTTACAAAAATATTTTTTTCAAAATTCGATAATTTCGAAAAAATTATTTTTGTAAAAAGAATTTCAAAAAAAAACAATTTAGAAAAAAAAATTGCAATTTCTTTTTTTTTTGAAAAAAAAGTATTTAGGAAAAAAAAAATTTGAATTTCTTTTTTTCAAAAATTTTTTTCGGATTTTTTTTTATCAAAATTTTTTTGGAAGTAGTTTTTTTCAAATTTCCGAAAGATTCTAATTTTTTTTTAGAATTTTTTTTATAAACTTTTTTCTTTTTGAAAAATTTTTCAAAATTTTCAATATGTTGTAATAGTACAAAAACAAAAAAAAAACGTAAGAACAGACAAAATATAAGAAAACGGACAAAAATGTAAAAAAAAAATGACAAAAACGGATGAAAACAATCAAAAACGAGTAAAAGTAGACAAAACATAAGAAAAATGGATAAAAAATGACAAAAATATAAAAACAAGGTAGAAAAAACGGACAAAACAGATGAAAACCTATAAAAACGTAAGAAAAACGGACAAAACGTAAGAAAAATGGATAAAAACAGATAAAAACGTAAGAGAACGGGTGAAAAAATATAAAAACGGACTAAATCTGAAAGTCAATAACCATAAGGACCATTACTGTAACTTTTTTAACTGAAAAAGAAAGTTAAAGGATGACCGGTGGAAGTCAACGCAAGCCACAGGGACCATTTCTGCTGATAACATCAAATAGTCCTGAATATTAAGTGTCAGTTTCCCCCGATAATGCTTGTAATTTATATCATTTATATGGATTTACGCTTGTTTTCCATTGTTTTCCACTTTCGGGTAAATTACGAGCATTGGAGCTAAAGAGCGCGGAACCTGGAGAAATATCTAAAGATTTATCACAAGGTATGCTATTTTGAAGAAGTTCTACGCGTAACTCGTCTCACATTACGCGTAACTATTGCGTGACTCAGAAAACCAACTTATCATAAGGTTACGGCGTAACTCTTCCCAAAGGTTACGACGCAACTATATTAGGTCAAATGAGGTTCCACGCCCGATACTTACGCCGTAATCTCACGCATTCCTTACGACGTAACTGAGGCTTATTGAAGACTACGGCGAACCACTCTTTAGGTTACTGCGTAACGTGGCAGATCTAGTGCATTATTCAAAGAAATAGAAGGTTACTGGTAACTCCTATATTGGTTACGTCGTAACCCGGATCTGCCTATAAATACCTCACGAATTTTAGCATTTCTATTCATTCCATTCCACACACAACACTTTCGGAGAACGTGGGAAAAGCTCAAGGCATGTCTAGAGGAGCATACTCTGGTGTCTCCAAGGAGAAATCACTCCAATACGATAAGCATTAGCGTTTTATATTTCTTTTACTTTCAATTCATGTATTTCGTACATTTGAATATTGAATTGGTTTGCATGATTAATATGATCGGCTAAGCACCTTTGGTGCTAGCCTAGTTATGATTCCTTAATTGTTTTGTTTATGTTTACATTACTTCCGTATAATTATTTCTAAGTGTATGCATGCATAGTTTATTGGTATCCACCCTTGGTTCGGTAGTTTTGAATGGCGATAGAGGCCAATTGCCTAGGAGATATGACCAACCTGACCCTAGGTGAGCTGGTGAGATGGGAAGGGTAAGATATGACCAATCGGCGATCCTTTCTACTTGTGTGATTTAACCAACTGATCACCTATCGTTTGGATGAACTTAAGAATTAGGGGGTGCGTGTCTAAGTTCCTAACGGCCGAACATTCACTATTATAAATCTAGCATGTAGCGGTACTTAATGACTTGGCTTAGGGGACCAGGAATAATAGGACTTATGAGGGAACACCTGACTTCTCCTGTGGTGGCATCTTTGCTGATGGGTTAGGGCGAATTGACCAAATGTTGTCCTCTCGACTTTGACCCCACCTGAAGTAATTGGAAGTAAGTAGACGTAAACATAACTAGCTAGGAGGATTAACTAGGTTAGCACCACCCTCCTCTATTGATTTCCCTCTTCCATTTATCTGCTTTATTTTATTCTGTTTTAGTAGTTTAATTAATTAAAGCCCTTTCGAAACAATTATTAATCTGTGACACTTAGACTTAGTAATAATCCATTACACATAGCTCTTGGGACGACCTCGGCTTTACCGATTACTACACTACACACGACCGGGTACACTGCCCGTTAGTGCACTAGGGTAGACCATAGGTATAACGAGACACTATAAATATTAAGACCTGGTCAGTAAAACCTGCATCAAATTTTTGGCGCCACTGCCGGGGAGTTATATTAGGATTAATATTAAGTTGTTAATACAAATAAGCCGTAAAAACGTTTATTGATATTTTACGATCTTCTAATGTTTTGTCGATAACAAACGTAAAATCATTTTAACGAAACAAATAGAGTACGTAAATAGTTTGAGTTAATAGTTTCCTAACACACTTACGTTTTCACATAAAACACTATAACAAGTTTAAGTGATTTTATGATTTAGATATATATATGTACAACAACTAATGTTTACATATTGGGTTAGCACATACTTATACTAAGTATACTAAAATGGGTAAAAGCATGTAAATACTAAAATGGGTAAAAACATGTAAATACTAAAATGGGTAAAAACTAGCAAATGGTATTGACCCATAACCTATGGTTTTATATATACCACTTAACCAAGTTCAATGTATCCTTAAGGTACATTGTATCTAGATAGAAAACCATGGATCAACCCATAACCCATGACCCATGACCCATAACCAAAAATACCCATGGGCAAAGAGGAGCGTTCCACGGATCCTTAGCTTTGTGCTAGACGGATCCCAAGTGGAAGGGATCCGTGGGATCCGGGGAACAGTAGAGAATTTTCTCTATAAATAGAGAGTCATTTCTTCCTTTGTATTCATCCTTTTACACACATACTTCCCCCAAGTATTCTAACCCTCTAACCTCAGATCCAAGAGATCTATGTAGTTTGTCTTTTGTTTTTATGTGATCTTCTAGGCTCCTCTTAAAGGAAAGATCACCACTTCTTGAAGACGTGCAAGCTCAAGTCCATGGGTTGCCATGCTTCGTCATCATCAAGACAACGAAGGTTCTCTTGTTGATAGTTCTTCTTTTCTCCATAGATGTTGGGTTGAAGGCATTAATGAAGAATGCCGAAAGTGTCAAGATGAAAGCATTAGTGAAAGGTGCTCATCATCTGTGTCAAAGCATTAGTAAAGAATGCTAAAGGTGTCAAGACGAAGGCATTAGTGAAGGGTGCCAAGCGTTGTGTCAAAGGCATTAGTGAAGGATGCCGAAGAATAAAATCAAGTAGCATTTGGGAAGAATGCTTAGGTCGTATAATCGATGAGGTGCATCGTTATACATATAAGTATTTGTTTATTTACAAGGATGGTGATATCCTTGATGGTGTTGTAACAAGGAGTAGATCTCCTTGATAATAGGTGTTGTGTCTTGAAGGGTAGTAGTTCCTCCATAGTAATGGAACTAGGTGCTTAGCCTAGTACCTAATAGGGTAGGCGACGTTGTGATAGGATTAGTTCTCCTAAGGTGTGAAAGAACTCGGTGGTTAGCCTAGCATCGTATAAAGGGTAGGCGACGTAGTGTTAGGTGTGGTTCGCCTTGGTGTGAAGGAACTCGGTATTTAGCTTTGTACCGGAAAAAGGTTGAGCGACGTTGTGAAGGCTTCTCCGCCATAAGGAGTTGGTGTAGTGCTTACTAACTCGAGTAGTGACTGGGGAGTGGAGTAGGGCAAGGAAGGTGTCCTTGTAGCCGAACCACTATAAATAACTTGTGTCGTGGTGATGCGATTTACTTACAGGTATGCAGCATCATTTGACCTAATTAGTTACGGCGTAATCCTAGGATGGAGTTACGCCATAATCTTCAGTTTAGTTGGTCTTCTGAGCTACGCTTTTGTTACGGCGTAATGTGAGAGAAGAGCTATGCCGTAATTACTTCAAAATGGGCATGCTATCATATATCTTCAATAAACTCTCCAAATCCGCGTCTCATTATCTCCGATGCTCGTAATTTACATGAAAGTGAAATATAGAGGAAAACAAGCGTAAATTCATATAAATGATATAAAATACGAGCATTATCGGGGGAAATTGACACTTAATATTTAGGACTATTTGATGTTATCACTTTGCAAAATTAGTCTCAAAGTAATTAACAAAAACAAAATTTTGAAAAACAAAAATGAACGTTTAGAAAAGGAAGTTCTTGAACTAAAAGATAAATTAAAGAGATTAGAAAAGAGAAAAGAAGTAGATAGTGAATGCAATCTTTGTGTAGAACTTCAAACGTTAGTTGACCATCTTGATTCTAAGATTGCTAGAATAAGTACTAATACTCTTGATAAAATACTTGATAGTGTTAAAACGGGTAATAATCAAAAGGGTCTAGGTATTCAGGAACACATTGCGTCAACTAGCGAGATTAAGGAAACACAATTCGTTAAAGCAATTGAAAAACAGGTCACTGTAGTCACGGATCCCACGGATCCCTTAAAAAGAGGAACCGGCTAGTATAAATTTAAGGATCCGTGGATCTGTACCGATGCTAAACAGTAGAAATAACACAACCACAAAAAGTGAGGGATCCGCTGGAACCGTGGGACATAAGGCTTTTTGTGCCTATAAATAGTAAGCAATTTCTTCATTGTTACTCACCCTTCTTTTTACAACTCTCTCATATATTATCTCACTCTCCTAACCTTTGATCATTTGTCATTTGGTCATGTTAGTAGTTCTGTCTTTTGTTGTGATTCTCATATAGGTCCTTCACAAAGGCGAGATCACGCTATACTACAAGTTATCCAAGCAAAGGATCCTTGATTGATTTGTCCATCAACAAGATTTCTGTAGCAAGATCTTGTAATTCATATTTCACATAGTTGTTGTGTAAAGTTTTGGTTCTACCTCGTGGAAGAACTCGGTATTTAGCTTTGTACCCGAAAAAGTGTAAACGACGTTGTGAGGCTTCTCCGCCAAGTTGAAGGAGCTTGTTGACATAGTGCTTGAACTCTCGAGTGGGGTACTCGGGGAGTGGAGCAAGGAAGGTGTCCTTGTAGCCGAACCACTATAAATCACTTGTGTCGCTACTTTCTATTCTTTACTTTACTTGCTTTCATTATTTACTTTAGTTATTTTTTCATACTATCTATCCATCCATATGAATTCACATAAGATCGAATCTAAATCTTTGAAACTTAAATTAAAATCGGTAAAATTATGCACCCCCTTCTAGTTTTCCACAGGTTTTGCCAAACTTAAAGGGGTACCCTATTTAGTCTTGGACTCCACGTTGGTTATGTATATACCACAAGTACAAGTGCACCCGCGCGTTGCTGCGGGGACATGTGTGTCGTTTTTTTAACTGTGTTGTTGCGAAAAACTTATAAAGGACTTTTTTTTTGTGTTTTGGGCCTTGGTATGTTGTTTGGGTTTTCCTTTAAATATATCAATATTGAGCTCGTTTTGTTCAATCGGTAGATATTTGATACATAATTAAAACTTTCTTAGTGTATGTCTTTGACCCATCCGATTTAAATTAATTTTATGACAGTTTTTAAAGTATATCAATATTGTTACAAATTTCTCAATAAAGATATTTGGTATATAATTCAAACTTTCGTAGTGTATGTCTTTGACTCATGTGGTTTAAAATTGTAACAAATCGCTAGATATCTGTTAGATATTTGGCAAATAAAGTTTGTTATATAAAAAAGTCGTAAATAGTAGAAAGTCTATGGTGGTTTACGCATGTTGTTGCATAGTTCTGGGTTAATTTTCTAAATAATTTTTTAACAGTTTTGGGCTTGGGTGGGCTGCCGTTTTTGGGCTATTTTATTTTTATTATTATTATTTTTAAATCGCATCTAAAACTATATCAGTATTGGCATCGTTTTTTGTGAATGTAAAAAATATATCAATATTCAGCTCGTTTTGTTTGTAACCCGAAGGTCTTTCTGGCGGTATATTATTTATTAAAGAAATCGTTAGATTTTTGTTAAATATTTTGTAGATAGAGTGTGCTATATAAAAAGGCCGTATTTATTTAAAATTCAAACTTTCATATAATTGTACATCTTTGGTCCCTTTGGTTTAAACAAATATAAAAATATTTTTTAAAGTTATTTATTAGATTAAGGTGCATTTTGATTTTTTTTTCTTTTCTAAATCAATCTGTATATATATATATATATATATATATATATATATATATATATATATATATATATATATATATATATATATATATATATATATATATTGACCTTCAACATTTTTTTTATTAAATCGTAATGTATCTAAAGTATATCAATATTGGGCTCGTTTTGTTCGTAATCAAAAAGGCTTTTCGGCTATTCTTCTTTTATTAAAGAAATCAATGGATATCTGATAAATATAAGCTAGATAAAGTTTGTTATATAAAAAAATCGTAAATAGCAAAAGGTTTAGGGTATTTTTTCAATTTCTTGCATAGTTCAAGGGGTTGTTTGTAATTATTATTATTATTATTATTATTATTATTGTTTTTTTTAATCACACTTTTATTAAAAACTCATAGGATTACAAAAGATTAGTGGGGAGCCTCGAAACCAACTGAGCCCCCACACCTCTAGCGATAGTAAAACCAATCCTATTAAAGATATGAACTGCTGCACCCGCTCCAATGTCCTGAGTCATCGAGAACGCGAATACGCTTTGAGTAAGGTGATTGCATCTTTCTCAAGTTCCCCAAAGAGGAAAAGAGAAGGGAGGAACCCATACCCAATATCCGCACATTTGGCATCGTTACTTGACCCGCTTTACTGAAAGCAAAGATCACTTTATTATTGTTATTATTATATTTATATATATATATATATATATATATATATATATATATATATATATATATATATATTATTGTTATTATTACTATTATTATTTTTTTTGTTATTATTTTTTATTATAAACATCACTTTATTAGAAACTCATAAGATTTACAAGAAATTAGTGAGGACCCGAGATACTATTTGAGCCTCCACTCCTCTAGCTATTGCAAAACTAATCCTACTAAAAATATGAGCAGCAACACGTGCTCCAATGTCTTGAGTCACAGAGATTTTTCGGATCCGTTTCAGTAAGGTCATTGCATCCTTCTCAAGTTCTCTAAAAGAAGAGAATGAGAAGGGAAGAAACCCATATCCAATATCCGCGCACGTACCCTCATACTTGACGCATTTACATTGTGAGGCCTCAACCACCGGACGCCCCGACACAAAATCAACCATGTCAGTTTGCGTAAGGGGCGATGACCTTGTCAGATCGACACATACATCAAGACCCCCGTCCCATGAATAGAGCAACATATCAGCCGGACGTAAAGGGTTGTCCCTTTCTCCACTAAGCCCAATATCAACTTCCTTAAGAGCCGAAATCCCCGAACGTGAACAAATGTCAATAAGAGTATCGCGCACCATGTTATGGCGATGTTTAATACCAATAATACCAAGCACGATACAACATGGTCCCCATAAATATCCCCCTTAAAGACCCTGGAACAAGCTGAACACGACATCTGAACAGAGAATAGGGGAACACCTAGCCGATAACATAAAACACATCGGTAGGTCCTGACATTCATAGTCTGTCCCAACCCAGATATCGGGACCACCATAAGCCGGTTCGAAGTGTAGTCTCCATTTGCGATCTCCATAGCGCCATCTGTCGAGTAGATAGGGAAAAAGTGGATTCAGCCATTATTTTAACACGTGTAAAATATATATCTCTAATTTCTTTGTGAGTTTGGGGGCATCGATCTCACTTGGATTACTCAAAAGGTCAATCTCCATTTTCGCATTAAGCACACAAGGAATCATCAAAGGAAGGTCCAAAAGTTACAATACCAGAATATCGAAGGAGCTTAGTCTGTAAGCTAGCAGATTGAAGTCCAGACGCAAGGAATGCATATTATTATTATTATTATTATTATTATTGTTATTATTATTATTATTATTATTATTATTATTATATTTTATTTATTTTTAATCTTTTCTTTTAATCACACTAAATGGGCTGGGTTGGGCCATTTTTTTCGCTTCAATATTTAATCAACGCCAACTTTGTATCGCTCACGCTATAATATATATACTCAATGAATTCATGATTCATTATTAATTAGAACTTGAAAAAAAAAACAAACAACTGCACTCGGTAGAAAGAAAAAAACCGACAAAGGGTTTTAATAAAGGGTTTTAATATTCGATCGAAGAAAGAAAAAAACCCAAAAGAAAAGGAAAAGAATCCTTCGTTAGACGCAAGTAATTTAGAACAAAAGCCAAGATTGCCTCGTTCGTGTGTTAAACACTAGCATACTAGTGTTCTTGCTTAACGTGTTGTGTATGCAACCGTAGAGAGTTCATACTTTTTGAACTTGGTGGTTTCGTGTGTTTGATTTACTCACGTGTGAGTAGTAAAGACTTGTTAACTTAATTGCTAAAAGGTACACACGTTCTTAAACCCTATGTTAATTGCTTGTGTTATAATCGATCTTAATTGCTTCCGTTGCGTACTCGCGATTATGTGTTTAAATATTAAAGTATTAATATGTTTTAAAATTCCAGCATAATTGATGTTTAGATAATGGTGACATTTGTGTTTTGAACGGTGCTTAAAAAACTTAAGTTATGTTTAGGTTGATTGTTTATATAGATACTATATAACATCATAAGGCTTTTACCACTTGTTTTAATATCTGTATGCTTTTGGTTGTTAAAATCTGTTATTCTTACATTTTTATCTGTCACCAGACAATGTCAACTTCTAGTTCATCAAAAAGAGCTTCGTACTTAGATGTAGAGATAAGAGGTTATTTTGAAGAATCCTTTAGACGCTCTTACCGTGATTTAAAAGAAACCTGCGAATTTGGTGATATTGAAGGGGAAGCTCTTGCAAAATATGGGGATGATTACATGTGGTAATGTAGTAATTTATAACTTTCTTACTTTCTGATTTTTTTAGTACTTCTGGATGATGACAAACTTACATTTGCTAAATATTATAGCTGTAGTGTCCTGATGATATGCGCCAAATTAAGATCCAAAAATCCAGATCTTTTTTCGAAAATAGGATCCGAAGATGTTGCCAAGGTAAACTAATTGTGTAACATGCTATTTTTTTTAAACGCAATTGTATATTCATGTGTGTGATATTTTATTATTGCAGCGCATTGTGAAGAATCTTTCAAAATCTGATATGATACCTCAAGTCTCTATCCGCAATGGTTGTTTTTTGACCTTCAAGCTATCCTGGGAATGGATGTCTAAGGTATTGTTTTTTAACGTTCAATCTTCTCTTCTTTCCTAGATTCTCACATGTTTAAATTTTCATATTCTTCTTGTCTACACTTCTTTGCAGAGGATTAACACAATGTTAGTTGATGGTATAAAGACATGGGCACCTAAATATGTTTGCAAAAAAGTAGTCTTGTTCGTGCCGGAAAGGGCTATAGATGCAGATCCATTGCGAGGTTATTTTATTCAAGATACGATAGCTCATATGTTTTGGTATTCTGGTGGTGATGTTGACTTATTCGATACCTTGGTATTGAAGCTGTTTGAATGTTTGATTATTTCGTTGTTATTTATATATATATATATATATATATATACCAATCTATCTCACATGTTTTAAGCAGATTTTTAGCCCAGAAATATATGAGACGCAGATATTGCGGGCTAATGAGGAGGTAGGAAAGCACTTTTTGATTGATCGAGGTTTCATTAAAAAGAGAAGTGGTAGCATAGAGGAGCCTCCTCTTTTTGTTGCTTCTAAGACAGAAGAACCGGTGTCAAGAAAAGAAATTATATCTAGGGATCTCGCAAGACTATGGTACTTCACTTATGTCTAAACTAGTTTTAGTTCCAAGACATGTTCTTTAAATGTCTGCATGCGTATGCCTTTTTGTAAATAGCGATGCATCTCACTAATGATGTATATAGGTTGGGAGTTTACGAATTGGAAGCAGACTTCATAATTTGTGTGGCTCCATTACGCCGGGCAGGGTACATTAAAAGGTGCCTCGCTGTAAGTAACTTAGTAACTTTTACACAACTTTTAACTGATAACATGTTCATAAATAAAGATTAGTAACTTTGAATACTGATTCTTTTCCCAGGCTGCGAGAGATGTACAATGGCTTAAAAATGATGAGATGGCATGTCATTGTGGATACAGGACATCAAGTAATGAAAAAGAGAAGCTGGATTGTTTGCTAGGCGAATTCTTTAATTATTCGAAAGCCCCCTCCCTTGTGGAGCTAGGTATATAGCTCATTTATTCTATATATATATGGGGATATGTTGGCTACAATTTTTGTAGCCAACTAGCTACAACTCTTCACAAAAAATACACATACATTGAATCAGGGACCCACAGGAAAAAATCAGGGACCCACAAAAAGAATTAGGACCCACATTTTTTAGTTTAAAATTGTAGCCAATTAGCTACAATAAATTGTAGCTAATATATTCCCTATATATATATATATATATATATATATATATATATATATATACACACAATTAATTGTAGCTAATATATTCCCTATATATATATATATATATATATATATATATATATATATATATATATATATATATATATATATATATATATGTATGTAAGTATGAGAATTAAAATAGCTTTTTCTCTTTTTATAGGCAAGGCAGTCGGTTATAAAACAACTACTGAAGCATTTTTTGAATTTGCACTAAAGTAAGTTCTTCACACTTTTGTCATAATTTTTACCCTTTTGTACTTTATTATTTTCAGTTTGCTGTAATCAGATTTTTATTTTCAAAATGTTTTATATTGAATTCAGCAATGTAACATAAGCTATTTCCTTTGTTTCATAAAACGAGACACCCTACTTTCAGGTCGGGTTTCATGCTTATTCATTTTTCATGTTTTGTGTGTTCTTGACAGATATGCTTACTTGAAGAACAACAGATCTGCCGAGTTTCCATTGAGCATTGATGAACTGTTTGATGAAGAGGTATTTTACGATGTTGTATATTATATATTGAATTTCTCATTGATTTGAAATCTTTATGCTGGAATTTTTATGATAAATAGGGAAATACTTTCGTATATCTGCTACGTACACGAGCTCTGGTTCATTCAATTATAAAGAATCCCCAGAGAGGCACCTTCAAGTTAACAGAGGCATGACTTTCTTTTCGTTTCAATGATGTAACTTTCTCATCTTGGCCCTAATTTTATTATTTCTTTTTTGTTCTTGGCCCCAATAGGCGTTCGTTGCCAAAGAACGTGAGTTAGCATTACATTTAGTCCGGTTTACCGATGTAAGACCAATATCTTAATCAACTTCCACTACTTCACATGCAAAATCTCACTTTAAGTTACAAAGTATATGTTTTGGAATTGAATATGATTGTTTAAATATACAGGAGGTTAGAGACTCTTGTTTATCTATGATGCCACACATTTTGTGCGATTATCTTTGGGATTTGTGCAAGAAATTTACCAGTTGCTACGGCAACGGCAAGGTATATTTACTTACATATGCTTTTTTTCTCATACAATATTGAATGTAATTTTTGCTTCTCATAAGGCTGATTTTCAGAAAGTTCATTTGATTTTCAAAAAGACAAATGTAACTATTTTTTTTTTATCCCGGTGTATGATTTTGAAAGTTTTGCCATAATCATTGATGTATTGTCTTTCCTAAATCTATCTTTTCCTACAATTTTTAGTTGATTTTCTAAAAAGTTAATTTGATTTTTAAGCACTTGTGATTATTTTGGCAGGTCCGGCCTGTTGAGAATGGATTATTGCTGTGTAGGGCAACTTCAGTAGTGATGGAAAAGTGCTTTGATATTTTGAGAATCAATACGGTAGGCATTCATCCTTTTTTTTTTTTTTTTTTTGGGGTAGTGGGGTGGGGTTTCTTTCCTCTGATCCTGTTATGCAGGACTAGCTTTTCTTATACATTTTACTCTCTGTGAAAGGGGTAGTATCTAAGATTTATTTAATATTTTTTTGGTTTATGTTCTTTAAATTAAATTGGTTTGGGTGTATTATGATAACATTACAACTCAATAACTATCGAGTCAATTCATGTTTAAATAACTTTGCTATGAAGAATTAAAGTATAAAAAGGATATTTTTTTTTTCAAAAACCAAGCCAAGTTTAAATAACTCAAAAAGTATTGTATTAGTTTATATTAAGAAAGTTAGTCACAGTTGCACAGTTTATACTAATTATTTTTTTTGTGTAGACTTCTTATAGTGGATACCTTCAACAAACTCCTGGAACTGTGAATCCATTCATTCCTTGGCCTGCAGATGTTTCTGATGCCAGGTAGATATTGAAATAGTCCATATTTTTTAAGCTAAGCATTCTATTTAAGTAAAATATATGCGTGTTTGCATAAAGTGTTGTACCTTTTTATTATTTCATTATGCCTTTGAAAAATGAATTTTTGTAATATGTAATTGAAATATTATATATAATATTTATAAAATTTAACAATCTTGTTACAATTTTGTTAGTTTTTTAATCGGTTTCGAAAAACTAGTTTTACCATGTTTTTTATTACGAAATGACGCAATCCGGCTACAAAGCCAAAATTGACAATATTTGGATGACTCTGGGTCCTACATCTTAAGGGAGATTAACAAATACTAAGGTCTTGCGCTCCTACCACAAAATAATATTCCTTTACCGTTCGAAGAAAACAAGCGGTAATGGTTTATCGACTTTAATAAAGTAGTTGAGTTCTATTCCAGAATAGGGAATTATATATGTCTTATGCTTTTGGGGTTGGATCTCAAGATTAGTACGTGTTGATAGTTAAATTTGAATGAACGGAAATTAGTTTAGAAAGGTGAGGTTTATGCAATGATGATTAATAATTGTATTTTTCACAAGACAAATATTATTGACAGATACGACCTGTCACTTTATTTTTGCAATTACATAAAAAAGCTCAGAAAAGCATTTATAATCAGTGCCTTGCGTCATGCTTACTGTTCAACTCAATTTCTCGATCATCTCTCTATATATATTATTGTTTAGTGTTCAACTCAAATTTGTTTTTGTTTATAAATTTTGATGGATGTTTTGATTTTCATCAGGCTTAAAAATCTTAATCCCCGGATCGAGTTATTTTCAATTTTTGTGAGCATATATGCTGATGTTGAAGAGGCTTATCTATGTGGAGACATTTCATTAGTAGATTTTAATGGGTTAGAACATGGCTGGTTGAAGTCAGATAACAAAGATTTGGGCAATGTTTCGTATTTCGACCGTGATTGGTCTAATCCCTTAGCAATACGCAATAACTCCTTTATATACTTAGGCAACCCGAGCTCGCGTTATGCACTTTCTTTAGCTTCTACTATTGAGATTCAAACGGATCTCGTAGTTACTTCCGAGAAGAATGGTAAGCATAAAGGTGGATGTTTTGAACTCTCCTATGGGAAGCAGGAATTCGATAAGTCTGACTTTTGGCAAAACGAGGATAAAAGAACTGAATGTGGCAAAATGGCTTTTCAATCCAAAAGTGGGTTTTTACAGATCCATTACATATTGTTGAAGGATGCCATGGATGCCACAATGGAGTTAAGTTTTGAGTCAACCAATTCAAGAAGTTTAAAAGTTCGTGGACGCATCTCTGCATACTATGGCAGAGGTGTTTTGGATGAATGTAAAGAGGCCCAAAAAATGTTTCACCATGCCCTTATCTTCAACACCGATGGTATGTTAGTGTTGCCCGGTAAAAAACTTGATTTATGTAAATCTGTTCTTGCCGTACCGGCCAATGGTGACCTGAATCTTGAAGCTTCTTTTAAACATGGTGAATGAAACCATCGTGACCAAAAAGGTCACATATTCTGTGGTAACCAACAAAGGTTTCGAAAAGTGGGAGATGCCTGTGTCGGTCAAAGGTAAGAGTGTTGGCAGTTTCTATCTTAAGCTGGAATGGATCAAAGGGCCAGGTATCTTCAGTTAAGGTATAATAAATTGTACCCTCCTTCAATTGAATCTCTCGGATATTAATTACATTAGTCACACTTTATGTATAAGAACATGAACACAAGGTTCATTCATTTTCTCTTTATTTAGAAAGGTTACACAAGTGTTACTGTATTTGTAATGTGTAGAAAGTAGATTCATATTTTTGAGTCTGCTTATGTGGTCGCTGAGTTTTAGCATCGTATATTAGATTGCAACTATACCCTTGTTGATCAGCTCACTTTTATGTATTTGCTAACCATGAAAAATCTTGATGCAGCATCTCCTTGCTTCCTCTGACAGGACTGGAAGCTGATCTGCAGCTATTTACCTTGCCTTTGATGCCTCTATGTCTGTTAGACAAAGTTTACTTTTGCTCGAGCTTTCTGCAAGTAGCCATGTTGATAATCTCGTAGCTGAAACTACATTCAGCTGTTAGTTGTTTTGCTTTCTGATTAGGGGATGTTTAGTATGAGGAATCATATTAGAATGGAATCCAAGAGAAAATGAAGTTGATAATTATTCTGTTGTTTGGTTATATAGTAGAAATGGAAAAGACCAATCTATTGATCTTAGCACCTGCAGTTTACGTTCTTCATTTGACGAAGTTTAACAAACAAAACAACATAAGATTAATTCCATGTTTTCATCAGATTGTCCATTTTTTAGCCCACAAATTTGAACATGGATGAGCATCCAAGCTTTCATCAGGTTGGAACAACAAATATGGGAGCAACAAAACAAAGCCTCATGATCTATCAACCTAGACATTGATTGTGTAACACGAATTGAACACCCAATTTGTTACATTTAACAACTAGTCAAGCAACAAGTAGTAACACATTATACATTTTTTATAGTTTAGTTACATTGATTGTAACAAGTATTTGAACACCCAATTTGTTAACATTTAACTACTAGTCAAGCAACAAATAGTCTCCAATATTATTATAGTTATGAGTTTAAAGTTTAATAGCATTGATATGTTTATTTTTTCTTTATCTTATAAATCCGTTAAAAAACCTAGCCATACTTGGATTGAACATAAGAGCATGGGTGTCATGGCGTTTGAGCCACACCATTCTTACATGGAATACCAAATGGCGTCGCCATGTAGGTGTTATCGCACCGCCCCCTACTAATGCCATTTCTCAAGTGAGTAAACTGGTGCAATGCAATTTCAAGAAAAGTCAAAGAAAAAAAAAACTAGATTTGAACCCAATGGCTAGAAACAGGTAATTTTCAAAATAATAATAATAATAATAATAATAATAATAATAATAATAATACTAGGGAGCCCAACTAGTGTCTCGGCTTCTCACCAATTTCTTGTAAATACTTTTGTTGTTCTAATGAAGTGACGTTTGAAAAAAAAATAAAAAAAATAAAAATGAAAAAAAAAAACCAATAAATAACCATTTTTAGACACTATATAAACCTTTTTATACAACTACAACTTATAACGCCCACGCGGAGTTTTTTTTTTTAAATTTTCTAACAAATTTTTATTAAAAATGAAATAGCTTAATTTTTGTTTTAATTATGATTCTTAATTTTGATTTATAATTATATTTGATGCACGTGATAAAAGTTCATATATATTACTTTCATAGACATGGGTCATCTATGTACAAATTTTAACTACCGCATGTTAAAATCATTTAACTATTTTTAAATTAAAATCCTAATTCACATTTAAATTACAATTATATCGTTCGATAGTTCATCTTACCGAAACATATCATCCAATTAATATGATGAAGAACTTTTTAAATTTTGAGTTATCAATAAATTCAATCTCATCTTCTCTTTGGATGCAAAGAATGCTGATAATCAATCTTTTCACTGCCAAAGTTTTTGATAATCAATGTCAACTGGTTGAGACACTTTGTACGTAGGTTTTACCACTTCTGGTTCTGTTAGTCGATTAGTATAAGACTTAGGCATGTTATGTGTTTAGGCCATATGACGTCTACCACTTGTGTTTCATGCGAGTGCAAAATCACATATTTACAGGTCACAAAAGTCATTAATGAATAAATTTCCATAACTTGAGTACTTTGTATTTGGCCATTGCTAAGCAGGACTGCCCACGCGTTGCTGCGAAGTTTTTTCCGTTGAACACCGTGAAAGGTTTTAATGGATATTTAAATAATAGTATGTCCGGATTCGAACTCGAGACTTCGGGATTGCACACATTACGTATGAGAATTGATGTACATAATTAATATAAATAAAACGTTATTATTATTAATTATTAATCACTAAATAAAACATAACGATAGTTAAATGATTAACGAGGTTTGGTTAACGGTCGTTAAAAATTAACTACAAGGACTAAGAATGAAATTAGATGTCGGGAAAGTTCTAGAATCCCTTGGGATTGAATAGGCCGATCGGTGGAGGGTTTCCAAACCCAATCCCACTCAAACTTGTACTCCAAGATATGTTAACTATAAATACAAATCAATGTATTCATTATTGACTAACCTTGGATCACTTTGATAACCTAATTTCTTTTCTCCTCTCCTCCCTCTTTCTCTTGGCCGATCGTTAACCCCCCTCCACAAAGGGATCGATTTTTCCAAGTGAAAGAAACTAGTGTTTGGTTTATTTGTGATTCAAGGAACTAGCTTTTCCACATCAAATCGCTATTAGTACGTGTGTACAAGAACGAAGAGCAAGCACACTTGAGCTTGTATTCCTTGGTGGTCGATTTTTTGGGTGGACGATTTTGTGAAACCCTAGTTTAGGGTTTTGGGTTTTGTTACTTGATCACATAATCGTTTGATTGCTTGAATTGCTAAAAGGTACGCACTTTCTTGTTTGGTTAATTAATTACATATATTATTCCTATTGTCTTCCGCTGCATGCTTTGATGATGTTATTTGTTTTATATATAATTGTTATGAGTATAAAATTCCAACAGTGGCATCACGAGCCGTTAATATGATGTAATTAATTACCGAAACACATAAAAATTGAATCTTTATGATTATTTGCATGCTTTTGATGGTTTCTAGGGTTTTGAATTCGAAACCCTAATTTTTATATATGGGTCGATTACCCTAATATTTATATAATTAGGTTTTAATTTTGTAAAACTTGTAGAAACCCTAGGATTGCATGCTTATTTTATGTGGTTAATTAATGAATAATTGTTATGTGCCATGTAATATGCGATCTTGGGTGATAATTTTTATGCAGAATCCATGGTGGAACATGCATGTTTTGCCATGGAGTATTGTTTATTGGTTATTGATTAATTGTTAAGTGATACACACATGTTTTATTTTTTAATAATTATCGAATTGGGGAAGACCTCAATTATAACTAATAAAAATTCGTTATGTGCTAATTGGTATATTATTAACTTTGGCTTACGCAATTGACTTGTCGATGTATGTGGCTCATCTACCTTGCGAGATGAAAGTCCTAGTTAATGTATGCATTAATTTACGCCTAGAATTGTTATTAGAGTTTATTGAAATAATTATGCATGTGGCTAATTGTTTTACATATGTTAAATTGTTAAGTTATATGTTTATATTATTTGAGTGTGTTTAATTTTTATTAAAATGCTTTTTTGTTTATATATTGTTTGACATGTTAGTAAGCAAAAAGGGTTTTTTTGGAATAGAAAATTAAATAGACTAAATAATGGCGAAATTGATTTGTTATCTAAGAATTATTCTTGAACTTTTAATCGACTGATGCGACTGTACTAAATGGTTAGAACGGTTCACCCACTAGAACAAACTATAAAGGGGTATTTAAGAAGTGAGCACAGCCTCACCGAAAGGATGTCTAAGGTTATGATATGCGCTTACCGGTCCTCCGCCTCTGTGAGTTCGATCGGAGCTACCTAGTATAACCATTCAATGTACGAAGCATCTTAGTGCAAAGTTGTAAGTTTCTCAACGCATCGATTAAAACTTTGTAGAATTCAATCTTAGCAATTAAAAATCTAATGTAAGTTTTTTCGAAAAATATTATGTTATATAGTTGTATGCATGCTTCTTTATACATAAGTTTTGATTACACGTCAAAATTGTACCCTTTAAATTTAAGTTTATGCCATCTAATGATATGAAACACTTGAAGTTGTAATTTAGTTATGTGAGACCTTGATCTAGATTACAATAACGAGGTGAATTATTTTGTTGTGTGAGACCTCAAATTTTATGATTTGCAGTTTCAAAATTAGATAACTTAATTAAGTTGTTAGTGAGACCTAAGGCTTAAGGCATGAGATGGGATGAAACATGCTTACGTTTTGCATTAATTGTTTTGGCAAAATTGTAAATCCCATAACTTTTGGAATTGAAAACTTGTTTGTCAATTATCGTTTTCAACGATTACCTATTCTATACTTTCACCACTAGCAGATCAACTGATGTGGTGAAACTATGATAATGAGGATCCAAAATTCAAGGAAAATTCTATGGTTAATATGAATATTGACCAAAGGGTATTTTATTTTCTTGAATGTTTACTTATCGAAAGTACTAACTTTTGAACTTTTATTTCTGTAGAAATGGCTCAAGCTGAATCATCGCACTAGCCTCGTCGTTCAAATCTATGTTTGATCGAGAGAAATTGACCGTAGCTAATTTCAATGATTGGTATCGGCAACTAAGAATTGTCTTAAGGGTTGCCAAAAGACTCAATTATTTGACTACGCCTTTGTCCTCCCCAACCTGCACTGATGCTACCGCTGCACGAGCTGCATGGCAAATCTGAGTATGACAAGTATAATGAGGTCGCCTGCATTATGCTCGGGAGTATGAACTCAAGCTTGAAAAATCAGTTTGAGAATTACTTCCCTAATCTCATGCTTGAAGAATTGCAAAGGTTGTTTGAAAAGCCCGTGATGTAGAGCTGTATGATTTGATAGATGCTCTTCATAGTTGCAAGCAAGGAGACGAAAACCTGTAGTTTCCACCGCCTGGAAATGATGAGGTACATGGACCAGTTGGGGCGTTTGAACTATGTCTACCCTAATGACATACAAATTGGCCTTATCAACAGATCCCTTAATAAGGAGTTTGATGGTTTCGTGCGCAATTATAATATGCATTGCACGGGAAAGACAGTCAGTGAGGTACATGCAATGCTCATTGATTACGAAAAAGGTTTGCCCAAGAAGGCTTCTACACCGCGTTTTGACCATCCGTAAGGGTAGAATTTCTAAGCATAATAAGCCGCTAGCGAACAAGAAAGGGAAAGGTAAGGGTAAAGCTGATAAAGGAAAACAAGTTATGACTTATCAGCAAGAACCCAAGAAGTACCCTCCCAAGAAGCGTGAAAATCCGAAGAAGGATATGGCTTGTCATCACTGCACCGAGGTTGGACAATGGAAGAGGAATTGTCCATTGTACCTTGATGAGTTGCGCAATAAGAGGTATAAAAATACCGGCACTGTGGCCGACTTCGTGTACTCTTTTGATGATAGAATTATTTGCTTTTCCTCATAAAATAAATTCCGGGTATATGATACGGATGTGGTATTCATATATGTAATACAATCGCAGGGACTTAGAGGTGCAAGGAAGCTTGCCTATGGACAGCAATACCTGCACGTGGGTAATGGAGCACATGCAGTCATTGAAGCTATAGGCACGTTTGATTTAGTTTTACCTTCGGTTTAGTAATCGTCATTAAACGATTGTCATTACGCACCTTCCATTGTTAGGGGTGTCGTTTCTGCTTCCTTGTTAAAAGATATTGGTTTCGTTCATGCATTTACTGATAATGGAATTTCT
The DNA here is from genome assembly GCA_910596185.1 of Chrysanthemum makinoi. Classification (NCBI taxonomy): domain Eukaryota; kingdom Viridiplantae; phylum Streptophyta; class Magnoliopsida; order Asterales; family Asteraceae; genus Chrysanthemum; species Chrysanthemum makinoi. The sequence goes on along the minus strand of OU343217.1, from coordinate 296,907,358 downwards.
GTTTCTTTAAATGATGTTTTTTACTTTAATGTTATTCCAATAAATGGTGTGTTTGAAATTGATTTGCATGATAATATGATTGATAAAAATAATTCTGTCTTTAGCATCAATAATAAAAGAATCAAAGGTGATTTGGATTCTTCATTTCTTTGGCATTGTAGACTTGCTCATATAGGCAAGAAACGCATGCAAAAACTGCAACACGATGGGCTTTTGCAAGACATCAATGATGAATCATTTGATAAATGCGAATCTTGTATATCTGGGAAGATGACCAAGAAACCTTTTACAAATAGTTTAGAAAGGGCTTCAGATCTTCTTGGTGTGATACATACTGACGTATGTGGACCACTAAGACATGTGTCAAGAAAGGGTGCTAGCTACTTCTTAACCTTTACTGATGATTTCAGTCGTTATGGTTATGTTTATTTACTTAAATATAAACATGAAGTCTTTGAAACATTTAAGGTTTTTAAGAGTGAAGTAGAACTGCAACTAGGAAAGAAGATTAAAGCTCTTCGATCCGATAGAGGTGGTGAATATTTAAGCTAAGAGTTTAAAGATTATCTAGCTGAGTGTGGTATTGTCCAGCAACTCACATCTCCATATACTCCACAACAAAATGGTGTATCTGAGAGAAGGAATCGTACATTGCTAGACATGGTGCGATCTATGTTTAATCTTACAACTCTTCCTTTATCCTTTTGGGATTATGCTTTAGAAACTGCTGTTCGCATATTGAATATGGTTCCAACTAAGAAGGTTGATAAGACTCCTTATGAAGTGTGGTATGGGAAACCTCCCAACTTGTCTTACTTAAAGGTCTGGGTTTGTGAGGCGTTTGTTAAACGTGACTCTGCTGATAAGCTGCAACCTAGATCTGTTAAGTGTATCTTCGTAGGATACCCAAAGGAAACTATGGGTTACTACTTTTACTTTCCACCGGAAAACAAAGTAATTGTTGCTAGGTATGGAGAATTCCTTGAAAGGGATCTCATATCTCATGAATTCAGTGGGAGAGTTTATGATCCGGAAGATGATATAGAAGATACAACACCTTCTGAAAACACTAGCCAACCTCAAGTAGAACTGAAAGTCTGGGCGCTCCACCGAGATTGAAGTGGTTCCCATTCGTAGATCCGCAAGGACTACGCTGCACTGAAGGCGTCTATGTCTCAACGTAGAAGCTGAGGAATATATGTTAGGGATCTTGGTGAACCTGCTAACTATAAAGCTGCCATGATGAGTCCTGAAAAGGAGAAATGGCGAGTTGCAATGAATGGGGAAATGCAATCCATGAAAGATAACGAAGTCAGGATAGAGGTTGACTTACCTCCAAATGCTAAGGTAGTTGGAAGTAAGTGGCTCTTTAAGATAAAGACTGACATGGATGGCAATGCACACACCTATAAAGCTCGTCTTGTAGCTCAAGGTTATACTCAAACCTATGGGGTAGACTACGAGGAGACATTTTCTCCTGTAGAAGACATTAGAGCTATTAGGATTCTTATAGCCATAGCTGCGTACTATGACTATGAGATATGGCAAATGGATGTCAAAACCGCCTTCTTAAACGGTCGACTAGATTAGGACATCTATATGGCGCAGCCTGAGGGGTTTGTGAATCCAAAGTTTCCAAACCGAGTATGCAAACTTCAAAGATCCATTTATGGATTGAAGCAAGCATCAAGGCAATGGAACAAGAAGTTTGATGAAGAAATCAAGAAATTTGGTTTCACTCAAAATCTTGATGAGCCATGTGTGTATCACAAAGCTAGTGGGAGTAATGTTATTTTCCTTGTCTTATATGTCGATGACATATTGATCATGGGAAAAGACATTCCAAGTATGCAAGATGTAAAGTCTTATCTTGGAGAGTGCTTTTCTATGAAGGACTTAGGGGAAGCAACATTTATTCTGGGAATCAAGATCTACCGAGATAGATCAAGGTGGTTAATTGGACTAAGCCAAAGTACTTACATTGATAAAATATCAAGAGATTTAGTATGCAAAATTCCAAGAAGGGATATTTGCCGATGCAAGTAGAACATGGCTTAAGTAATAAACTATGCGCCAACACTGCCGAGGTGGAATACATGAAGAAAGTTCCTTATGCTTCGGCCGTAGGATCTATCATGTATGCTGTAAGATGTACAAGGCCTGATGTGGCGTTTGCACATAACATTACCAGTCGGTATCAACAGAACCAGTGTGTGAAACACACGGGAAGTAAGCTGTTAAGAACATGCTTAAGTATCTAAGGGCTACTAAAGAAATGTTTCTAGTGTATGGAGGAAATCCGATGCGTAACTTGATGTTACAGGTTTTTGCGCGCCTTTCCAAACCGATAAAGATGATACGAAGTCTCAAACTGGTTATGTCTTTGTCATTAATGGAGGAGCAGCTTGATTGAAGAGCAAGAAGCAAACAACGGTTGCGATGTCTATTACGAAGCTGAGTACATAGCTGCTTCCTGCGATGGAAGTCGTTGGATTAGGAAATTAATTTCAGGACTCGGAGTAATGCCCTCAATCGAATTACCTTTAAATGTGTATTGTGACAACTCTGCCGCAATAACATTTGCCAATGAGCCCGAGTCATGAAAGGCGCCAGACATTTTCCTCGTCGATATCACTATGTTCGAGAACAAGTCGACATAGGTGAAATCAATCTACTCAAAGTTCATACAGATGATAATCTAGCTGATCCCTTTACGAAACCTTTGCCAAAAGAAAAACTTACTGACCATGCTGATGGGATAGGTCTTCGTTTAGCTAGTAGTTTCATGCAGATCTGTGATTAGTATTTGGATAAAGGATGTTATGAACAAATATTACTTTAATGAAATAAAATAGTTGTTATGTTTATTTTTCATTTTTTAATATTATATCCTATATTTGCATGTTTAATCCGTGAATAACTTATGTTATTCTAAATAGTCCGTTGTCGATCAATGATATGGGAATGTCATTGAATTAAGACAAATTGAAGTTTTGGTAGAATATTCTTTTAAAGTATATTGATGCGTGGGACATACCAGATTCACATGATATTCAATGAATTGAATATAGGACTCATCCCAACTTTACATGATGATACTTTTGGATTTTATCATTAAGTATATCATGAAGTGTTTATCCTCAGACTTGAGATACCATATAACTGATATGAATGTAGTGCATTTGTGTAAGATAGTCTAACGCTATCCGTGAATCGGTAGTTATAAGGGCTATTTTCGTAAGTGTTGCAAAATTCATGAGTTATGTTTGTAGTCAAGAGAATTTGTTCCTTTGAATTTGTTTCAAAGCATAATACTATATTTGGGCCCCTCGTAGGGTTGACAAGATGTTTGTATGGCCATACCCAAGATCTATCCGAATACGCTTCAGATAATTTGGTAATCTTGTTCAATCATATACAACGAGAAACATAATATTAACTTATGAAATGACTTGATCCATATTCATAGTTAATGTAGTATTAGTAACAAAAGGATAAGTAAAAATGATGAATCATTAAATGGTTTTTCCAGAGACCATGCTTGATTCGATCCGGGGCGTTGGCGTGTGATAGCTAGACTAACCAATGTCATTACTATATTTAGTAATATCCAAGTGGGAGCTGAAAGGTTTTAATGGATATTTAAATAATAGTATGTCCGGATTCAAACTCGAGACTTCGGGATTGCACACATTACGTATGAGAATTGATGTACATAATTAATATAAATAAAACGATATTATTATTAATTATTAATCACTAAATAAAACATAACGATAGTTAAATGATTAACGAGGTTTGGTTAACGGTCGTTAAAAATTAACTACAAGGACTAAGAATGAAATTAGATGTCGGGAAAGTTCTAGAATCCCTTGGGATTGAATAGGCCGATCGGTGGAGGGTTTCCAAACCCAATCCCACTCAAACTTGTACTCCAAGATATGTTAACTATAAATACAAATCAATGTATTCATTATTGACTAACCTTGGATCACTTTGATAACCTAATTTCTTTTCTCCTCTCCTCCCTCTTTCTCTTGGCCGATCGTTAACCCCCCTCCACAAAGGGATCGATTTTTCCAAGTGAAAGAAACTAGTGTTTGGTTTATTTGTGATTCAAGGAACTAGTTTTTCCACATCAAATCGCTATTAGTACGTGTGTACAAGAACGAAGAGCAAGCACACTTGAGCTTGTATTCCTTGGTGGTCGATTTTTGGGTGGGACGATTTTGTGAAACCCTAGTTTAGGGTTTTGGGTTTTGTTACTTGATCACATAATCGTTTGATTGCTTGAATTGCTAAAAGGTACGCACTTTCTTGTTTGGTTAATTAATTACATATATTATTCCTATTGTCTTCCGCTGCATGCTTTGATGATGTTATTTGTTTTATATATAATTGTTATGAGTATAAAATTCCAACACACCGTACATCGATGTGCAAGTAACGGAAATCAGAGCTACATCAGAGCAGCTGCAAAGCATGGCGAGTGCAGTCATAGGCAAAGCAACCGTTGATGTAGGAATCATGAGTGGGTGTTGTGGATTTTAAAAGTATCGTATTGACTTCAGTGATACTAAGTCTTGTATCTGTGCGTATTTAAATTTTGGCTTTCAGTATATTCACATTGCAGCTGAGCTTCTGAACCAATGAGCATTAGTCCAATGGTTGGAGCACTTGTGCTTGAGTCAATAGACCTAGGTTCAAGTCCCATCATTGGCATTTGCTTCCTATAGGTACCCACCTCCGCAAAACCTATGGGCACACTGGAGAGACTTTGTAGAATAAGAGCCCAGGGGTCCGAGTCTTGGCTCGTGCTCACTCCAGTTGGTGCCCAACTAGGCCAGGAGAGTTGCCGAAGCTATTCTTTGTGGGGTGGACAATGACTGGTGTCAAAAGGCACCCGAGGTCAGGATGTTCCCGCCAATCTACACCTTTTGAAATAAAATCTTACCCAAATAATTACGCTACACCCAAGATCAAAAGTGATATTGTTTACGCTAAAGGTTCAAACCCATGTGACTTCAAAATTGTAACTCTTCTTATTTATACGTTTAAAAATCCATAACTTAAGAAATAGGCTTAAAACTAAATACGACAAAAGAAAATACTATATCAAATTTCAGCTCAATTCTCTATCATGTTAGGAATACTAACTTGTTTTAGATTTAGTTAAGTCAATTGTATCAACCACTTCTGTGATGAAGGTTGCTTGAGACCTGGAAAAATAATTAAAGTATAAATAGCACGTTTAGAGCATTACATTTTAACATCTTGAAAACTTATGCGCTTTAATTAGTTATAGTTTACAAAACAAAACAGATATACCAAATATAATAATCATTTCAATACAACTATAATTAATAACAAAAAATACCTAATGGAAGTCTACATAAAAAATGTAATAGCAATCTGTAATGTTAGAAATAGTCAAGTCATCCAGTTCACGCCGTAAAGGTGAGGTCAAATCGTAAATCATAGATCAGTGATGGAAAAAAATGGCTCACTACGTAGAATTAGGTGACCATCCATTTCTTTAATCATGTGATAGTTGATGGTTAATCTATATTTATGTCTAATTATAGGATGCAATTATGTATATGTTTAAGGTTTTTGCATCCAAGGGTCATTATACTTTTTATAAAGAGAAAATTTCTTAAACGAACACTTTCTGCGTTAGATTTCGAAAATGAACCTCGCCTATATATTTTTCGAAAATGAACTTTTGAATGTTATACGTTAGATTTCTACCGAAATATGTTTTAAACCGCATTACGTGTATAACCAATTTCCGGGCGTGAGTTTGGGCGTGATACAAACCAAGCAGAAGTGAGGGCGTGTTCTGGGCGTGACCTGGGCGAGAGGTTGAGTTGGGCGTGGCTGAGCGGGCGTGGGCGAGCGTACTGGCCGGGCGTGGAGCCGGGCGTGGCAGCCTGGGCGAGGGCCTAGGCGAGGGCTGGGCGTGGCCTGTAACACGAGTGAGACGACCATAATGGATACTCCTGTGAATATTAGTGGCCATTGTAGGAAGCTCATGCAGTCTATGAGATGGTTGCTTATTGGCAAATGCAAAGTCACCGGAGTTTTATGAATGGATGGTGAATATAAGAAGAAGCACACGAGGTGGATTTATGAAGTTTCAAGTTGTTGTTCTTGACGAAGGCGTTGTGTTTTTTTAACAGTAAGGCTTCGTTTGTTTTTTTCAAAAAAGCTCTTCTTTCCTCTTTTGTCTGTAGGCGCGCAGACGCTAGGCTTGAAGACCGTTTGTTTTTTTTCAGACATAAGAGGTTAGAATCACTTCTTTCCTCTTCACCTATGCAGACATAATTTAGGTCTTTTTCCACTTCTTTCCTCTACACCAATGCATACATAAGAGGAAAAATGAAAGAAGTACTTCAATAGCACAAAAAACAAACGGTCTTCTTCTTGCAGATGAAGAGCTTAAATGTACCTCTTCTTCTGCAGACATGGTTTGCAGATTAAGAGGTAAAAGCTCTGAAAAAACAAACGACACCTAAATTAGAAAGAGAAGATGTGAAAGATGAGAAGAAGACCAAAAGAATTAAAAAGTTGAAGTGACAATTAAATTTATTAATGTGTCTTGGAAGTGACAAAAACAAAAAAGGCACAGCAAACCTCTCACTACTTCATGAGAAATGCACTTTGGGAAGGAAAATGTAGAAGTGGACCCCTTGAATAGTGGCTAGACAATGAAAAGACCATTTTGGTAGAAACATTTTTTTTAGTTCGTTCTCGTAAACTTACAGACTATTTAGTCCAATTTGGTAATTACCTTTTTTATAAATGTTTAATTTGGTCATTGTACTAATTTTTTGTTCATTCAAGTCACTCTACTATTATTTATGATTGAAATACTAACTAAACTTTGAGAACTTAAACAGTTAAGTCATATACATTTTTTTTTTTTTTTACTCCACTCCATCCTCTATGTCATCAAATAACTCACGTCATTTTTGTTGTATTTTTTTTTGACAATCTATATATACTTATCTTTATAAAAGTAGTTGTATATGTTAAATTTAATTTAATTTTTTTTATGCATATTGTAACCAAACATTTAACATTCTAACCGAACATTTAAACAAGCTTAAATTGGCTAACCTAATGCGATGTTTACATTTATTTGCGTGGAGTAAAACCAAAAGTACTAATCTCAATATTGTCTTCATCAAGTCATACTATAAGTTTAGGTATACAATTGTATCACGATACCCGTACTTGGCGTTGTGCATAAGATTGTAAAAACTATTAAAAATTGTAACATTTTAAGTTATGATTGTTAAAACTTATGAAGGTTGATTGTAACTGATGTACGAATAAATACAAATTAACAGTAAATAATATAACTAAGTTTTTATAGAAATAAACAAATAGAAGTACTAAATTTGCGAAAAGAAAAATTTTGAATAAAAAATTGTGACGTGAAAATAATGATGTGGTGTCATACTTAATAATGTGGACTTTTTTTATCACATGAAAGTTGATGTGGAGTTGACATGAAGTATGGGTGACTCTATCGTATGAGTTTTAAAAGTTTAGTTACTCTATTAAGTTTAAATAATAGTACAATAACTTGAATACATATAAAAATACTACAATGACTTAAATGAACATTTATAAAAAGTACAATGACTCTACAGTGCAAAAACCCATATGTTTATTGAGGCATTTGTTTGCTTGGTACTACCTGGTTTAATGATATGTTTTCGGCACTCAATGATGAAGAAGTGAATGGTGCTATATCATCATAATTTTAAGTCACGCCTACATTCTTTTTCGGAACATCAAAATGCATTTCATTAAGCTCTAAAAGTAGGAATAAAACACACAATTTATCTCCCATCAACATACACTCAAATAATTTTCATCTTACTTTATTCGACCCGTGCGCTGCGGTTGAGCTTCTGTAATTGTATGCATCTTGCAGAACCATCATAACTTGCAGACCTTAAGCTTTCAAAACTTTAACACATGCAGATGAACTGAACAACTTTGAAAACCTAGTCAATAGAACAAAAATATTTGCATTAGATGGAATTCATTAAAAAAAAAGAAAAAAAAAAATTATATGATGACATGTCAATTTAAGCCACATGCAGAGCCTAGATTACTAAATTATACACCATTCAACGGGCAAAAATATGTATGGACCATACTACTTTAGAGATAGCCTAAACATTAATTCCAAAGCAACAATAAGGCTGTGAATTCACTGTAATTTAGAGCAATCAAATAGATTATCATCATTACGTGTGTGTGTCGATGTGAACTTCTTACCCCATAAGAAGTTCCGAATCATAAAAAAAGTTATGCGGTGCAAGGGGAATAGGTTGCTCCAATGCGAATTGCTTGAATGTTAGGTTAGTAGATTACATTGGGTTATATTTTATTACGCAACCTGCTCAACCCATCCATTTTTGCACCTATAATATTTATCGAGAAAATATAGATACAATGCATCATGTCACGTACGAGCAATTAGATCTTTAAGAACCAATGAATCTTCTCATGAAACTAAACAACATGGAAGAAGGTTGGTGCAAAGAGAACCCATGTTTTAGACTTGCTGGTACTATAAGAAGAAACCATAACACATGAGATATTATACGATTGTGATGCATGTAATCACAATGTAATAACCACGTTGAAAAAAAAACATCCAAACACCCCTATAAGACTTATCAAATAATCTCATATTCGAGATATACCTACAATATGTTCAACCAATTATGGTTTTAGCTCATAGTCCAAAACCCATGCGTACTTGAAGGACCTTCTGTTCATCTCAGCACCCTCCTTCTTGAAACGTTCAATCATATACAAAGCTCGTGTGAACTAAATAATCATAGCGGGGTGTGTGTGTGAGCGTGTGTCATGGGCCAATGGTAGGGGTACGAGAAGGTACTTAATACACAAATAACAACTCACAATTCATCTGATTTAGGGTATCGTCTGTGCCATTTTGGTATAGCCCGACGTCGTTGCACATAAAATGTATTACATCCACTACCCAAAATCGCAACTACACACTCATGATTGTTCTCAGATGCTAACTACTGGCGTCTTTCTTGAAAAAAAAATCGAATTTCTTAACTGAGGTGAATTATCTAGTGTATGCATTTAAACTACCTTATGTGATGTAGGAGTTTTCACCCTCAAATGACCCACTACCCAAAATCGCAACTACGCAATCATGATTGTTCACAGATGCTAACTATTGGCGTCTTTCTTGAAAAAAAATAGAATTTCTTAACTGAGGTGAATTATCTAGTGTATTCATTTAAACTACCTTATGTGATGTACGAGTTTTCACCCTCAAATGTCAGTGTCACGTAAGGTACATGTTGTAGAAAGTAACCAAATAATGATAACTTGTATTACTGATAATGAAAAAGGTGTGTACGATATAAATAAACAAAATAAAGAGGTGATGCCCTAATGCTAGACGGGCTAATGTGCCGACACAAGTACCGACCTTATTAACTAACATCCCCCCTCAAACTCACAATGCTGCAGCGAGGAACATTGAGAGTTTGTCAAATAAAAAACGAAAACGAGGGTCACAATAAGGCTTGGTAAATATATCTGCAATCTATAAAGAAGATGGAACAAACGGAAAATAAGTGGTGCCCATTTGAAGATGATGACGGGTGAAGTGACAATCAATTTCTATATGCTTGGTCCTTTCATGGAAAACCATGTTGCTTGCAATCTGAATAGCACTACGGTTATCACAATATAATGGAGTAGGATTAGTAATGTGAATACCCATATGTGCAAGTAACCAAACAAGCTCGCTAGTAGTAACAGACATGGCACGATACTCAGCATCAGTGGAAGATCTTGAAAGAACATCTTGTTTCTTACTCTTCCACGAGATAAGCGAATCTCCAAGAAAATACAAAACCCAGTTGTAGACTTGCGAGTAACAGAATCACCAGCCCAATCAGCATCACAATAAGCACGCAAGTCTAAAGAAGATGTGGAAGGAAACAAAAGTGTCTGAAACTGAGTACCTCAAAGATACCGGAGAATCTGTAAGACAGCATGTTAGTGCAAATATTACGACATTTAATCTATACATTCTCATTTGTTTTGTTGATGACAAACATGTAACTTGTAATACATAACGTAAAATGTGTAAGTCACTTGTAGTTAGATCTTGTCTTAACATACTCTCAACACCTCTCGACGACTCAAGTCCTTGTATGATACAACACAGGTTCGTACATGTTTGTTATGTTGCATTATGATCAAACCCCCAACAAGCCAATAAACATGTTTAGTTAAATAGTTTATGTATAACAACTAGTGTTTACATATTGGGTAAATATATACATAACTAGTATGTATTATAATGGGTAATATAAATGGGTAGAAACTTAAGTATTTGACCCATTGACCAAATACATTGAATGTAGTTGGGTAAAACCCAAAGTCCATGACCCATACCCATTGCATGACATCATGCATAAGTCATATATGGATAATATCCATGACCCATGGTATTGACCCATACCCATAGGACTAGATACATTGTACTCATTAGATACATTGTATCTAAAGGAATACCCATGGACCAACCCATAACCCATAACCCATGACCCAAAAACCATGGGCAAAAGGGAGCGTCCTACGGATCCCTCAAAGTGAACACGGATCCATGGAATTACAAGGGCCGGATCCCTCCAGAAGGGATCCTTGGGGCAGAACATGGTTTTTTGGTCTTTTTTCCTATAAATAGCAAACCACTTCTTACCATTTCTTTACACCTTTACACATAGTTTCTTTCCACCATTTCTAGGATATTTAGATCATTAGGAAACATGCAATCCACCCTCATCTCATATGATCATAATGCTTCTAACTCTCATTTGTTGTAAGCATACTCCCGAAGTAATCCTCCAAAGCAAGCTTAGAGATTTTGCTCCCTTACCTACTGAAGTGATCACCCATCACAAGATACAAGCTCATGAAGATCTTCTACAACAAGCTTGGGAAACTTGTCATCTTCATTCATAGAAGACTAACTACATCATGCTTTGGGTTCTTGATGTTTAGTTTAGGATTTCATATCCATTAGACACATTGTCTTGGATAATGTCTAGTATCATATTCTTGTATCTATGACTAGACTAGATGGTTTATGTGTTTGTGCCATAAAACACAAGGTTTATTATGTTGGGCCACAAAACATAACGGGTGTCATAGATGTGTCAAAGGCATTAGTGAAGAGTGCCGAAGATCCGTGTCAATGGCATTGGTGAAAGATGCCTAGGGTGTACATTCGATATGATGTGTTTCGAGGTACAAGATAGAGTAGTATTGGATCCAAGGATATTGATATCCTTGAGGGTGTTGTAATAAGGAGTTGGTCTCTTTTGGGGTATAGGTGTAGTGTTGGGTAGTAGTTCCTCCAATATACTGGAACTCGGTACTTAAGCTAGTACCGGATAAAGGGTAGGCGACGTTGTGGTAGGATTGGTTCTCCTTGGAGTGAAAGAACTCGATGGTTAGCCTAGAACCGTATAAAGGGTTGGCGACGTTGTGATAGGTGTGGTTCACCTTGGTGTGAAAGAACTCGGTATTTAGCTTTGTACCAGAAAAAGGTGTAAGCGACGTTGTGAAGGCTTCTCCACCATAAGGAGATTGGTATAGTGATTATGAACTCTCGAGTAGGTGACTCGGGGAGTGGAGTAGGGCAAGGAAGGTGTCCTTGTAGCCGAACCACTATAAATCCTTGTGTTGGTTTGTCTATCCTTTTACTTATCACTTTACTTTTATTCTTGCATTACATTGTTTATTTTCTATGTGGTTGATGTCTATGTTTGTGATGCATACTTGGTCTTTCATATAGTCATAAACTATATTTAACACTTTACATATTATGACACGCTTGATCAAGAAAAAACAACCGGACTAATAATGGTGAAACTTGATTTATAATGAACCATTAATCTTGCGGAATCTTATGTGATATTAAGGGGTTGGCCTTACATGCCGTAATGCGTTAAATGCATCCTCGCGTCGAGATTAGCAAATGCAATGGTTTATACTATATTTGATACAAAATTTTTAAGTTTGAAACGGAAACGTATTCACCCCCTCCCCCCTCTACGTTTTCACAATTGGTAATAGAGCGATTTGGCTCTAGTTTTTAAAACAAATGGTTTTCCAAACGAGTAAGGTCCTTGTATCAAATTCTTGGTGAAGTCAACATAATATGAAAAGTGTTTTGTTGATTGTTTTTCTCTTTAAAGTTTTGCTGTTAGCTATCTTGTTTATCAAGCTTGAATAATGTTAAAAATAGATAACATAACTTCACTAAAAAGTCTACAAAGGTTAAACCTTTTCGTCGGGTCAAAACGTGCATTTTGTAATTTCGGTCGATCCGCGGATCCCTCAAGTTACACTGGACGGATCCCTCAAGCAAGGAATCCATGGGATCCGTGGTACAGAAGACAGTTTTTGTCTGAATTTCAAAAATTCATAACTTTTAACCGTAAGTCGTTAGAAGTCGTGCCACCTATCGTTTTAAAGGTATTTGAGTCTAGTTTCATTTAAAAATGATTTCATAAATTGATTCAAAACAAAAATTTACAGAATCATTGATTTATAATAGAAAGTCATTTTTCGGTCATAACTTTTGCACAACTTTTGATCTAGTTGGAGACGGATGTTTTCATCTTTGAATAAAAATGTGTCCTCTTTTGAAATTAAGGTTTTGATCATATTTATAAACATAAAAGAAACTAATCAAGCTTGGTATACATGTTTATATTTAACACAAAGCGATGAAAAGAACTTTCGTATGCTATGCTAAACGATAAATTGTCATCTTTGCATTACTTGATTATTTGCTTATCTCAAATAGCTTTTGTGCTTATTTGATTGAATAAAATATGTGGTTTCCTTACCTTGCTATTGATTCTCTTGCTTGTCGATTTAGTAACTTTATACTAATCAATGTGCTACTTGAAGGAGTGTTTGGGATAACATTTAGTTGTGTCACAAATGTTAGTTTTATAAATTGAAAAATGTTTAAAACATATAACACACCTAATGGCTTTTTGATTGAGTTTGTCATGTGTGAAACATAAATGTTTTATGTGCTTTATATAATTTCTTGCTTTCATATTTTCTTGTATCGTTTTCTAAAAACAACAAGAATGTACATCGGATCATAACCTACACTTCTGTTGATGATGTACTCTCCCGTTTTCCTTTTCATGATCGCTCTCCAAGCTTCATACTAGGATTGACAACTTGATTATTCATCCGATATACTCAAGTAAATTATTTTGCAAACGTAAATATAATTGTTCATATCCGAAAGTCCAAACTCGAAATTTCAAACAACATATGTTGAACTAGCTCATCCAACCATTTTTTTTGTTCACCATATGGACAACTTTTAATTTTTTGACACCTTCGTCACCTTAGTTGTTTCAAGTATATTATTAATAAAAACGAAGCAAAGTCTCATCATTTTTACTCTTCGATAGACCATTGTAGGAATATAAATTTTCTTAATTTGAGAATGAATACTAGAGAACTTATTGCACTAGAAACTCAATTTGACCTAACGGTTGAATTGCTTCCTTGATAGAAGTTGGGTATGTGGAATCGCCCGTAAAAATGGCCGTGTTTAGCCGTAATTGAGCACTGCTAATAATAGTCTCATATTCATTCTCTCACATGAGAAATTTATACTCCTATGTTTTCCTAAAGTAAGTTTACAATGGAAATACTTTGCATTGTCTTAGGATTATTAATCAAACAAGTTGTAAAATTAATTTTTCTTTTAATTAATCACAACCACTTGCCTCATCAAGCGATTATCTTTCTTTGATCGAGAAGAGCTACATGACTTCATGGACGAAGCTCATTATATGCTAATAACCATCCGTAATGACTAGATTGTCCTAAACTAGCACCTCACAACTCCTTTGTCTTGAACACCATCATGTGCTCTTTTCTTTCTAGACACATACCTTGCATGTCATTGTTAGTGTAAATGATTTACTAATCTAGACCGTAAATCTGTTTTGGGCTTCTTGAATAGCGCTTGTTAAGTTTGCTAAACCTTTGTGTTATTTGTGAGCTCGATCTCATTTGATTGTCTATATGTTATCTCTACATGCACTCCTTACTTTGCTTAATGTGTATACATGTATACTTGCTGTAGAAATCATTAGTTTCATAATTCGAAACATAGAGTAAAATTCTGCAACTATTCTGTTAAGAAAATCTGTCTCTGACGCCGGATCCCTTAGATGTCACTAGACAGATCCCTCAAATGAAGGATCTGTGGGATCCGGGTGGACATAAGTTCCTTTTTAGCCTCCTTGCATCAATCCAACATTCCATACCTTATTGGACTAGTTAAACATGCTACATTAGAATCACTTAAACTTTCCTTAGGCTCAGTTGATCTCACATTCAATCATGGATGATTTAGGATCACATTCAAAGTATTTTTGATTTATCATTACTTCAAAACTCACCATCTTTCCGCTCCAATGTTTACACATTGTTCCTCTCATCTCAAAACACTTAGTTTGATATTTCTCTCAATTTTAACAAATTGATAATAGTCATCTTTACCTCAAAATAGGCCAAAAACTAGTTTTTAATTTCTTAAGATTTTTAAGGAATTTTTCAAATCTCTCTTAAGTCATCATCTGATCTCTAGGATCATTTAACACCACTTGACACTCTCAAATTTTTTAGTGTCATCTTTGATCATCCATTGGTGCTCATAAAGCCCCGTTTCTTTCCATAAAACGCAATCATTAGCTACCATCACTCATTGCTCTTGATCATTTAAGTACTCTTTCATTTAAGACACTTGGGAAGACTGAAACACTCAAGGAGGTATTGGCGTTAGACCTTACAAACATCATTTTTATTCTTTCCTAGCTGCTGAGAGCCAGATCCCTAAGATTAGCCTAGACAGATCCCTCATTTGGGGGAACCGTGGGATTCAGGTGACAGATTCATGTCAACTCTAGCTACAACGATCATTTAATTCCATCTTCATATAAGACACTTAATAGACTGAGTAACTTAGGATATGTAGGTGCTAGACCTTGCTAGAACCCAATCACCTCATTTTCACCTCATCTGTTAACCGGATCCCTAGACTTAAGCTAGCCGGATCCCTCTAATGAGGGAACCGTGGAACAGTAGGTACATTATCTCTTTAGATAATAATTTCAAATTTCCTTTTCCACACAAGCACTTGTTCAACACTTAGGATTATCATTTTCGTATATGTTTATAAATGAGTTGCATTTATATGATTCTATACGTGTTCTTTCTTTTCGTTTCATGATTTTATGTGAACAATTTATCCATTTGTATAAATGTTTTCCTTTTGTACTAAATCTTTTGGATTCTTCTAGGATGACAATGGTCGATTTCACCATCAAGTCAAGTTATGCTCATTCGCACATTTCTTTTATATATTCCTAATCTTGCATCATCCTAACCATCTTACTCCACTTTTATCACCACTCACAAATTCATCATGTCTACCACTTCTATTGAGTCATCAACCAAGTCAAAGATTCACCTTGATACCTTTCATCACCTCTACCACAACTTCCATACCTCTAAGTCATAATGATGATTTCTATCACTATTACCGTGTCCAAGGTCTAGTTCATGAACTACGTGATGAAGTATGTCTCATGTTCTACCACATCCTACTTGTGTCAACCACAAGCTACTTGTGTCAACCACATCCTACAAGTGTCTCACTACCACTACAATTCATGGTCGCTCAACCATCCTTCACAAACATCTATGTTGTCAAAAGTCAAGTGAATTTCGTAATGAAATGCGTCTCATCCCTAAGCACATTTTTTTTCTTAACTTGAACAAACCTTACAACCTCTAATCCAACCATGATGATGCAAGTAGTAGGATCATTATCTTTTTAACACTAATTTTTTTTGTAGGTTCTTCTTGACGCCCTCGAGCTAGGGGAGCTTCCGTCGAGCATTTATAAAGTGCATCATATGACTTACTCGTCCAAGGACGAATATAATTTTGCACTAACTTTTTGTTTTGTATATTTTCAAAACAAATTAGGAGAACTTTAAGCTCTCAATAAAGGGGAGTTTTTCGTCAAAGCAATAACATTGCAAATTTTGCAACAATTTCGTCTTAGCCTTCCTAAAATACTTGACGCCCTTAACAAGGGGGAGCAACCGTTAAGGGGGAGCATACACACTTTCATTCTTCAAAATTCCTTTGTGTTTCAACAAAAGGTTCCTCTTAAAGGCGAGATCATCACCTTTTGAAGACGTGCAAGCTCAAGGTCATGAGTTGCTAAGCTTCGTCATTAGTGTTTCGTGTTGAAGGTATTGGCGTGGTGTGCCAATTGGAGCAATAAGGTGTTTTTATTTTACTTCACTAGGGATGATGCAAACTCGCCATTCTTGGGAGAAATTAAGTTTAAAGGACACACCCTTTTTGTTTCGACAAAAGGGGGAGAAGAGTGTAAACGAAGAAGGTAATGTATATGAAGTACGGACACAAGTAGCTTTGACATTTTACGTATCTATTACGTTTACATATATTTTGTCATCATCAAAAAGGGGGAGATTGTTAGTGCAAATATTACGATATTTAATCTATACATTCTCATTTGTTTTTATGATGACAAACATGTAACTTGTAATACATAACGTAAAATGTATAAGTCACTTGTAGTTAGATCTTGTCTCAACATACTCTCAACACCTCTCGACGACTCAAGTCCTTGTATGCTACAACACAGGTTCGTACATGTCTGTTATGTTGCATTATGGTCAAACCCCCAACAAACCAATAAACATGTTTAGTTAAATAGTTTATGTATAACAACTAGTGTTTACATATTGGGTAAATATATACATAACTAGTATGTATTATAATGGGTAATATAAATGGGTAGAAACTTAAGTATTTGACCCATTGACCAAATACATTGAATGTAGTTGGGTAAAACCCAAAGTCCATGACCCATACCCATTGCATGACATCATGCATAAGTCATATATGGATAATATCCATGACCCATGGTATTGACCCATACCCATAAGACTAGATACATTGTACTCATTAGATACATTGTATCTAAGGGAATACCTATGGACCAACCCATAACCCAAAAACTATGGGCAAAAGGGAGCGTCCATAGATCCCTCAAAGTGCCCACGGATCCCTGGAATTACAAGGGTCGGATCCCTCCAGAAGGGATCCTTGGGGCAGAACATGGTTTTGGTCTTTTTGCCTATAAATAGCAAACCACTTCTTACCATTTCTTTACACCTTTACACATAGTTTCTCTCCACCATTTATAGGATATTTAGATCATTAGGAAACATGTAAACCACCCTCATCTCATATGATCATAATGCTTCTAACTCTCATTTGTTGTAAGCATACTCCCGAAGTAATCCTCCAAAGCAAGCTTAGAGATCTTGCTCCTTTACCTACTGAAGTGATCACCCATCACAAGATACAAGCTCATGAAGATCTTCTAAAACAAGCTTGGGAAACTTGTCATCTTCATTCATAGAAGACTAACTACATCATGCTTTGGGTTCTTGATGTTTAGTTTAGGATTTCATATCCATTAGACACATTGTCTTGGATAATGTCTAGTATCATATTCTTGTATCTATGACTAGACTAGATGGTTTATGTGTTTGTGCCATAAAACACAAGGTTTGTTATATTGGGCCACAAAACATAACGGGTGTCATAGATGTGTCAAAGTCATTAGTGAAGAGGGCAGAAGATCCGTGTCAATGGCATTAGTGAAAGATGCCTAGGGTGTACATTCGATATGGTGTGTTTCGTTGTACAAGATAGAGTAGTATTGGATCCAATGATATTGATATCCTTGAGGGTGTTGTAATAAGGAGTTGGTCTTCTTTGGGGTATAGGTGTATTGTTGGGTAGTAGTTCCTCCATTATAATGGAACTCGGTACTTAGCCTAGTACCGAATAAAGGGTAGGCGACGTTGTGATAGGATTGGTTCTCCTTGGAGTGAAAGAACTCGGTGGTTAGCCTAGAGCCGTATAAAGGGTAGGCGACGTTGTGATAGGTGTGGTTCACCTTGGTGTGAAAGAACTCGGTATTTAGCTTTGTACCAGAAAAAGGTGTAAGCGACGTTGTGAAGGCTTCTCTGCCATAAGGAGATTGGTGTAGTGATTACGAACTCTCGAGTAGGTGACTCGGGGAGTGGAGTAGGGCAAGGAAGGTGTCCTTGTAGCCGAACCACTATAAATCCTCGTGTTGGTTTATCTATCCTTTTACTTATCGCTTTACGTTTATTCTTGCATTACATTGTTTATTTTCTATGTGGTTGATGTCTATGTTTGTGATGCATACTTGGTCTTTCATATAGTCATAAACTATATTTGACACTTTACATATTATGACACGCTTGATCAAGAAAAAGCAACCGGACTAATAATGGTGAAACTTGATCTATAATGAACCATTAATCTTGCGGAATCTTATGTTATATTAAGGGGTTGGCCTTACATGCCGTAATGCGTTAAATGCATCCTCGCGTCGAGATTAGAAAATTCAATGGTTTATACTATATTTGATACAAAAGTTTTAAGTTTGAAACGGAAACGTATTCACCCCCTCTACGTTTTCACACAACAGCCCAATGAACTGTAGTGAGAGCAGCAACAAACTGTGTAAAACCTGAAAATCTAAAACATAAATAAAGACTAAAATACCCTTGGAATCGAAATTTGTTAAATACGTAAAATACATTTATATTCATTTAACGAAATTAAAACTTAACTTACGAATAATTAAAACTTAACGAATATGTGTACGTGATCGACATTGTACGACGAAAGATTAAACGACTCGCTAAAATAGTTGGGCCTCGCCATTTGTTTAATTGTGATCCGATGGGCCATTTATTTTGGTGGTTTGGACTCAAGCCGAGAGCCCACTTGGGCCGTGTGTTTGTTGGTTCGGTTGGACCCAAGCCGAAGCCCACACACTCTCAAAAAGCCCTAGCCAAAATTTTGTACTAACTATAAATACAACACATAAACAAAATTTGGAAACCCTAGTTTGCCTCTTCTTTCTTTTCTTTTTCCATTCGGCCGAGAGCTATTCCCCCTTGGTGTCGCGAGTTTAGTCCCAACGTGAGCAAGCTAAGGTATAACATGTTCTTCTCGTCTTACCTTTGATAACACCTAACGTTATTATGTTGTATCATGTTTTGTTGTTAATCGAATCTTGTGTTTTTGGTCGAGCCGTATGAAAACAAAAACAACATAAATGAATCGGATCTAATATATTAGAGAACATGTTATGTAATACGTATTGTATGAATCGGATCTTAAGTATGTCGAGATAAAAGAAACCGAACCACATAGATCATGAATCGGCCAAGGTAAAACACGCTAACGTGAATATGTATTGTACGTAGATGAGTTAGGGTTTGCGTAAAACAATTATTAGCCGAAACATAGGTATAGCCGAACCATGTGAGGTTTGTGAACGTGTGTTAAACGAGTAAAGATCATGCAAAACCTAAACCCTAAGTGATGTGTGAACCGAGTCAATTGAATTGTGAACCGTGTATCATATACGTGTGTTGTGAGTCAAGTGAGCTTGTCGATGTGTAAACGTAGTACGTGTCCATGTCTATTCGAAGCTATTGTGCATGTGTGTGTCGATGTGTATCTAATCCGGATAATAAGTAACTTTTGTTGTCACATGAAATCATAAACGTGCATGGGTATAAAAGTAGACGTATAACATGTATATAAGTAACGTATGGTTAAAGTCATGAAGGTGTTGAGTAAATAAACAAGAGTTAATGAGTTATGTGAGTCGATTTGAGTATGAGTAAGTGTTTGCATGTGTGAGTACGTGCATGGTGAAGCATAAAAAGAAAGGTTGTTTTCATTACGTGCTAGGTCAGGTAACGAGTCATTAAATGACGTAACATGTCAAGTAAATGCACATTAATAAGATATTAAAAGAATGAGAAAACCCTAGAACATAAATGAGAGTCGATTAGGGTTTGAAGCTAAGGGTATAAATTTATTATTTCATGTGTGAGTTATGACGTTTAAACTATTTTTACATTTAACCCTAAACTTTAATAAATGACATAATGAACCTTAATCTACAATATTGGTTATAAAACACTTAAGTCTCATTTAATCATAAAACCCTAAAGTATGAAGATCACTGAATACACTAAGTATAAACACCAAACATTAAAAGATCATTTCGACAATTATGGAATCATAAATAACATGTACGACCGTTAATGTGTATAGGTTCTGTGAAGAAGGAGTAATCCTTTGCTTTCCGTATTTCTGCTTTTCGGTCATTTGCTTTGGAATAAGGTACAGATATTCACCTTTCAAGAAAGGTTCCTTATAATGTTTTCTTTCGTTAGCTTTTATATTAGGGTTTCCTAAGCCTTTGCTATGAACCCCATTCTGTTTGTTTGAGCTGTTGCTTGTCCGAACTTCGATTTCAATTATGAAACATCTAATTTTGAACTATATGATATGAAAACTCTGATTTTGAAAATATGATTAACCTTATGTTAAAGAATGATCTGTGGTCAGTTTGACATTCTGATTCGACCTAAGATAGTTTGACACACGAGCCAAATATTTCACTAGTCATGGGGTTCCATGTCCGTGTCGCTGATGCACCTCTCGACATGACTCTAGGGCAGTAGAGTGATGTTCTGCCACGTCCCTTTCCGTTATCTGTTTATTGATAGTATGGCCACTATCCGTCTGTTGGAGCGTATGGATGCATCCTAGATCTGTTATCTGTTATCTGTTATATGTTATCTGATGATTGATGCTGCGTGCATGCACGTCCTTCATAACTCTGGTAGGTCTCCTCTACAAATGTTGCCTTGTGTGAATATGATTATGATCTGATATTTGTTTCTGGGCTCGTGGTAGTTAACTATAAACCTTATTCGATAATTCTGATTTATACTTTGAAAATGATTACGATTTTGCTATCTTTCATTCATTATAATTCGTATTCGACATCATTTCGTATTCGCTTTGCTTTTATATCTGTTCACTGAGCTTTTGAAGCTCAGCCGCATTTCTTTTCTTCCGCGGCAGGTATCTAAGCATTGGAGCTGGGTTTTGCTTTGGGATGAGTGCATGAGTGGACTTACTTTAGAGATATTTAGCTTTGATCTTATGATGCCATTTAAGACTTTATTATTTCAGATATTTTATTGGAGTTAGTTTCCTTTGGAACCTATGTATTTGAAGTCATGTTGACTTGAATTATTTTAGCATTTATGTTAAGACTTCTTTTGGATGTTTATGTTTGCTTTGATATGACACCATTATTTGTGATTCCTTTACCCTTGTCGGGTCGGGGCGTTACAATTTATGGTATCAGAGCCTAGGTTTTGAGACCCTTAGAGCTTAGGCTATGACCTGTGAGGATTGGGTAGACTTTAGGTTTCCTTCTGCGTACTTCCATTTCGTATCTCACCTTTGTTCATTTTGCTAATCGTTTGAATATCGTTCAGGTGGTTCGAACTCGTCATAACTCGGATGGAGACGATGATGCTCCTAACTTGGATGCTGCGATTGCTAATGCTCTCAACACTCTTTTCCCTGGTCTTACCACACCTGAGATGATGACGCAGGTGATCAACAACATTCGTAATCAGGCTGGTCCTTCGGGAAGTGGTGGAGGTACTCAACCCGTCGGCATTCACACTTGGCTCGAGCGTTTCGGTAAGCTCAAGCCTCTTTCTTTTAGCACTGCTGCTACTCCCATTGAGGCCGAGGACTGGATCACTCATATTGAGAAGCTGTTTGAAGTGTTGGGTTGTGGAGACGAATTTAAGACCCGCTTAGCTGCATTTAAGTTGGAAGGTGATGCTTTGAATTGGTGGAAGGCACTCAAACAGGCAAGAGGAGGAGATGCTTTTGCTATTGCTTGTACTTGGGCTGAGTTTCAGACTATCTTCTATAACCGTTACTTCGATGCGAAAGAAAGGTATGAGAGGGATTATCGTGCAATCTACCAGTTTGAGCATGAGAACTCCAATGAGTACATGGGTAGGTTTATGAGGTTGGTAAGTTTTGTGGGAACGATTGCTGGAGATGGTAGGCGCCAAGCTAAGCACTTCAAGTGGGGATTGAAGAAGTGGGTGTTGGACCGACTGCTTAATATTGAGTATGATGATGTGTCGGCTGCAATGACTTAACTCGTAATATTGAGATCTTTCATGAGGTTTCGGGCTCCAACAAACGTAACCGCTGATGGTGACGGATTCAAGGTAGGACTCAAAGTAATGATTATAAGGGAAATTCTCGGCAGAGTTATGATTCGAGGGTCAAATGGATAAGAGTTATGATCGAGGTCATCGGGAAGGAATGTGGACTCTAGCGCCTGAGGCGAGGAGTCGGATAGCAGAGTAGCCTGGTAGGAATGGAAATGATCATCGAATCAGAGTAACAACAACCGGCGTTACAACAAAGATCAATCGGCTCGAGGATCATATCGTGGTCGTGCTTCGTGATCTTCGGTCGAAAGGACAAATATGAGGTTTTGCCTCCCCACCTATCTGTACTACTTGTGGAAAGGCTCATCCGGGACCGTGTTTTAAGGCCACTGGTGGATGTTTCTCTTGTGGTTCCACTACTCACAAGATCAAGGATTTCCCTAAGAGGAACCCGGTGATTCCTGGAAACTACATCAAGCCGCCACCTACTACTGGATGTGTTTATGCTACTACTCGGAATCAGTTGAGCGCACTTCAAGTACCATTACGGGCACTCTTTTCATTGATGATTATTCTGTCTTCGCTTTATTTGATACCGGTGCCACACACTCCATTATATCCGTCACATTTGCTAAGAAACTTAATATGAAGCCCAAACCACTAACAAACCACTTATCAATATCTACTACGAAAAACCGTGATGATCATTGATCATAAATACGTTAAATGCCCTCTTCGTTTGATGATCATATTCGCTCGCAAATCTGATCCTCTCGATATGGTAGACTTTGATATCATTCTAGGCATGGATTGGTTGGCTTATCATAGAGCTTCCATCGACTGCTATGCTAGAACTGTGATCTTTGGAGACATAAAATATCCTGAATTTGTTTATTATGGTTCTCAACCGCTCAAATCGTTAAGCTCATTTCGCTATGAAGGCACGGACTATGATTGCTCATGGGTGCCAAGGTTTTCTGGCATCCGTTAAGGACACATTTTGGAGAGTCCCGACATTGAAAACCTTTCTTGTTTGTGAATTCACCGACGTTCTTCCCGATGAACTTCCCGGTCTTCCCCCAGCTAGAGAAGTTGAGTTTAGCATTGAGTTAATTCCTGGTGCTGAACCAATTTCGAAGGCTCCGTATCGTATGGCACCTGTAGAACTGAAGGAATTAAAAGAGCAAGCAAGAGATGATAGAAAATGGATTCATTCGACCCGTTTCTCCATGGGGTGCACCTGTTTTGTTCGTAAAGAAGAAGGATGGAAGCATGCGTCTATGTATCGACTACCGTGAACTCAACCGTATTAGTATTCGTAACTCGTATCCTCTTCCGCGTATTGATGATTTGTTTGATCAACTACAAGGAGCAAAATTCTTTTCTAAGATTGATCTGAGATCTGGTTATCACCAGCTACGTGTGAGGGAGCAAGATGTTCCTAAGACCGCGTTTCATCGGATATGGCCACTACGAATTTCGTTATGCCTTCGGTTTGACAAATGCGCCTGCTGTGTTTATGGACCTAATGAATCGTGTTTTCCATGAGTTCCTCGACAAGTTTGTTATCGTTTTCATCGATGACATTTTGGTTTACTCCAAGTCTGAAGAAGAGCATGAACAACATCTTCGGATAGTTTTGGAGATTCCGAGGGAAGAAGTTGTACGCCAAATTTTCGGCGCGAAGTTTTGGTTAAGACAATTCGCGTTCCTTGGTCATATTGTATCTGCTGATGGTATCACCATGGATCCGTCTAAGGTTGAGGCTATCACTAAATGGCCAAGACCTACGACATGCTGACCGAGGTTAGAGTTTTCTAGGACTTGCTGGTTACTACCGACGTTTTGTTGAAGGTTTCTCTCGCTTAGCTTTACCCCTAACCCAACTGATGAGAAAAGGTGAAAAGTTCATATGGACGGATGAACAAGAAGAGAGTTTTGAAGAGTTGAAACAGAGATTGGTGTCCGCTCCTATTTTGACTCTTCCATCTGGTTCTGGAGGATTTCAAATTTACAGTGATGCATCTAAGAAAGGATTGGGCTGTGTTTTGATGCAACATGGAAATGTGATAGCTTACGCTTCAAGGCAGCTAAAACCTTATGAGGAGAATTACCCAACTCATGACCTTGAGTTAGCAGCAGTGGTGTTCGCGTTGAAGATCCGAGGCATTACTTGTATGGAGAGACGTGTGATATTTTCACCGACCATAAGAGTCTCAAGTATATTTTCACTCAGAAGGAGCTTAACATGAGACAAAGAAGATGGTTAGAAATTCTTAAGGATTATGATACCAACATTCAGCACCATCCGGTAAGGCTAATAGTAGTTGCCGACGACTTAGCCGAAGTCGCATTCTTTCAAGTATTGAAATTGAACCTAGGATTCTTCGTGACTTAGAGCGCTTGGATGTTGATGCGGCGCACAGGTTTTGATGGATATTGGACTAGTATGAAGGTGGAGTCGAACCTTATACTGCAAATTAAAGAAGCTCAGAAAGATGATGGCGAGCTGTGGGCCGTGGCGCAAAATATTGATAAAGGTAAGCAAACGGAGTTTAAGGTTGATAATGACGGAATTGTATGGTATGAAGATAGGCTTTGTGTTCCCAATGATCCGGTACTTCGCGAGAAGTTATGATGAAGCTCATAGTTCTCCATTCACTATCCATCCTGGTTCTACCAAGATGTATAGGGATTTGAAACAAGACTTCGGTGGAATGGCATGAAGCAAGATGTGGCGACGCTTTGTGTCGGTGTATGATTTGTCAGCAGGTTAAGATTGAACATCAAAGGGCTAGTGGATTTACAACATGCCATTGGATATTCCGACATTGAAGTGGGATAAGATATCTATGGATTTTGTGACTGGGCTACCTCTTACTCGGAAGAAGCATGATGCGATTTGGGTAGTTGTGGATCGACTAACCAAATCTGCTCATTTCTTACCAATTAGAAAGGATTATGGTATTGGTAGATTGGCGAAAATTTTTCAGCAAGAGATCGTTAGGCTTCATGGTACTCCGGCATCTATTGTGTCCGATAGGGATCCGCTTTTACTTCCGTTTCGGAAGGTTTGCAAAAAGCTTGGGGTACTCGACTTAATTTCAGTATAGCATTTCATCCTCAAACAGATGGTGTCAGGAGAGGACTATTCAGACCTTGGAGGACATGCTAAGGGCTTGTGCTTTGGAATGGACGGGCAGCTGGGATGAATATTTGTGTCTAGTAGAGTTTGCATACAACAACAGTTGGCATGCTAGCATTAAGGCAGCACCGTTTGAACTTCTTTATGGGAGAAAATGTAGAGCACCTACTTGTTGGGATGAAGTAGGTGAACGCTTAATTGAAGGTCCGGAAATGATTGAAATCACTAATGAGAAAGTAGCCGTTGCTAGAGAAAAGTTGAAGGAGGCTAGGTCTCGTCAGAAAAGTTATGCCGACAAGCATCGTCGTGATTTAGAATTTCGGGTTGGAGATCGTGTATTTTTGAAAGTCTCGCCGTTTAGAGGTGTGAAACGCTTTGGAATCAAGGGCAAGCTCAGTCCTCGATTTATCGGTCCATTTGAAATTCTGGAGCGTATAGGAGAAGTTTCGTATCGATTAGCACTTCCGCCTCAGTTATCGCATGTTCATGATGTTTTCCATGTATCTCTCCTAAGGGGATACAACTATCATCCGTTACACGTTGCTTCTTATCCGTTTGATCAAATTCAATCCGATATGTCTTTATCTGAAGAACCGGAAGCTATTTTAGAAAGACAAGAAAGAGTCATGAGAAATAAAGTCATTCCGTTCGTTAAGATTCTTTGGAAAAATCACCGGAGCGTGAGGCTAGTTGGGAAACCGAAGAGTCGATGCGAGCTAGTTATCCTCATTTCTTTGAATAGTTTGGTATGTTCCCATTTCGTTTTCGTTTCGTTTCGTTTCAATTTTCGAGGACGAAAATTCTTCTTTTAGAGGGGAAGAGTTGTAAAACCTGAAAATCTAAAACATAAATAAAGACTAAAATACCCTTGGAATCGAAATTTGTTAAATACGTAAAATACATTTATATTCATTTAACGAAATTAAAACTTAACTTACGAATAATTAAAACTTAACGAATATGTGTACGTGATCGACATTGTACGACGAAAGATTAAACGACTCGCTAAAATAGTTGGGCCTCGCCATTTGTTTAATTGTGATCCGATGGGCCATTTATTTTGGTGGTTTGGACTCAAGCCGAGAGCCCACTTGGGCCGTGTGTTTGTTGGTTCGGTTGGACCCAAGCCGAAGCCCACACACTCTCAAAAAGCCCTAGCCAAAATTTTGTACTAACTATAAATACAACACATAAACAAAATTTGGAAACCCTAGTTTGCCTCTTCTTTCTTTTCTTTTTCCATTCGGCCGAGAGCTATTCCCCCTTGGTGTCGCGAGTTTAGTCCCAACGTGAGCAAGCTAAGGTATAACATGTTCTTCTCGTCTTACCTTTGATAACACCTAACGTTATTATGTTGTATCATGTTTTGTTGTTAATCGAATCTTGTGTTTTTGGTCGAGCCGTATGAAAACAAAAACAACATAAATGAATCGGATCTAATATATTAGAGAACATGTTATATGTAATTATTGTATGAATCGGATCTTAAGTATGTCGAGATAAAAGAAACCGAACCACATAGATCATGAATCGGCCAAGGTAAAACACGCTAACGTGAATATGTATTGTACGTAGATGAGTTAGGGTTTGCGTAAAACAATTATTAGCCGAAACATAGGTATAGCCGAACCATGTGAGGTTTGTGAACGTGTGTTAAACGAGTAAAGATCATGCAAAACCTAAACCCTAAGTGATGTGTGAACCGAGTCAATTGAATTGTGAACCGTGTATCATATACGTGTGTTGTGAGTCAAGTGAGCTTGTCGATGTGTAAACGTAGTACGTGTCCATGTCTATTCGAAGCTATTATGCATGTGTGTGTAGATGTGTAACTAATCCGGATAATAAGTAACTTTTGTTGTCACATGAAATCATAAACGTGCATGGGAATAAAAGTTGACGTATAACATGTATATAAGTAACGTATGGTTAAAGTCATGAATGTGTTGAGTAAATAAACAAGAGTTAATGAGTTGTGTGAGTCGATTTGAGTATGAGTAAGTATTTGCATGTGTGAGTGCGTGCATGGTGAAGCATAAAAAGAAAGGTTGTTTTCATTACGTGCTAGGTCAAGTAACGAGTCATTAAATGACGTAACATGTAAAGTAATTAGCATTAATATGATATGAAAAGAATGAGAAAACCCTAGAACATAAATGAGAGTCGATTAGGGTTTGAAGCTAGGTATAATAATTCATTATTTCATGTGTGAGTTATGACGTTTAAACTATTTTCACATTTAACCCTAAACTTTAATAAATGACATAATGAACCTTAATCTACAATATTGGTTATAAAACACTTAAGTCTCATTTAATTATAAAACCCTAAAGTATGAAGATCACTGAATACACTAAGTATAAACACCAAACATTAAAAGATCATTTCGACAATTATGGAATCATAAATAACATGTACGACCGTTAATGTGTATAGGTTCTGTGAAGAAGGAGTAATCCTTTGCTTTCCGTATTTCTGCTTTTCGGTCATTTGCTTTGGAATAAGGTACATATATTCGACCTTTTCATAAAGGTTCCTTATAACGTTTTCTTTAGTTAGATTTTTATATTAGGTTTCCTAAGCCTTTGCTATGAACCCCATTCTATTTGTTTGATTTGCTTATCTGAACGATTTAAATTATGAAACATTTGATTTTGAACTATATGATATGAAAACTCTGATTTTGAAAATATGATTAACCTTATGTTAAAGTATGATCTGTGTCAATTTTGACATTCTGATTTGACCTAAGATAGTTTGACACCCGAGCCAAATATTTCACTAGTCATGGGGTTCCATGTCCGTGTCAGTGATGCACCTCTGACATGACTCTAGGGCAGTAGAGTGATGTTCTGCCACGTCCCTTTCCGTTATCTGTTTATTGATAGTATGGCCACTATCCGTCTGTTGGAGCGTATGGATGCATCCTAGATCTGTTATCTGTTATCTGTTATATGTTATCTGATGATTGATGCTGCGTGCATGCACGTCCTTCATAACTCTGGTAGGTCTCCCCTACAAATGTTGCCTTGTGTGAATATGATTATGATCTGATATTTGTTTCTGGGCTCGTGGTAGTTAACTATAAACCTTATTCGATAATTCTGATTTATACTTTGAAAATGATTACGATTTTGCTATCTTTCATTCATTATAATTCGTATTCGACATCATTTCGTATTCGCTTTGCTTTTATATCTGTTCACTGAGCTTTTGAAGCTTAGCCGCATTTCTTTTCTTCCGCGCGGTATATCTAAGCATTATTGATTTGGGTTTTGCTTTGGGATGAGTGCATGAGTGGACTTACTTTAGAGATATTTAGCTTTGATCTTATGATGCCATTTAAGACTTTATTATTTCAGATATTTTATTGGAGTTAGTTTCCTTTGGAACCTATGTATTTGAAGTCATGTTGACTTGAATTATTTTAGCATTTATGTTAAGACTTCTTTTGGATGTTTATGTTTGCTTTGATATGACACCATTATTTGTGATTCCTTTACCCTTGTCGGGTCAGGGCGTTACAAAATGACTAACAATGTGGACAACATAAGCAATATATGGTTGAGTCACTGTAAGATAAACCAAACTCCCAAGAAAAGTGCGATATAAACTAGGATCAGGTAAAGGCTCACCATCAACATGAACTTCATCGTAAATGACGTAGTCATCTGATTCAGTTTCTTACTCCTCATCTGGTTGAGATGTTGGCTCAGGATTAGGCTCGGGCTTAGCAACTTGAATCGGTATTCTTTTCTTCACGACTCTTTTTGTTATTTTATATTTGTTATTCTTGGTGGTGCTTCCTGAACTACCAGCTTTCTTGACTTTCTTGGCTCTTGTCTTCATTGATGAGGTATGTGTCACTTCATCGAGAAACCCCACACGCCGAGCCTTGAGAGCCTACTCATAGTACTTGTAAGATGTAGCAGTTTTGACCTTGTCAGTTAGAAGGCACGTAGGGAGCTCGACATCTTGTTTACGAGTGTTGGACCCCTTGATCCTAACCGTTCTTAGAGTAGGCTTATTCTTCACAGTGTGTTTGTCTTGATCATTCAGTCTTTTGGGGATGTCATCGAATTTCTTGAGCAGATTATTAATGATCATCTTTGTATACCTGACAAAAAGGATATTGGAACCTCCCTTTTTGAGATGCTACATCATGTCCTAATAGATGAGGCTTACATAGTCAATGTGCTTGACATTGATCATCCCCCAGAATATCTATAGATGTGGCAGCTTGAGATGTTCATGACCACTGTCTCGGCCAGATACAAACATTGAAATTATGATGTAAAGGGTTCTCCACTGTTGTGACATGTACTTTACATCTACTCTTGAGTGAGTAGTGATGATGCCAGCAGACTCATCATATCTGATGTCGATCAGAAAGTTCAGAATCTCCCTCTCTGTTAGAGTTTTGACATAGTTTTCTGGAGAGTTAATGGTGGGAAGAAGTAGCACAGATAGAAGGTCCTCGATGCTGAAAATGACTTCATGGTTGTGTAAAGTGCACTTGACTGACTCTTCTCGATCATTCTTTTCCATTGTGTGCCAAAACTGATGGATATAGAAGTTGGGAATGGAGGCAGACTTGGTGAGGATGAACTTGTGGGGTGGTTGAGGAGAATGTCCACAGCAATTTGACACGATGATTCAGAACATGTGAAATTGTTGAAATCAACTCGGAGGTTGTTCTTGAAAATCACTTTATTGTACCCTTGTGGAAATGTGTTAGCCATTATGAGTTCTACTGGAGCATTGTCATCAGCTTGTTGTGCAGCCATTGTTGTGATATGAAAGACAATAGACATAGAAGCATACATTGAAAGACACAGTGTGTTAGCACTAGTCTGATTCATTTTCTAAGTCCCTGTTGATGTTTACAGATTTATGTCTGTTACACATTCTAAGTCACATTTGTCCTTTTACATGTAGTTGTGATGATGTAATGATAAGTTAAGTGAATGTGTTAATTTTGAAGTACAAATTCCCATTTATCACTTAAACACAACATTTGAAGTTTTTGTGTGCTTGTTCGTAAACTTAGACAAAGTGTGATTTGCGACTTATGCGTAAACTTTTAACTTGTTTGTAAACAGCTTCTTACTCGTAACTTGGAGCCTTATTCGTAAAGTTGGATGCTTATTCGTAAGAATGAGTTTAATGCTTAATAGCAATCCTTATTCGTAAAGAATAGCTTTTATTCGTAAACATTAAGCTTATTCGTAAGAATATGCTTACGTTTAAAAATAATGCTAATTCGTAAAAACTAAGCTTATTCGTAAGCAGTCATCTTATCCGTAAGAATAAGGTTATGCGTAAGAATAAGCCTAATTTGCAAGAATTGGCCTTATTCGTAAACATTTCCAAGTTTACGAATTTCTTTCCAAGAAATTCGTAAGTCACTGTAGACGTCCTTGTTCGTAAGATTTTCATTTTATTCGTAAACTTATGATCTTATTCGTAAAACTTCAGCTTAGTCGTAACCTTTTCAATCTTTATGAATTTCCTTCCTGTTAACATAACATCAATTCCATTTGTTACAATTCAGTATAAACACTATCATGATCACAACAAAAGCATTTTTACAATTATTCAAGCACATCATTTCTTATTCGTAAACTCTCTAAAACCTTAAACCCTTGTTTTACGAACAACAAATTTTTCAACACTGATGCAAGTTCTGGTTGTTTCTGTGTGTTAATAAGGTGACTAGAGTGATACTAAACAAGTTTTAACATCATTTGACCACAAAATCAAGTTTTAGTTCCTGAACGTGATGTTAAACCCTAAACTTCCAATTATGAATTTTGAGATGTTTCTGGTCTAATTAAAGTGTTCAAACATGATTCATATCACCTAATAACACTTTCTTGTTCACAACTTTCAATCAAAACACCACATAATTAAAACCCCCAAACTTACCACACAATTGTTGTTTCTGGATATGATTGAGTTATGATAACATGTTTGGAATGATGTTAGAAACATTTCCCCATAAAAATCTTTAACCATAACATTGTTTATAAAAAATACCCAAATCGTTTAAGAACACGAAAGTTAAAAAATCAAATTGTAGATTATCCACCCGTTGGATTAACATGTAATCAAAAACCTTTATTTATAAACATCATATGAACATTATTACACTTACAGATTTTTGAAAACACGGCCGGATTTGAAGGATGATTTTGAAGCGTTGATTAGCGTAGATGAAGTATTAAATGTGGTAAATGGTAGGAGTAAATGCAAATTGAATTTTTGCTTTTGTTGAATATGTGGGAGCAGCAACAAACTGACTAACAATGTCAGAAATCTTATTATCTGTCATTCTGGCACGATCAAACAAGTCAGCAATATACTTGGATTGAGATAGAAGATAACCTTTCGGTGATGAAGCAACCTCAATACCAAGAAAATAACATAGTAAACCTAAATCTTTCATAGCAAATCGGTGAGTACTAATGATGTCATTGGAGTTAGTATTGCTAGTACTAATACTGTTGAGTAGCAAGTTAAAAAGACCACCACTCCAACTTCATGCTCAGAGCCACAGAATATGGCACTTATGGCTCAACCAAGCACTGGCAGTACTAATGATGTCATTGGAGTTAGTATTGCTAGTACTAATACTAGTACTGCTGGCTCACAAATTAACACTGCTAGCCTAAGTGATGCCACCGTCTATGCATTTCTAGCTTGTCAACCCAATGGATCTCTGGTTGTCCATGATGATTTGGAGCAAATCAATGAGGATGACTTGGAAGAAATGGATATTAAGTGGCAGGTGGCACTCCTGAGTATGAGGGCAAAGAAGTTCTTCTAGAAGACAGGGAAGAAGATTACCATCCACAACAATGAAACTGTTGGCTTTGACAAGTCCAAAGTCGAATGTTACAACTGCAGGAAGATGGGACACTTTGCTAGGGAGCGCAGGAGCCCAATGACACAGGAGGGTAGAAACAGGAGCAGAACAACTAATGGGGAAGATTCATCCTCCAAGGCTATGGTAGCCATTGATGAGGCTGGGTTTGACTGGAGCTACATGGCTGATGAAGAAGCCTCCCAACATGGCACTGATGGCGTTTTCAGACTCTGAGGTATACAATGACAAATCTTGTACTAAAAGTTGTCTGAATAACTATGAATCTTTAAAAACTCAGTATGATAATTTAAGGATAAAATTAAATCAATCTGAGTACAACTTGGCTAATTATAAGAGAGAATTAGCCTTTGTAGAAAAACAATTAGATTTTTACAAAGAAAATGAGGAAGCTTTGAATGAACAGATTGCAGTGCTTCAGAGAGACACGTTATCAATACTATCATCATCCAATATTTAAAATTGTTCGTAGTGTTGAACAAATAAATCAATTTTTTTATTTTTCACTTGTTGGTTTCCTTGGTGTGTTACAACTGTAAGATATTGGATATCATAACACCACAAGTAATCTAGCTAATGGATGGTATATAAATCTAGAGAGAAAAAGAGAGATGGGATGTTCTAGAGAGATAAAACAAAAGAATGGTTAGATTACCAAATGTACATCCAACCCGCTCCCTTGTGGGAAGAGGGCTATTTATACATATGTCTACGCCCTCCTACGGGCTGTGGATCAGGCATACAGTGGGTAAAGACCCGTCCTTCTTCCACGGTGTTACTTATACTACAGTAAACTAAAAAAATATAACGTTATGTCTACGAGCTATAATATGCTAGACTATTGTTAGGGTGACCGAGACTTCATCATGGATTTTCCAAATCCCAACAATCTCCCCCTAAGGGAGGTCACCCCATGAATTACATTGTGAATCTTAGCATTCAATCTTTATTCTTTCATGCTCGAGCTCGTTGACTTTGAAGCTTCCTTAAATTCAACTTAGCATATCAGTAGCAGTTCTTTGGATTGAATGTTTCTTTGTTATGTGCTCACGAGCTTTCTTTGAGATCATCAGCCACATAGAATCTCCAGATCATCCTTTGAAGTATCGTCATTATGTGATGTTGTGACTTTTGGACCGACATGCTCACAGTTTTGGATCATGACATCTTTTCATCAGAGTAGTGGAAGCTTTGTTGTGTGTGTTGATCGTCATGATTTTCTTCAAGTATAATGGAGAGATGTGAGAATGCGGTTATGAATTGACGTCTCATCGGCTATCAACTGCTATCATTGGGAGTACCTGTAAACAACAGTTAGCAATAAACACACGAAAGTGTCTTTGTTCACTTTCGTTGAATATGGTTACGAGAACCACGGTTCCCCATTGATCAGTATAAATACTACCTGTGATCAGGTAGAATTACTAAGAATCTCCTTGACAGGGTTTCACAGCTGTACTAGTCGTTCTCAAACCGGAGCATCTCAAAGCAGACAACACGAAGTGAGTGAATCAGTGAATTGATATTCACTGATTGATGAGAAATTGATTTGATAAACAATCGCGAATTGCTGAGTAAAGAGTTTTTGCAATACGACGAAGGTTTTGTGAATTAAATCAAAGTTCACTCAAAAATACTTTTGTTTGTGATAAGGATTTAAAACGTACACTTTTAAGGGGTCATTTAAGCCCTTAATCGCCCACTTTTATATCCGTTACTACTTAATTTCGTTCATTTTCACTTTTAGGTCTCTTGAAGGAAAAATAATGGAATGATGCTTATTTGGACGAAAAGGTGTGAATATGTGAAGAAAATGGCTAAAGTCAAGATCAAGACACTCAAGCTGCTGGAAGTGCACCCGACGGCGTCATAAAAAAAGGGCGACGCCGTCCCTATATTTGTGACGACTCAGGAGTGAAATTGCTATTTTGAACCTGACGGCGTTAGGCTTTGAAGAGTAGGCCACGAAGACTTTTCATCCCGCATCGGCCTAGATCCAGGATTCGCGACGTCGAATTTGAAGTCGACGGCGACGGCACAACCACAACGTGACGCCGTCCCAAGGTTGACTTAGCCAAGATGAAACCCTAATAGCGGCGATCTGACGGCATCACAATTAAAAGGTGACGTCGTCGCAGTTGTAACTCTATATATAGAATTCAAATTTTCAGACTTTTAGGGAGGTAGACTTGTGGAGTAAAAACCTAAACGATTTTAGTCCATCTTAGACAGTATTTTAGGGTTCTAATACCCTATTTTACATCGAGATAAGTTATTTATTTCCTTGATTTCATTATGTCTTCAATTGAATGTGTGTATGCTTGCGTGTTTAACATGTCCGGCTAATTTACTTGTGTGTTTGCTTAGATCCATGAAACCTAGTTATTGAATATTGATTGGTTGTCTCTTATCTTAATTGTAATTGGCTTAGGAGTGCTTAAAGCCATCGTTGTGTTATTAATGCCTGATTAATCTTTGTTGAACCTTAGTTTATAGTTACTAGTGGAATTGTAGACTAAATATCCAAAGATAACCTTAGTGTTAAGTTTATGAATCCTAGAGATTTCGTAGTCATTAACCTTAGGTAGCTTCAAAGAGTTAGGGATAAAAGCACACCCTACGACCTTAGAAAACACAACACGTTAAGAATAAGGACGTGACAATTCAACCATCAATAAAAGATAACTAGAGAGTAATAGTATCTAGGTAAACACATCTTTAATCATCATAAGAGCACACTTCAATAGACATAGACTACCCCTTAGATTAGATAATTAGATAAATAGAGTAATCGGTAGAAGTACCACCCCCCAAATCCAATACCCCGAAATCGTACCTCTAATTTTCTAAAAAATATAAAAAAGATAAAAAAAAATCTTCCTCAACCCCAACCTTAGATTATGTATTAACCGGTATTATTTGCACACTTTTCAGACTTTTCTTTGACCATTATAACATTTTAACCGAGCTAAGGTTTGAACCTTGATTTGTTGTGATACGTGAGTTGTCCACCGGTCAATAAGTTACTGGTCAAGTAAAAATAAGAAAAAATATTTTGCTACATTGAAAATTGCACTACTCGACAACTATTGAGCCGTTAGCAACATGCTGATAATAAGAAAATAATGCTTTAAAAGTTTATACCACACTTTGTCACATTTCAACCTGAATATGAAATAAGTGCAACGTCATATTCAGCTAAGTCAGAATGAATAAGCAGTCTATCATGAGTAGTAAAGATGAGCGTTCTTGACTGAATATTTGTCTATACAACCAATCGGTGAAGAACAAAGAGCGAAAACGACATGGCAAATTGATTGTAAACATCACTCCTTTAGTCCTAAGAACTTCCAATATATATTGAAGATATATGATATAGCCGGTCAACAAAAGACAAACACTCTATAATCAATGATACATATACTTTTCTGTTTACATCCCCACTTCCGAGAGTATATAAGAACCGCATGGGCATTCCAAACAATTTTAAAAGAACTTAATTGTAATACAAACCCATGAGAATCAGAACGATTCTTACAACTCTCTCATCCGGCATTATTGTCATCAAAGAACAAGTTCAAGCAGTAACCAAGCCTTACATTGTTCTTCCAGCTGCATTGTAAATGGGAAACCGTCACCACACAGATTATCAGCAATGATCACTAAAAGTGTAAATGAAACATTTGTTCCAAACTGGCTGGGTCTAAACAAGTTGGAATGGGTTATTATATACGGGTCTAAATGATAGTGGGTTACATATGACAACAAAAGCTTTATTCTTCTAATATATAGATTTCTATATAAAACAATTCAAGATACACTATAGGCGACTATTGCCTCATTTGACCTGTTAGACCCATTTGATCCATTTCTTATTTAGAAAACTTTCTAAGTTTACTGATTTGATGTATTAGATATGAAAATATCCCGAATCGGTCCATTCATAAGTAAATGGGTCGAAATAGCCGAATCTAATGGTAAAATTAATTCATTTAGTTTATGCCATGTTGCAATTACCTTTCAAAGTAGTAATAGAAGAAATCAACATATAGCAACGTCGTCTGGACTAACCCTGCTATCCAAGCTGCAACACCAGACAGTTTTAACATAGTCCATAAGGCTCGTGAATTCGATATGAATGAAAACAATGGTTTCTGATGTTAACACTGTTAAATTTTGGGGTATTAATCTGTGGCAAACATGTCATTCTATCAATTTCTAATGGCTTCCAAGTTATGTTCTTTGCAGACTTATTACAGGGGTTAATCATGGACAAAGCATAAATGGTTTAAAGTTCCAAGACGTTCATTTCTGCTGAAGTCTATCTCATTTCTATCACATGAGTCATTATAGCCGTTAGAGGGGGCTTTGTGTATCTTAATCTCCTATTTAATAAGTTCCTTAATCTAGG
This sequence comes from Chrysanthemum makinoi, assembly GCA_910596185.1. NCBI lineage: Eukaryota > Viridiplantae > Streptophyta > Magnoliopsida > Asterales > Asteraceae > Chrysanthemum > Chrysanthemum makinoi. The sequence goes on along the minus strand of OU343217.1, from coordinate 296,870,624 downwards.
GTTATAGACACTTGTGTGTGCAGTCATTTTCTCACACTCTACTCTTCTCTTTGATCATTTCACTGATCTTGTCTCTTCTTTGTATTTGTATGATTATTGTCTCATTGACATTAATCTAATCTTGTAACACTTTGGATACTATTGTTGATTAATCTAAGCCGACTATTGAGGCTTAGGTTTGAATAAAGGTTTTATTGTTTATCTTGTGTTGCTGATACTTTCGAACATGGTATCAGAGCTTCAGGCTCATAATCATTATTGATTCTACATCCAAGGGTTTCTTTGTGGAAACTTGGGGAGATCTCTTCAGCAACAACTTGGTGGTTTGTGGTTATTGCTATTGGCATAATCACTGGTTATTTCTTATTGTGATTTGTTCTTTCCGCTGCATATTGCTCTGTAAGTCTAAGTCTAATCACTTCTTCAAACAACAAGACTTAAGTCTTTGTGGTGTAAACGGGTAGACTAACATCTTGATCTGCCACCTCTGAGTGGTATGAATACTGCTCCGGTTTACCCCAGTTCACAGGCTTGGTGCTTGTTGTTTCTTAATTAAAAAGTCTTATTTATTTCTTTATCTCTGTCTATCCGCTCTTGTTTTTATTTCTCATTGCAGGCTTTTTGTCTATCTTATTATATCTATCTATGATATTGTTTGTATTATGGCTATTGGTGATGATAATATTGGTGGTGGTGGTTCTTCCACTGAGAAAAGCTTATCCTTTGGTGATGCTTTGTATTTACACCCCAATAACACAAATGGTACTCCCATTATTACTATCAAACTCACTGGAACTGAAAATTACAAAATATGGAATATGGCCATGACCTTTGCCTTAAGGAACCATAATAAGTTAGGGTTTATTGATGGTACTTGCATAAGAGATGATTCGAACCCTAGTCTTGCTAATCAATGGGATACCTGTAACTCTGTTGTGGTTACTTGGATTCTTAACTCAAATCTCCTGAACTATTTGCTGGTGCTATATATGCTAAAACAGCTTATGAAATGTGGAATGATCTTAAAGATACCTATGATAAGGTTGATGGTTCGGCTATCTTTAATTTGCATAAAAATATAAACTCTCTTAGTCAAAGTGGGTCCTCTCTTGATTATTATTACAACCTTAACTCTTTATGGAAACAATTTGATTGTATGATTAGCTTGCCTCCTTGCACTTGTGAGGCTGCAAAACATTTTGAAAAACACAATCAGCTAATCAAGTTAATGCAATTTCTTATGGGTCTTGATGACTCCTATGTTCCCATCAGAAGCAATATTTTAACCAGAGATCCTTTGCCTAATGTCAAACCTTTCTCTGTTGTCTCTAGAGAAGAATCTCACATAAATGTTTCATCTGGGAATAGCTCTGCTAAACCCAATGCTACAGCTTTTGCTGCAAAAACTTCTGATGGTGGAAAATTTTTGATAACAAAAAGGATTGAATAACAACAATAATTTTAAAAGTTCGGTTTTAATGCTGGTAACAGCTGTACAAACAACAGAGACCAAACATGAATCTCAAATGTACTAACTGCAAAAAACCCGGTCACACTGTTGATAGATGTTATGATCTGGTTGGTTATCCTGCTGGATATGGCAAAAGGAATTTTTATTCTAAACCCTTCAGCAGTAACAATGTTTCTGCTGACACTAATCTTTCCACTGATAATAGAGCTAGCAACTCTCCTGTCTCTTTGTCTAATGAACAGCTCTCCAGACTTATGAGTCTGCTTCATGACAACAATGTGTCTTCTGCTAATGCCAACGTAGCAAGTAAAATTTTTTCAGGAACCTTCTTTAATGGCAGTGTCAAGTTTAACATAAACTTTGATAAATTCTTTAACAACAACACTAAAACCTTATCTGGAAACATAAGTCTTGGTTGGATTGTTGACTCGTGCAAATCAGACATGACTGTTTCGCAAAAATTTTAATTAATATTGTTGACATTTCAAATCTTGGTCTAACCGTTGGTCATCCCAATGGTACTCAGGCCTTAATTACTAAAATTGGTGATTTAAAGATCAATAATGACCTAACTCTCTTTGATGTTCTGGTTGTTCTGAAAGTACAATGTCACTGCTGTCTGTTCATAAGATCGCTAGAGACAATAAAATGTTTGTTGGCTTTAATGAATCTAATTGCTATATACAAGATTTACATCAAAAAAGGATTGTGGGGATTGGTAAACAATGCAATGGGTTATATATGTTTGATATTGATTCCACATGTAAGATTGCTTCTAATAACTGCATTTCTGTTTGTCATGTTTCTAGAAATCTCTGGCATCAAAGACTTGGTCATCCCTCTGACCAAGTCCTACATATACTTAAACCCACACTTAATCTTGATGGAACCTCTGAATCTGACGATCTTTGTGATACTTGCAACAAAGCTAAGCAAACCAGGGAACCATTTCCTTTAAGTGAATATAAATCAACTAAAATTGGTCAACTTGTTCATCTAGATGTATGGGGACCATATAAAGTCACTAGCAGAGATGGTTACAAATATTTTTTGACCATTGTTGATGACTATTCTAGGGCAATTGGTTTATATGCTTAAGTGGAAGGATGATGTTTATGTTTCCATTGTTAACTTTACTCATATGCTATCAAATCAATTTGAACACAATGTTAAGATATTCAGAAGTGATAACGGGACAAAATTTGTCAATAACAAACTTCAACACTTCTTTCATGAAAAGGGAATTTTACATCAAACCTCTTGTGTTTACACACCTCAACAAAATGGTATTTCATAAAGGAAACATAGGCATCTCCTTAATGTGGCTAGATCACTTATGTTTCAGGGGGAATTACCTCTATATCTTTGGCCTGAATGTGTTCTAACTGCTGCTTATGTCATAAACAGGTTACCCTCTTCTGTGTTGTCTGGCAAGTCTCCCTTCTTCCTTGTGTATGGGCATGACCCTTCACTCTCTCTCCTTAGAGTCTTTGGTTGCTTATGCTATGCCACCATTCTCAAAATCTCTGATAAATTTGGTAGTAGGTCTGAAAAAGTGTCTTTATTGGCTATTCAAATGAGAAAAAAGGTTACAAACTCTTGAGCTTAGAAAAAAAAATATCTTTTATTCCAGAGATTTCAAATTTTATGAAACTGTTTTTCCCTTCAAAATGAAAAATTCTTTGTCAAAACCTTTTGTTGAAACTTATGTGCCTAAAGATTTAAATCATAAAAATTTCTTTGACTCACAAATAAGTCCCAATGATGAAGGGAGAGTGACATCCTATGATGATGGCACTGTGGTAAGTCATCCTACTAGGATTGATGAACCGGTTGCAACATCTATAGATGATAATACACACCCTGAGGGCACCATATCACATGAATCACATCCTGCTGATGCATCATCTGATTCTGCTGATACATCACCTGATTCTGCTGAACAAGAAAGAGGCTTGCCAACCATCTTGTTAGAAGGTCAACCAGAGTTTCTAAGTTGCCCAATAATCTTAATGACTTTATTGTAGAAGGAAAAGTCAAATATGGTGTTGAAAAGGTTGTTAATTACTCTAATCTTAACAAAAAATTACGCTTTGCTTCTAGTCTTAACAAAAGTATTGAACCTACCTGTTATGAAGAAGCTATCCTTGATAGTAATTGGGTTGATGCTATGAACTCTGAAATTGAGGCCTTAAATGAAAACCATGCTTGGGATATAACTGATCTACCTCATAATAGAACTCCTATTGGTTACAAATGGATCTTTAAAATCAAATATAAAGCCAATGGTGAAGTTGATAGATACAAGGCTAGATTAGTTGTTAAAGGCTATAACCAAAGAGAAGGAATAGACCATGTAAAACTTTTTCTTTTTCTCCTTGTAGAAAATGTCTCATGTTAGATGTCTTATTGCCTTAGCTGTAAAAAACAAATGGCCTCTTTTTCAACTTGATGTTAATAATGCTTTCTTGTATGGAGATCTTGATGAGGATATCTATATGACCATCCCCAAGGGGTTCTGTAATGAGAACAATAAGAATAAAGTTTATAAACTTGTCAAGTCTCTATATGGCCTAAAACAAGCTCCCAGAAAATGGAATGAAAAACTTGTTGGTGTTTTAAAGGAAAATAACTTTGTTCAATCTGTCAATGATCACTCTTTGTTCACCAAAACAGAGAATAACAAGTTTATTGCTCTGCTTGTCTATGTGGATGATATTGTCATTAATGGAAACTGTATTGATGAGATAAACCTATTTAAAGAGTTTCTAAAATCAAAATTTCATATCAAAGACTTGGGAAATTTAAAATATTTTCTTGGCATTGAGGTTTTAAAAACTGGGAATGACATATGTCTCACCCAAAGAAAATACTGTCTGGAACTCCTCAAAGAATTTGGCCTTCTTGGGTGCAAACCTGTGTCAACTCCTATGGAACCCAACTCTGTCCTTCCATACATTCCCACTGCTGTTGATCCCTTACTTATCAACATCACTGGCTATCAAAAGCTTCTTGGGAAACTTATCTATCTTACCCATACAAGACCTGACATCTCATACTCAGTTCATTGTCTGGCACAATATATGCATTCTCCCTTAAATTCTCATCTAGAATGTGCCCTCAATGTTCTGAGATATCTAAAAGGAGCTCCAGGAAAAGGTCTAAGGTACAATTTCAGCAATTCTGAAAATCATCTTGAAGGATATAGTGATGCTGACTGGGCTAAATGCAAGAAAACCATGAAGTCTGTCACATGTTATTGTGTTTTCTTTAATGATTGTTTGATCTCATGGAAAAGTAAAAAACAAAACACTCTTTCAAAATCTTCCACAGAAGCAGAGTATAGATCTATGTCTACTGCTGCCTGTAAAATTATTTGGATTCAAAAAATCTTAAAAGATCTAAAAGTTGATATCAATCTTCCTGTTAATCTTTTCTGTGATAACAAATCAGCTCTTCAACTTGCTGTCAATCATGTCTTCCATGAAAGATCAAAACACTTTGAAATTGATGTTCACTTCATCAGGGAAAAAATTGCAAGAGGTGTTATAAGTGCAAAAAAGATTTGCTCTTCAAACCAAACTATGAGACATACTTACTAAAATCCTCCCTGTTTATCAGCATAAATTCTTGTGTGAAAAATTGATATTGTTTGATATGTTTGCCAATCAGATTAAGGGGGAATGTTAAATTTTGGGGTATTAATCTGTGGCAAACATGTTATTCTATCAATTGCTAATGGCTTCCAAGTTATGTTCTTTGCAGACTTATTACAGGGGTTAATCATGGACAAAGCATAAATGGTTTAAAATTTCAAGACGTTCATTTCTGCTGAAGTCTATCTCATTTCTGCTGATGAGTCATTATAGCCGTTAGAGGGGTGCTTTGTGTATCTTAATCTCCTATTTAATAAGTTCTTTAATCTAGGGTTATAGACACTTGTGTGTGCAGTCATTTTCTCACACTCTACTCTTCTCTCTGATCATTTCACTGATCTTGTCTCTTCTTTGTATTTGTATGATTATTGTCTCATTGACATTAATCTAATCTTGTAACACTTTGGATACTATTGTTGATTAATCTAAGCCGACTATTGAGGCTTAGGTTTGAATAAAGGTTTTATTGTTTATCTTGTGTTGCTGATACTTTCGAACAAACACCTAAACAACTTCTTTAGTGTGAATTAAAGCGAGAAAGAGAGACATACTGATCCAATGGACATAATGTGGTTCAGTGAAGTAACGGTAAATCCAGTTCAGAATGTATAAACCTCGGTATGTGCTGCAAAAAGAAATACAGATTTAGTTTTATCCACATAAAACCTTAAATGTTCAAAATATACAATGCACTTGTATCTGAACGGCTGAACGTATAATGCAATTTGAATTAGTACTGCAAAAGTTTATTACCCAAGAAGAAAACCAGTCAAGTTATCGATGTTTCCTGTTCTTTGCAGCAAGACTAGCTGAGGAAGTATCGCAACTGCTTCCAAATACAAGGAGAATGTCCACATTACTTGCTCAAAAGACATTGCTAAATTATTAGTGACAAAAGCTAGAGGTGGCAATTCCGATATATGTATATATTGAAACATTATGAATTATGTATTTGACACGCAGGTTATGTAATTCAACATCAATGATTATTATTTTCTATAAAGTTCTTCAGCAATAGGACCCATTTCAAGGCTTCAAGTCGACAGCTATAATTTCAACCTCTAATACATCAGTTTGGCCTTATCCAACCCGCCCATGTTGCTGGTTTTTCACCACCTCTAATAGAAAACCAAAAATAACTTTCATAAAACTATGCTTGGTTGATATGGTGCCTTTTTATAAGGTAATTTGAGACAGTAAAGCACGATATGAAAGTTAATTTCTCGTGAACAAAAAAGGTAATAATAACCTTGTACTTTATTTTTGTAGTTAGATGGCAGCTATCCATTATGTGGGTTGAAACTTAAAACCATGAATGACAGAGATCAATGACACAGATACAACATTTTATTCATTATGACAAGGACGAGACACAATAAATCTTTTGCACCAAGCTTTACCAACCCTCTTACACATAGTTAAATATAATGGTCTGATGCTCCATTAATATATTTCATGGAAAGGTTGATAACTAGCCATCTATAATCTCAAAGAGTTAAAGTGACATATCTTTGTTAACGGATATTTTTCATGCATTTTGACACCAACCATAAATCTCTTTCACCAACCCTCTTACACATGTTTAAATAAATTAGACCACCTTTATGTTATCTACTTCAGCAAGAGTGTAAAATTCTCATTCACCAAGATATGTTAATTAGTTTAGGTGTCAGCTAAACACGAAGTCGTTTATGTTAACAACACGCCATTTGTCCCTAGTATGACCAACAACGGCGCCATAGTGCACCGTGTGGTCCTTGCCCTCGTTGGTTCATTAGTGGACGCTATTGTTTATTTTTTTTCTTTTTTCTTCTTTGAGAGATTGAGATATTTTTTGTGGTGTGTTAGGACTTACATGTGCCAATAACAGTTAGTGAAAATGTTTTTAGTTATTGACACCTCAATATTGCATCAGACACTTTTTAGTTTTTTACACCTCAATAACTAAACACGCATTCTCTAATATTGCATCAAATATCATTTTAAAATATAAAATTACACCAATAACTTTTCAAAACATTAAATTACTCATGCATATCTGAATACACAATCTCATAATGTGGTAGAACATAGCATATGTGTCTATCTCCTTAGAATGGGAGCAATTAAATTTCATGCCATTAATGCAAATCGAAGTCTAGCGTATGTAGATGCTCATTTTGTTGAATATTTTTCCATCAAATAATTCTTGTGTACTCAAACATGCAACCACAGTCTGTACATGCAATAACTCATTCCCGCCCAAAAGTTTTTACCCAAAAATTAATTCTCAAACATTTAATTCACCACAACCAACCCAATTTACTTCCATCTAATTCAACACCAACCTCTACTTCATACACAAACTCACAACATTCACCTCTTGCACACACAAAGTCTTGAATCTCATCTCTTGTACAAACAAACCAACCATTAAACCGGTTTGAGCCTTGGCCAATGGCGTTTGATTTCATTATTTTACTTGCTAATGGTTTCACTTATGATGTGTTAACTAGCTTTAAAATGTTTGAAAAAGATCAAAAAAAATGTCCACGTCAGTCTCGATTGGAACAAACAAGTTACTGTAGAAAAGAGGTTAACCCCGCTGCAATGTACGAGCAATACTATATCGTTGCACTCATTTATCAATCTTCAATTCATGGCTTTTCCAAAAAGTAGCATAAATAGAAAAATGTATAGTATAGTATATGAAATATTTATTTCTTTTTTAGAGTTGAAAGTGAGTTATGTATATTCTCCTTATATTTGTATCAACACATCTACTAAGTGATCCATTTTTACACATCAATCTTGTTCATACCACTGCCTCTTATTTTTCTTCAAATCCCCCGTGAACCATGATTCTCTGTTTATAGCTTGTTTTTCCATCTAAAAAAATTTGTGGTTGCAAAAATCTTTCATTGAAACATATAATGGAGTCATAAAAAATCCTATAAGTAGCCACATATTTAATACTGAAAATAAATCCATTAACAAGGGGAATTGATACTCACACCATAAAAATTAATACACACCACAATGTCACATCACAATACATATATTACAACATAATATGTGCATATTTATTGTGTATACATTAATTTATGTGGTGTGATCACTCCCCATTAACAAGCCCATGAGGCAATAAATTTTTAACACCAAACCTATACCAACCCTCCTTTATTTTGTCTACTCTCCTCACTCACTATATAAACACTATAACCCTAACACTACAAACACACGCCTCCCTTCTATTCTCCTTCACCAATTCACACAAACATGATCTCTTTGTGTTGATTTCCGAAAAATTTAGATCTTGAATCTAGAATTTGAGTCTTGTATTTGTTTTTCTTTTTCTTATAACCATAAGATATCACAAAAAAACTCTACCCCTCAAAACACAAAAAATTCAACCTCCAGTAGCGACCTTGGTTCCTGATAACTTGCACTATTTTATCACAAAGAACTATGAATCCCAACTCTATATATTCCCTCCAAGCATCCTTTACTATCTAGTGAAAGATCTATTATATGATGTTGACACGATGTCAATCAGTTCATGCGTGAGGAGTTTATACCGGAGATTGCTTACCGTAGAAAACTTGGGTATGTTAAGCTACGCCTCAGGGCGAGCCGAAATGAAATAGCAATATATGTACGGAAGCGGGGCCTGTATGTTGTTGCTATCTTTGACGGCGATAAGCTTGTGGGTCTTGAAGAAGATAAAGCTCCCACTTCATAAAGCTTATCGCCATCAAAGATTGCCACTACATACAGGTCCCACTTACGTAAATATAGTAATATATGTCCGTGGTGGCCAGTTCATATCTTAGCTAAAAATTTCCTAATCCATAAAAATAGCACGACGCTAGCTAGGCTTCAAAATGAGGTCCCTTTCATAGTGGTGAGACATCCAGATGCGCTCTTAAAAGGTTTAAGGTTCATAACTCACTTGGCACACATCATGGGGATGATTAGGGAAATAGTTCGGAAACAGTCATGAGAAACCCAGGTAAACCGCAGACATATCTTAGTGGCGGACATATCTTATTAGTGGAACTAATGGACCATCAATACTTCCCTTTCTGGCTAATAATGCAAGCTTTAATTCATCACGCGTCATCTTTTGTCTTGAACGAGGTACAAATTATGGTCGATTGTTTAATTAAGAACATGAAATTTCATTCAATTTGATTTACTGAACATCAGGTACAAATGTACAATATATGGATTCATGACTAGTTACTAAACTGGATACCAAGTTTTAAGACATATTTTTGTCAGTCATGTCATTAAACTTACATAGGCTTATAACGTTTAGCGAAAGGATAACTATCTGAAAAATGTCTCGAACTTGACACATAACTCGTTAGTGTGTGTCAAATTTTTTTTCCTATTAAATATATTAATCATTTTTTTTTTGAACACCCATTTTGCATGTTTCATTACGGATATATAAAGTAATGATACACACAATATGATAAATTTAAAGTTTATACATTTAATAGGAAAAAAGAAGTTCGATACATTTTCAAACCAATATTCCTTTAGCAAGCTTGTTCATCAAGAGTCCGGGGGAAAGTTCGTTTATGAAACATACGCAACAAGATTGCATGTTCGTTTAATAACTGATCGAATGGACATGAATTGACGTCTCATTTGTTCATTTATGTTCTTGAATGCTCGCTATTATGTTATGCACATTCGTTAATTTATCTTGATGTACGTTCAATGTAACACAATAAAAGGTCTAGATGTCTTTTTTTGCTTTGGCGAAACCATAGTTTATACTCTAGAAATAAAAGAACAACATATTAAATGTTTCAAAGTTCATATCAGGTCGTTTTTAGCGTATATGCATTAGATTCGACAAAATAATTCAGTAAGGCACTTAATTTAGGCATGTCATATAACGGGTTAAGGTCAAAACAGTTACTTTTTTTTACTACTAGGAGCCAGAGCAATGCTATACATTCCTACAATTTCCTTCTACTTATTTTCCTACACCACATAAAGTTTGACATGTAGTATTTATTTCTTTTAATCTCCTTTATTGATTGTTACACTTGTTATAATCATAGAGTCGGGAAGATTTGTAGGAATATGATTTATTATTTTCCCTCGGAGTAAATGTTATCGAACGTTACACACATAAAATGAATATTGCATAAGCTTAAACATGTTACTAAACTTTTCAAAAAAAAATTGCATTAGATAACAAACTTTAATTTATTTTGGCCGTGTAATAGCAAAATACTTTTTCAAATGTAATAATTTGGTACATGTATTATTTTTCGTTCCACTTAATGTTATATACTTTCATGTTTTGTTCTAATTTGCACCAACGTTTACAGGCTACTATTTAAATTTGTGTAAAACCGGGAAAAAAAAGCCTATATGGAATATTTAATATTTGAGTATATACATGGATCGTCAATCTGTTTTGTCCCAAATTGCATCTATTGTCTTTAATGGTTTCAAATTGAATTGACAATCCTTAACTTTGCAAAAAATTACATTGATAGTGCCTAAAATGAACATGTTTTTAGTAGCGTTATTGTTGGTTTTGTGCATGATAATCGGCTATATTTACTCATAACTGTTTCAAAAGTGCAAAAGATGCGTATTGTGTATGTATATGTAGCCAGGTATCACGAATGATGAAGGAATGAAGTTCTTATGCACATTTGGAAGATTCTCGAGGAAGGAAGTCGAGCTAGGAAGCTTTTGGATTCAATGATTGGGAAGCACAATGATTTCTAAGTATCTACAGCAAGGAAAGATCAAATTTTGCCTTGGAAATCATCAGCGAGAGCAAAGAATGAAGCATATAAACAAGAAAGTCAACAAAAGTCAAATCAGCAACACCCAGCCGTTCGGTCATGACCCGTAACCGGATCCGGCTGGGCATATGGTCAAATCGCAACCGATCCGGTTGCATGAACTGCAGTTACACAAAGTTGCATTTATTGTTGCCTTAACTCACCATAATCATTGGAGGCCGATCATTTCTTGATATTAACTTGTTGGGAACGTTTTTGGTCAGTTGAGCAAGCATATTTGGCTATATAATAAACCTAGTCCTAGTTTACTAGGTGTGACACAACCAAAAAGTGTATTAGTTTACACCAAAACTAATACCAACCATATTATTCAGCCCAAAAGCTAACTTCTTACTGAAAAACGTCCAGGAGCAAGGAGGGAACAATTCTCATCCATAGTTTTGGTAATTTGGAGTTATACGGTAAATCTAGGTGATTGGAGATACGTGGTTGCTACAATCCACGAATTCTAATTCTTGTAATCGCAAAAGTTTAGGTATTCTATGAACTTTGTTATGGATTTCTATTCTCTTGAATTATTGGAATTACTTTGTTATGATTTGTGTTTAGTTATTATTATCATGGAGTAGTTTTTGGGATATACTTGTGTGTTGGGATGTAGTTAATCATACTAGTGTTCTTATATGTGATGCATGTATATATGATCTTGTTTAAATGAGTTTGTTGGAAAAATACTAGTCTTGGTTTGATTTGTTGATAAAACATGTTTTAAGAAAAAGGACCGAAAGGATTTCTCTTGTGTTTTATTCCAAAAAGTTGAGTGACAAACTAGTATGGGGATATGGTGATTGACAACCACCATGTTTGCTTATTAAAACAAGATTAGGAACATTTTCATCACGAAAGGGTCGAAAGATTCGTAAGAACAAATTTAATAAGTACATGTTGCAAACAAATGGAATTTCTAAAGGATAATCATTAGGATAAGGACCGAAAGGATTACCTATATGTTTTTGTTCTTAGAATGATTTTTACAAACATATACCATGGTTGGGGGATCATTTGCTTATGATTTGTGCATCACATCAAGAGTTTACACCAAACCTTCATGAATACTATTTATGATTGATTATAGACTACACACAAGTATATATATTTCTTATCATTGAATTTCACTATAAACATCACTATTTGAGAAAGCATTGACAAGCTTTCTTGTTGGAATCTTTTCATAAAAACAATTTCAAACACAAAATCCCTTGGGACGATCTCGACTTACCCAACTTTGCTATCACGGACGAGTATACTTGCTCGTATGTGTTAATAGAATTAGACGGTTAAATCGTGTTTATAAATTTTTAAAACTTGCACTACACCTAACACATCAAGTTTTTGGTGCCGTTGCCGGGGATTTTCTTTGATTTTCTGTAAAATTGGTAGTATTGGAATTGAATTTGGTGAAAAGTAAAAAAAAAGTTTTGGTTAAAAGCTAACCGATTCGGTTGCTCTGCAACCGAATCCGGTTAGAGCTACGGAGTGAATTTTTATTTTCGATTTCATGGTTCTAGTTTACTTAGTAGTTTGTGTTATAATTCCTAGAGTAATTCTTGTCATTTTAGATTTTATTTACAGATTATGTCTTGTAGTTTAAATGATTTCTTAGATTTATTTATATTTTCTTTATATTAGTTATTTTTAGTTAATTAGTTTTAGATTAATTTCAGTTTTAATATTAATGATTAGATAGTAATTTTTCAGTTATATGTTTTAATTATCTTTATGGTAGATTTTAATTGGTAGTTAAATATAGTTTTTAGTTTAATGGTTTAATTATTAAGTTATTAATTATTGGTTTATGAAGTGTCTTAATTAATTTAGAGTTTAGTACATCTTAATGATTCCTTAATTTCAATTAATATTCAGTTTTTTTTTTTTTTTTTTTTTAAATTATTTTTTGTGTCGATCCAACCGATCGGTTGCAACCCGCAACCGGATCTGGTTAGTTCACTTGGTCTACTAATTACCACCAACCGAATCAGTTGGTGAGCCAACCGATCCGGTTGGAGCTCTCGGTAAAAAAATTTATGATTTTTAGATTTTGAGTTTTAACTTATGTTTTGAGTTTTGTTAAGTATCTTAACTTGTTTAGTATATGTTTCTATAGTTTGTTCTTGTTTTTACTAACTCTAACGCTCATGATTCGGATTTTGTTTTGTTTTGTTTTGTCAAGTTTAGCTAGTTAGTATGGATAGTTTGAGCGGAATCTCGGAATACCTTCGTACTTTGGATGAAATGTTCAAGGATACCGGAAGTTCACTGGAAAAGATTGGAGGTATCTCGGAAAAGAGTAAGAAAGATTTGGGGATTGATACGGTTTATATGGAGGAAACGGGTGAAAACAAAGTTCAACTTCCCAAGAAGGGAAGAGTTGTAGTATTCACACAAGCACCTTTAACGGTGTATGATTCGCCACTAATGAGGTTTGGTACGCCTTGTAGCGTAGAAGGAGTAAGTGCTTGAGACGCACAACTTAATATGGCTTATGGAGAAAACTACATTTTGGAGAAGGTTCTTGACGAAATTGGTCATGTACGTTTGGACTATGAAGCATATGGAAGAAGGATGGTTAAAAATCTTAAGGTCAATATTCATGGACACATTTTTGAAACAGATTTTGTTGTGTTAGAAGAAGGGAATGCGGATGAACCTAATGTATGTTTTGGTCGAGACTTTCTTGTCACGACCAAGTGTCAAGTTGATTTTGCAATGGGAGAAATGAGGATTAATATAACTGATTTGGAAGAAGGAAAAGGAGTGAACGAAATGCTAGTGGAGGTTTGTGCCAACATGGAAGAGAAAGAGGTGGAAGTAGTTAAAATGGGGAAAGCAAATCGGAAGAAAACTTCATCAAACAAACTAACCCCAACCACAACCACCAAAAAAAATGATTACACACCATCATCACCTACCACTACAAATACTTTCAAACCTTTAACCGACAAACAAAAAGAAGCTATTTTAGAAAACCTAGAACAAAAGTTTCTTGAGCTTAATGAAAAGAAACCGGTGATAGAGGTACTTCAAGATTATGTGCTTTACCGTAAGAAGTTGGATGTGGTGATGCTAGCGAGGGCTAGGTTGGAAGATAAGAATCTCACGGAGGAGGAGCGAGATAGAATTTTGTTTAGGGGCATGCCACGGAAGGAGAAGGATCCGGGTAATTTTGTGTTGCCAATAAAAGTGAATGGGACTACACCGGTTTATGCTTTAGCCGATACGGGGTCAAGTGTTAATGTGATGCCCTATCCATTGTTTATGACTTTAGGTCTAAGTAATCCGAACCAAATCATTCGAAGCTCACTATGGCGGATAATTCTCAAGCGAAAGCAATGGGAGAGGTGAAGAATGTGAGAGTGCAAATTGGCTATCAACCGTATTTGGCCGATTTTCTTGTCCTAGATATTCCGGTGGACAAGAGTTTACCACTACTATTGGGGAGACCATTCCTACGAACTTGTGGTGCAATTATAGACATGGGAAGAGGCACTATGAATATTGATGATGGGATTTCAAGGCAAACATACTATCCGAAACCAAGAGGACCAACTTTGGAATTTATGGAAGAGTTAGAAGTGATGGAAGCAGATGAGGATTTGACTTGTTTTGAAGTGGGACGTGATATACAAGGAAACCCAATGTATGGACCATTAGCTCCGCCTTATTTTGATATAGAGGACGAAATGGAACGTGCATTAGCGGTGGAACCTTTCTATAACCCATTCAAAAACATACTAGTCTACAAGAAGTTGACCGACTTTTTAGGTTCTTTACCGGTGCAACTTAAGAATTTGGAATGGAGACCCGAGGGGTCGGGCACCTACAAGAGACAAACTGGAGATGGAGAATGGCATGTTAAGTTCGATATACTATGTCCGGACGGAAGAATATTCATGAGAAAGTTCAAAACTTTTGAAACATTCCGTGAGTTGACCGGAAAATTTCAAAGTGAGGACATCCTAAGACAAGAGTATTTCGAAGACTTCTAAGGAGAAGACACGGGACCATAATAAACGAGCAATTATTTGCTTGAATTTCATGAACTATTTCTTTTTTATTTGATGCATTTAGGATTTTTGTTTCTCATTTCAGTTTTACATTTTTATTTTTATGATTGATGATTATAGGTTTTATTAGGTTAAGTTCTAAGATGATGAATGTGTGACTATTTGAGGTTTTGAAAAGCGAATTTAGAGTAATTCAGGGATGTGGAAATCATTGAGGATGTTAGAATGCAATCTAGGAGTAGATTGGACTTAGAAAATTCGAGTGAATAAGGGTTTAAAAGGCAAAAGCCTTATGCAGATTGCATAACCGATCCGGTTTGCGCAGCGCAGCCGACCGGTTGGATTTGGCCAAAAGGAGTAACCGATTCGGTTTCTCTGCAACCGAATCCGGTTACAGTTTCTGTGTTGAAAATTTTTGAAATTTTGAAGAAGACCTTAGAGGGTTCCTTGAACCTTCAGGTTTGTTCTAACACTCTTATATTGTCTTATATTTATGATTTCTACAGAGAATTTTTGTAGGTAGCTCAAGCTCGAGGCCAGTTCCAACGAACCCGCTTGTTACGAAGTTTTGTCAAAGGAACGAGAAGAAGAAAGTCAAGTATCGCTTGAAGACAGAAGCAAATGCCAACTTAAAGTTCAAAGATCTCACCGACGGGGAGAAGCATGCTTTCCGAGAAAGGTTATCGAAATTGCAAAATAGGACATGTTTGGTTCCGAGAGTGATTGATTGGGATTTGTTTGCGGAGTGTGATTGTGAAGATGAGTTGAGAAGAATGATGCGGACATCTTATGTGTATCCAGCGGATGGGGATTCGTTCAATGATTTGTCATGGGAAAGAGCATTTAGCGTCGATGAAGAGGTCTATCGAGAGTGGTGTATGGAGTTCTTTTCAACCATGTATTTTGAAAGAAAGGTGAATGTTAGGAACTTGATGGAGGAAGTTTGTGTTTGGTTTAGGCTTTGTGGACGCGATCATGCTTACACTTTGCCGGCTTTTGGCGTGGCTCTTGGTCTGTATGAGCCACATGAGGTTAATCATAGGTTATTTGAAGCTCACTTTTCGAGGCTTAGGAGGTTTGAAAAAGACTTTCCTAGTATACCCACCTATTGGAATCAGTGGGAGATCCTTCGCTAGGAGGAATGCCGACCATCGATACCATTAATGAGGATACTTCACAAATTGATAGTGACCGGGCCATTTAATAGGTATGGAAGCAGGGACAAATGTCAGAAACCGGACTTATGGGTTATGATGTTATTGGAAGAAACTAAGGACGGTAATGCGATTTGGCAGATAGCCGAGTATTTGTCTAGGAGGGCCCCGGGAATCAAGAGTAATAGCAACATTTGTGGAGGACATTTTGTGACAAGGTTGGCGAAGAATCTTGGGTATTATGTTGATGAGGAATTGGCTAAGTGTGGAGATCCAATGTATAGTGAGATGTGGAGTGCAAAAGGTTTTGGGAATGCTTTGAATAGGAGATTGAAAACCTTGGGGTTATGGGTTGAACCTCGACCACAACAACAACAACAACCACCACACAGCAAAGAAAGTATACCAATGGAGAACGTGCAAGTAGAGGGTACGTCCAAAGAGTTTTGATTCAGGTTTGGGAGAGTGGAACCAACATTTAGATGAGATTCAATGTAGGGATGTGTGGAGAGACTCGATGATGTTGAGAAACAACTACATCAATGATTATTCAATGCCTATCTTTAAACACATGGCTCGTGAAACCAATTACGAGTTGCCACCCTACAATCCACCTAATGTTCCACCATATCCTTTTCCTTACACTTCTTATCCTGGACCCTATCCGTATCCATATCCTGGGTACGCACCATTTCCTCGATCCAAAGCCCGCATATGGTCGATTACACCGAGGTTGGTGGAGCAAGCTATGATGTTGGAAGATCGTCATCAGGAGTTGGAGGAAAGAAGAAGAAGAGGAGAGTTCGTTCGGAGTTTGTGGACGAAAACTATGTAACCGAAAGTGATGATGATGATGAGTATGATGATGAAGAAGGGGATGAGATGAGCGAAGACGACGAGTGATCGTGGATCATTCGTGATTTGTGGTTTCAAAGACAATGGTTATGATGTGTTAAACAATATTATTTTTATCTCTTTAACTATTTCTATAGGATGATTAACATATTTAGCTTGGTTTTATCTTGTTTTTAGTAGCATTTGTTTTGTGTATTGTGTGTTGCAGTTTTTGTTTGCAGGATGGATGTGTCGGAAGCTTATTGATGGTCGAATATTTGGAGTTGGATAACTCACATGCTTTCTTATGACCCAATATGCGCGTTGCATATTCTATCCCGTGGTATCTTTTAACTATTTTTTTTCCATTTTCTTTACTTTGAAGTTCATTTTATTACATTGAGGACAATGCAAAACTTAAGTATGGGGGAGGGAAGAAAATAGGAAAATGATACGCATTTTAATTTTTAGATAACTTTTGGATGCAAGTAATTAGAAGGAATTCGCCCTTGATGGTCTAGTTGTTTTCACACATCATTGATAAATATTAAAAAAATAACTTGGGAATTTCAATGGTAAAATGAGGTTTTAGAAAAATTTTGGATTTGAACCAAATTACGGAAGTAATTCATTTTGGATTCGATAGCATTTTCTAGCACGCATTATAGCCTTTTTCCCACGCAATTGTGAGGTTTCTTTTTGTATAAAACACATCTTTTGTTTTATATTTGCTATGAGTGTGCCGGTGATTATGTCGATTCTAGAACTTGTACTAGTTATGCATTACGGTTAAAATCACTCTCGAGTGATATAAATTTGTTCAAGTGATAAGAGGCATCTTAGGATTTAACCCAAATGGCCTTCCGTTTACATCTAATGATATATTAGCTAGCCACATCGGTTAGTTAACCACCTTTATATGGACCCATTTGTTAGTGCTCATCTTTAGCACTAGATACCTTTAGTTATACCCTTTGAGCCTATCTTTTCATTTGTTAAATCCAGAAAAATACAAAAATATTTTACACTTTAAACTTTAGCCAACCCTTGTCATGTCTATTGGTTTGTAGCTAGTTGTTTGGAATGTTAGATTGTTTTTGATGATTATGAAGAAGCTACACTTTGTTTATAGTGTGTACCATTCTCCATCTTAGATGAAAGAGACGTCTTTCTCGATTTTTGTGGTGTATGCTTACACTAAGTGTGGGGGAACTTAGTTATGAAAAAAAAGTGGTTATAGCCAATGAGCTATATGAAGGATCTTGATTAGCCAATGAGCTAAATTGAGTAATACTATTTGCGGAGATCGATATTTGAAGAGGAGAAATAATCATTTACGGGATTGTGGTTTGTATGATGGCTAGCAACATGGAGGTTTAGACTTGACTTTATTTTCTTTTAACACCAATTTCATAAACCATCCCATGCCTTATCCATACCCTTTATGAACCCTTAGCCTTAACGATATAACCCGAATAAAAGCCCTCTTTGATGAATTTATTTTCTTTGTTTTGATACTTGTACAAGCTTATGGTAAAAAGCATTGATCATGACTAGGCATTGAGTGATTTACATATACCCACCAATATATGAGTGTTGAGTGAATTCTTAAAATCATTCGTGAGGTGTTCTAGTTATGTTATCTAAAGTGTTTGGTTCATTTTTAAAAGTTTTCACATATTAAAAGCAAACCAATGATTATCTCTTTTGGGATGATTGTTACATTTTTGGAACCATGGTGTCAAGGCCATTGAAATCAATCTTTGCAAATGTTAGACCTACTCGAGGGCGAGTAGAGCTTAAGTGTGGGGGAATTTGATAACGCCTAAAATAAACATGTTTTTAGTAGCGTTATTGTTTGTTTTGTGCATGATAATCGGCTATATTTACTCATAACTGTTTCAAAAGTGCAAAAGATGCGTATTGTGTATGTATATGTAGCCAGGTATCACGAATGATGAAGGAATGAAGTTTTTATGCACATTTGGAAGATTCTCGAGGAAGGAAGTCGAGCTAGGAAGCTTTTGGATTCAATGATTGGGAAGCACAATGATTTCTAAGTATCTATAGCAAGGAAAGATCAAATTTTGCCTTGGAAATCATAAGCGAGAGCAAAGAATGAAGCATATAAACAAGAATGTCAACAAAAGTCAAATCAGCAACACCCAACCGTTCGGTCGTGACCCGTAACCGGATCCGGCTGGGCATATGGTCAAATCGCAACGGATCCGGTTGCATGAACCGCAGTTACACAAAGTTGCATTTATTGTTGCCTTAACTCCCCATAATCATTGGAGGCCGATCATTTCTTGATATTAACTTGTTGGGAACGTTTTTGGTCAGTTGAGCAAGCATATTTGGCTATATAATAAACCTAGTCCTAGTTTACTAGGTGTGACACAACTAAAAAGTGTATTAGTTTACACCAAAACTAATACCAACCATATTATTCAGCCCAAAAGCTTAGTTCTTACTGAAAAATGTCCAGGAGCAAGGAGGGAACAATTCTCATCCATAGTTTTGGTAATTTGGAGTTATACGGTGAAATTAGGTGATTGGAGGCACGTGGTTGCTACAATCCACGAATTCTAATTCTTGTAATCGCAAAAGTTTAGGTATTCTATGAACTTTGTTATGGATTTCTATTCTCTTGAATTATTGGAATTACTTTGTTATGATTTGTGTTTAGTTATTATTATCATGGAGTAGTTTTGGGATATACTTGTATGTTGGGATGTAATTAATCATACTAGTGTTCTTATATGTGATGCATGTATATATGATCTTGTTTAAATGAGTTTGTTGGAAAAATACTAGTCTTGGTTTGATTTGTTGATAAAACATGTTTTAAGAAAAGGACCGAAAGGATTTCTCTTGTGTTTTATTCCAAAAAGTTGAGTGACAAACTAGTATGGGGATATGGTGATTGACAACCACCATGTTTGCTTATTAAAACAAGACTAGGAACATTTTCATCACGAAAGGGTCGAAAGATTCGTAAGAACAAATTTAATAAGAACATGTTGCAAACAAATGGAATTTCTAAAGGATAATCATTAGGATAAGGACCGAAAGGATTACCTATATGTTTTTTTTCTTAGAATGATTTTTTCAAACATATACCATGGTTGGGGGATCATTTGCTTATGATTTGTGCATCACATCAAGAGTTTACACCAAACCTTCATGAATACTATTTATGATTGATTATAGACTACACACAAGTATATATATTTCTTATCATTGAATTTCACTATAAACATCACTATTTGAGGAAGCATTGACAAGCTTTCTTGTTGGAATCTTTTCATAAAAACAATTTCAAACACAAAATTCCTTGGGACGATCTCGACTTACCCAACTTTGCTATCACGGACGAGTATACTTGCTCGTATGTGTTAATAGAATTAGACGGTTAAATCGTGTTTATAAATTTTTAAAACTTGCACTACACCTAACACATCATACATCCATAGTCGTTAAACTTCTGTTAATTGGAATAGTCTCATAGCCTTTTCTTTGAATCTTTGTAGTTTCTAACTAAATTTGCATCACTTTAAAATTTATGAAATAAATTCAAAAAATTTAACAAAAACTAACCTTGGTAAAACTAATTTTTTAAGATTACGAATTTTTTTATAAACTTTTTTCTTTTGCTTAAAACTGTTTTTAAATATATCTATCTTTACTAATAAAAAACACATTTTATCATTCCCTCTCATAAAGTTTTTCTAAAAATATCTTTTATTATCCATTTGACACGTGTATAGAGAAGACAACTTTGACTATTTCTTGATTTTAATCAGCTATTTATGGATACCTTCTACTCCGTATTTCATATATTTAAGAGAGTAATAATTTTGAGTTAAAATTAGCATAATTCACATGCAAGGAATGGCTATAAATACGTAAACAAAGAAAAAAACACACATAGTACCTGCTATAAGATTCAAACAAGCTAGAACTACTATAAATCTCATCCAACACTTTGCATTCTACAAGCCATAGCATCAGTTATAATGTGCAACACCCAAGAATAATTTTTCCCACAATTATATATGATAAAGAAAAGTTGACTCATACACTAACTAATATGTTGTATACTCCGTATTATTTTTATCTTAAAGTAATAAAAAAATCATATGTCAGCTGAAGGTCTTATTTCAAAACTATTAAGTTATACTCAAAATTTATACTCTAATACTGGAAGTCATATTTTCTTATAAGTTAAAGTAATCATGGACTCAAACGCATATTAAAAAAATAAAAATAGCAATTAGCTCTTTATTTTGAGCATGATGCATTTCATTTGAAACACGACAATTTGCATTTGCCGCTGAACCAGTTATTATTTAAATTCTATGACTCATATGGAAAGATAATAAAGATAGAATATGTGTTATGTATGTTAATACTCTTAAGTTTTGAAAGTATTAATCTGCTCCTTAATTAGCCTCCATTTGAATTGATATACACCAAAATCTTTTGAATTTGCATTTTTCGAATCTCCCATGCCAGTTTTTATGTTTTAAATAAAAAAATCGTGTGGTGAAAGAATTTGACCAAATAATCTCTCATTAATTCTCATATAATGCATCATTGATTGGCTTTTACACCCATCATTTTCACACACACAAACAAAACTCATTTATAAAGAACTATTTTCTATATGCTTCGTTGCATATAAGTATGCTTCGTTGCATTTAACTATTTAGGTTGAATAGTTATATGCTTCGTTGCATAGTTATGTCTCTTAGATAAGAGGTTGAAAAGTAAACTTTCGTTAGGTTGAATAGTTATATGCTTTGTTACATTTAACTATGCCCATTTTCTTTAATTATCACAATCTATCTCAATTTGCTTCGTTGCATTTAACTATTTTCTAATTTTGTCATATTTATTCTACCTGTTTTACATGAGCCTAATGTGCAAATTGAACTGTTGTCTCACATAGAAGTCAATTACTTACAAAGACCATTTTCAATGCCATCGCTTTTCTTCGATATGATAAGGTATTTCGATTTTCACTATTGGGATATTAAATGTCAAAGATTAAGATTCTCTAAGTAACTCTTATATTAAAAAACAAACATGTGAACCCTTTTGCTACATATGTTCAAAAGGGTATTGCTTTGCTATAAATATTAATGTGTAAGGTTGGAGATCATTTGCAAAGTGACAAAAGTTTAAAAAGTCTAAAAAGTATTTATAACCGTTGGATCATAAATCAAGATCCGATCAAATTACAGTAAAGAGGAAAATCTACACATAGGGGCATGATGGTCATTTTAATAAAAATAATAATCGCTACGCTTATTTCCCATCTCCTTCCCTCTTGTTTCCCACCGAGATCCGACTCTCAAATCGAAGATAAAAGATGATCTCCGGCGATCTTCACCCGTCACCAGACCGTTTCCATCACCATCACCGTCTTCACGCTGTCAACATCACCGGAACCCCAACATCACCGCTCCTGCGTTACAAACAACCACCATCACCGTCATCTTCATTTTGCTGTTGATCGGAGTTATTATCATTTTTAATAACCACTTAACTCAATTTAAATAGTTTTTGAATGATTCAGGGGTAGATTCAGAGGATTCTAATGATGTTAGCATATCAAGTAGTAGTAAGATGTCATCTGTGCCACCAACTCCAAGTAGTGAAGGCGAGATTTTGCAGTCATCCAAATTAAAAAAGCTTTAACATTTCAGATCTAAAGATGGCGACAACAAACTTTTGTCCTTATAGCGTGTTGGGAGAAGGTGGGTTCGGGTCGGTTTTTAAGGGCTGGATTGATGAACAATCTTATGTTGCTATTAAGCCTGTAGTAGTATTAGGTAATGATTTGTAGTTGAAATGTGATAGGTTTAATGATGCACACCAATTGCTCAACGAAATGCTTCAACCGGATTTTGAGGTTTTAGCTAATGAAATGACATTAAATGTTGGTTTTCCAGTTTTGTTGATGTGATGAATGGGTTGTGGGTGTTTGACAATTATAGGGACGAGACGTGCTTGAGGAACATATCAATGTATTTTGCATTTGGAAGGTTGTTTCATAGATGCACAACTGACTTCTTTTTCACAATTTTATAAGTAAGAATGATAGGTTCATCAGTTAGTTTATTTGTGTTCATTTGTGTTATCATAGGTTCATCAGTTAGTTTATGTTTTTTTTAGTTGATGAACATTAGTTTTTTTTGTTCATCATGTTTTTGGTTCATCAGTTATTGAATTTTAGCTATTATGTTATCATAGGTTCATCAGTTTGTTTATTTTAGCTATTATGTTATCATAGGTTCATCAGTTAGTTTATTTGTGTTATCATAGGTTCATCGTGTTTATGCCTTTTTAGTTGATGAACATTATTTTTTTTCATCATGTTTTTGGTTCATTAGTTATTGAAAAAATAGTGTTCATCAGTTATTTTTTTAAATTGTTCATCAATTATTTTTTATAACGTTCATCAGTTATTTTTTGATGACGTTCATCAGATATTTTTGATAACGGATTTGAGTGATTCAAATTTCCAGAGAAAGAACGGCCAAAACGCTACAACTTTCGTGTTTTAAGTTTTGAAAAATTCGGCCTTTAAACTAGACAAAATTAGAGCCGAAAATGCCGAAAATTTCAAGAAAATCAACACCCACTTAAAAAGTTGATAAAAAAGTTGCGATTCATATATCATAATGCATACCAAACTAAAGAGAATTAAATTTAAAAAATTATGGTGAAATCGGTTTTTCATAAAACTTTTTCGTTTGAAAGTAATTAACTTTAAAGTTTTGGGGTGGAATAAAAAAAATTAGTTAAAATGACCAAAATGCCCTATAACCGAATTTAATAACAAAAAGGGAAGAATTAGGTAGGGAGACACGTGACACTAGATGATAGGCTTTTTAGACTTTTTAATATATCGTATCTCTAATGTGTAATTGTAGCTTTTAGGTAAACACAAGTAACTCATCTTATTAGATGTTTGACTAATGAAAGAACATATTCAAATACTTAGTGAAGAACATTGCCTAAAAAAACTTTTCTTAGGCTGTCATTTGAGGAATGTCATTTAAAGTATATGTAAATAGTCAATATATATTATTTTAGGAATGTGAAATTCATCATGTAGCAGTTTAGACTAATTTAGAGATGTACAAATCATCAAGTAGCAACTTATAATTTATCAAATTAATCACTATTTCTGCAATGAGTATGTGTTCATCAATGCATGTATATCATAATGGCATTCTATACCAGTTCGTTAGTTCAAGGCCAACATATTCTTGAGAACTACAAAGTCCATTGCTTAGTTAACGCTTTTACTTGGAAATATAGATATTTAGTTGCCTTTTTAACATTATAACATGTTTGGGGTATTGCCACCATGGCCTAATAGAAATGTAGTAATATTATGAGAATAGTTAGAAGATGATAATATTATGTGGCACGATGTACAAAGATAATGAGTCAAGAGAGGTACTCGATTATTGGTTGGGTTGGGTTGGCCTACAATGATACTAAACCAATTAGTCTTAACTGTATGTAATTTTTCTTGAGATGGAGTTATGAAGATAGATTGTTTCAAGCCGTTAAGATATGCATTGTGAAATACAAGGTTGAAAAGTTAATGAGGCTTCTGCACACCCACCTATCTTCATAAAAATCGAGTGTCATCATATGGTTTCAATGACTATGATTGTTTTTCAAGGTTTCACTCCTTGATCTTTAAGTTATAACGAGCTAAATGTGACATGTTATGATTGTTTATAAAGTGTTTGTTTTTTAGTTGTGATTCATGTCAGGTTTTTTGGGTGTTTAGAAGATTATAGTTATTTAAAGATTTATATATAGTGTTTCGATTGGATGTAGTTTTTCTGGCAAGAATATTTTAAGGTTTTTAGTTGTGATTCATGTTGTAGAAGAAGTAAACTTAAACATATCGGGGTTCAATTGGGCAATTTCATATCTCCCACTATTTTAGTTGGAGATTTTATATATATCTAAACATGCATTAAAAATATTGTACATTATGCATTTAATACTTAGACTTTGAGTATACATGAAATTAATCATGAAAATAGGGTGATATATGAAATTAATTCTTTAAATAATTAGTGTTTCAATTGGCTTATTAAAACGCTCGAGTAGTTTTAAAAGGCCCATAAAATTCTGCATAAATATGCCAATAAGCCCCATTTGTTAGAGTGTTGAAATAAATCATTAAGCTTCCAAAATAAGCTAATCCAAATACGCTCTAGGCTAAGTTTGAACTCGATCCAATATTTAGATTAATCCAACGTTGAGTTAATTTTACCCCAAAAATATTAATAGAGACATGATAGTTTTATCCAATTTTTGAAGGTTTAGTGTCAAATACTAAGGGTGGTGGCAACCATGCCTAACAAGTTTTTTCATGCCTAATCACCCACAAATAATATCTTTCCATCTCATCTCATACCAATCTCATACCTAACAATATATTTTTTAGTGGCAACCATGCCTAACCCATACCTCATATATTTTTTTTTAGCATGCAACGGCTCTTTTTTAAATGCCAACGTTCACATTTGTTGCCATGCCAAATCGGTAAACAATACCGAATATCCACACCGATGCTCCAAACCGAACCATGACGATTTAGTCGCATTGCATACACCGATCGGCATGCTTCATGCCTAAAGCATGCCGAACCCCGTTGCCAGTCCCCTAAGTAAAAATATATATTGTACTCTCAAGGTCTTGAGATCTTGGTATTTTCATGTAATAAATTTCTAAAGCAATAATTTGAATCAAGTGACAAGATTGAAGAAAATGCATGCACAAGTTTCAATGCCAAATTTCGCATCTTTTACAAGGTAAGTAGTTTAAATCCACATACAAAATAAAATATTTTATCTTACTTTGTCTTTACACATGGCCAACTATATGTAGTCGTCTCTTGCGTTAGGAACAAAATATAATTGAAGATGGTTATTTGTGACGAAGACCGAAACCTCACAAACAAATCAACCAACGTAGTTTACAAAGAAGTGTTACACAATATGGGATCTCAACTACATGTATATGTATCTCATGTTAGTAGAAAACAAGAATTGAAGATGGTTATTTTTTTTCCGGCTATTTGACTTTTGTGCTCATTATTACGTACTTGATACTTTATATTTGCTTATCCAAATGTGGTTCTTTCTAACATCTAGCTATGCAATTTCATTCATTACTTTTTTTCACTGTTTCTTTAAGATACCCGTGAATTTCACGGGTCTTTTAGCTAGTTTAAATTAAAATGAACTTTACATTTTGGGTTCATTGATACAACATTTATGTTACTTAACTATCCAAAAATATGCGTTCATTAACTTTGAAAATATGAAATGTAATCTAAATTATAAGTTAAGTAACCAAAATTAGCAAAATGACCCGTACGTGAAACACATTTTCAGAAAAGTTCCATGATATACGGCGTATGAAAATCTGGCGATACGCTGTATTTAAAAGATACGCAAAATACGCTTGGAATATTCTTTCTTCATCAGCACTCAAGATATCTGGAATACGGCGTATCAAGCTTCTTCATACGCCGTATCGTGTGCCCTAATTTGAAATTATAAATAAAAGCCCTAGCCGGGTTTGTAACATATCATTCACACACCACTCATCACCACATCTGAGTTCCAGTCATCACCCTAGCCATATCGTGTTGTTTTCTGGTAAGATATCACCTTCTTCCCGAGCTTCTCTATCATTCTGCAGGTCGCATACCTTAATGATACATCTCATCTCATAATTTATAATGTTTGTATAACATTTATATTGCGTCATTTCAGTATACCACCTCTTTTAGTTGTCGGACTAAATGAAGAACAAGCCATTGAGCAAGCCAATGGGGACATTTTGATCTTTATATCAGGATTTAATCCTATGAAGAATTCCATCTCCGGGTATGTGATTTTCCGGTCCTATCTTCATATTTACCTACATCAAGTTATAATATTGCAATTGCATGGTGCTTTTAGTTTTGTGTCAAATACTATTACAAACTCTTTATCCTTTATATCTGTATATGCAGACGGCAGGAGAAGACACTCATGAAGCTTATTGTCAGTGCTGAGACGGATAAAGTTCTTGGTGCATCAATGTGTAGGCCAGATGCAACATAAATTATGCAGGTAGATTTAATCACTTTTAATGCTTCAAAAACTGTAAATGCACTCACTTGTGGTTTTTACTATGATTTTGTGTGATTCGATCAAGGGAGAGGTTTGGTATGTCAGGCTTAGGCTTGGTTCTTACCTTGGCAAGCTGAGAAAACTTGGTTCTCAACCAGCTTATCAAAGGCTGCAGCCTTGGGTCTTGGGTTTGTTTTTAAAGGTTCCGACAAGCATAAAGTTCGACCTCCAAATGAAGTTACAAATAACCCCTATCGAAACATCAATTAGTAGCTAAGAGGTTACAAAAGTACAAGTCACTAGAGGGCTAAATTCTCAAGTGACTTATATGCTTGTATCATACTTGTCTCATCTAGGAATTTTCCGGTACTAAGGCTCATATTCATCTGAGACTGTTCGTTAAAAATCCGTTTTCATATGAATGGGTTGCTTGGGTCATGCTAAATTTTTAACGGGGGTCAAACTTGCAATACAATAAAAATAGCTAAATAGAAACGACGGAATGGGTTGAAAGGCGCACAAACCTTATGTTTGTAATAGTACCTGACACACCTATTTATATAACATTTACAATGGTGGGTAAGATGTGTTTAAACTGAGGCTGATATTAATAAGCGACATGGAGAACAGACCCCGTTACTGAGATATGACAACTCTTTTTTAAAGTCATAGTAATAAGAATTGTGTCGTCTAACTTCATTCACAAAGAAATAGTGTAAGTGGAAGGGTATACAGTTGTCGTTATAAAAAACGAACGAAAGCGTATAAAAATGGATAAAGAAGTATAAAAACGGAAAAAAAGGTACAAAAACGGAACTTCTAACGTATTAATAGTTAAATAAATAATAAAAAAAAAATTAGAGACTAAATTCGTGATACTATAAAAATTAGGGACGAAAATGTATAAAAATTTGAGGTCTAAAAAAATTAGGGACTAAATTCGGGATACCTCACAAACCATAGAGAGCTTACTTTTAAACATAAGAGCACAAGGTATGCGGTGTTATTGGTGTGCCAAATGCATGCCATTCGTGTGCCAACCATACCGGAGCATCGTGCCATTCGTGAGCCAAACGTTTTGAGCCAATGCAATGGCTCAAGCCATTTGCATTCTTGTGTTTTTTTCTTTTCTTTTTTTGTTTATTGTATATGAGGGTGTTTTAGTTATTGGTGTGTTATTGGGAGGTGTATGATGTGACGCTGACATGACATACCAATAACGTGTTAATAGCTCCTCCCATACCTTTTGCTCTAAGAGGGTATTTATGAAATTTGACTTTTTTTTTTTGCAAAGAAACAAAAAGAAGTCACAGCAGTACAATAGGCATCAGTCGCCCAAGAAATTAGATAGATTAGTGCCTTACACACTGTACTTAACATGTACTTGTTTCTTACAAATGTAGGGACTCATGTCGATATTTTAGAGGAGTCGCTTAAACTCATCCAGGGCAGAGTCGCCTCGGGTCATTGTGGAAAAAAAAGGTCACTTGGGGTAAGTACGATTGTACTATTGGGTCAAGTAGGGAATTAGCTTTATGTATTATTTAACATAATAATTGCGTGAACTTGAACCCGTAACCATGTGGCAGTCGAGACTAGTTGAGCTTTTCTTCTCTTATGTATAAACCGGTATTATTTGCAACACTTTTCAGACTTTTCTTTGACCATTATAAGATTTTCACTGTGCGAGGGTTGAACCTTGATTTGTTGTGATACGTGAGTTGTCCACCAATCAAGACTCCGAATGCATTAGCCGCATCATACGAGGTGAGTAGCCCGGCCACTTACAAGACGATGAAGGAATGGCACGAGCAAGCAGACTTGGCCCAAGATTCGTTGGACAAAGCGGCTAAAAAGATGAAGAAATGGGCTGATGGGAAAAGGAGACACATTGAGTTCGAGGTCGGAGATCAAGTGATGGAAGTTATGGGTCTAAGTAAAAATGTGAAAAAATCATAGTCCAAAAAAAATTAGTAGACTTGTATTTATATTTTGCTACATTATAGATTGCACTACTCAACAACTATCGAGCCGTTAGCAACATGATAATAAGAAAATAATGCTTTAAAAGTTTATACCACACTTTGTCACATTTCAACCTGATTATGAAATAAGTGCAACGTCATATTCAGCTTAGTTAGAATGAATAAGCAGTCTATCATTAGTAGTAAGGATGAGTGTTCTTGACTGAATATTTGCCTATACAACCAATCGGTGAAGAACAAAGAGCGAAAACAACATGGCAAATTAATTGTAAACATCACGCCTTTAGTCCTAAGAACTTTCAATATATATTGAAGATATATGATATAGCCGGTCAACAAAAGACAAACACTCTATAATCAATGATACATATACTTTTCTGTTTACATCCCCACTTCCGAGAGTATATAAGAACCGCATGGGCATTCCAAACAATTTTAAAAGAACTGAATTCCGTCATACAAACCCTATGAGAATCGGTAACGATCCTTACAACTCTCTCATCCGGCATTATTGTCATCAAAGAACAAGTTCAAGCAGGTAACTGAAGCCTTACATTGTTCTTCCAGCTGCATTGTAAATGGGAAACCGTCACCACACAGATTATCAGCGATAGTCACAAAAAGTGTAAATGGAACATTTGTCCCCTGAGATTGCAAATTGGACGGGTCTAACAAGTCAGAATGGGTCATTTTGATACGGGTCTAAATATAGGCGACTATTGCCTCATTTGACCCGTTAGACCCATTTGATCCATTTCTTATTTAGAAAACTTTCTAAGTTTACTCATTTGATGTATTAGATATGAAAATATCCCGAATCGGTCCATTCATAAGTAAATGGGTAGAAATTGCCAAATCTAATGGTATAACATGTAATCATTTAGTTTATGACATGTTGCATTTACCTTTCGAAGTAGTAATAGAAGAAATCAGCATAGAGCAACGTCTGGACTAACCCTGCTATCCAAGCTGCAACACCAGACAAAGTATTAACATAGTCCATAAGGCTCGTGAATTCGATATGAATGAAAACACTGGCTTCTTATATTAACGGTTAAACAACATCTTTAGTGTGAATTAAAGCGAGAAAGAGAGACATACTGATCCAATGGACATAATGTGGTTCAGTGAAGTAACGGTAAATCCAGTTCAGAATGTATAAACCTCGGTATGCGCTGCAAAAAGAAATACAGATTTAGTTTCTATCCGCATAAAACCTTAGATGTTCAAAATATACAACGCACTTGTATCTGAACGGCTGAACCTATAATGCAATTCGAATTAGTACTGCAAAGTATATTACCCAAGAAGAAAAACATATTGGCCAGTCAAGTTATCGATGTTTCTTGTTCTTTGCAGCAAGACTAGCTGAGGAAGTATCGCAACTGCTTCCAGATATAAGGAGAATGTCCACATTACCTGCTCAAAAGACATTGTTAAATAATCAGTGATAAAAACGTTAGGTGGCAATCCCGTTAAATAGATATTAAAACATTATAAATTTTGTATTTGGCACACAGATTATTTAACAAAAAGTCGGCAACTATAATTTCTACCCCTAACACATCTGTTTGACCTATTATCCAACCCGCCCATGTTGCTGATTTTCCACCACCTCCAATATAAACCAAAAATAACTTTCATAAAAACTTTGCCAGGTTGATATGGTGCCTTTTTGTAAGGTGATTTGAGACAGTAGAACACGATATGAACTAAACTGAATACTGTAAGTAGCAAGGTTTTAATACCTCTTTGAAAGTTAACTTCTCGTGAACAAGTAATGCCAAAAGCAAACAAGGCAGCATGAGGATATAATGACGAAAGGTGTCCTGATCTTTATCATAGGATCTACGAACAACCCTGTGATATCTTATGTACCATACAATAGAGAAAGAGCTCCCAAGGAAGATCAACTTCATGACGGTATTGTAAACTGAGATAAAATCTGTAAATATATCCAAGTAGCGAGTGACAAAGACCAGCGCATAGAGTTCCTGAGTTTTCAATGATACACCTGCATATAACGCAAGTAAAAGATCAAAGACAGTTGCATGAACTTATGGTCAATACAGAGTATAATGTTCAGTATTTAACATGTTTGCCTATCAACCCTAGCCTCATTTATAGGAGTTCTTGGTTAGGTTGATTTCATACAATACTGCTTAAAAATAAAGCAAATGTGCATTTACTACAAATAGTTAAGTGTTGGAAATGTAAAGCATCGACTTACGGTCACTACAGTGTAAATAGCATAGTGTTCAACAATCATCATACAACTTTCTAAAATGTTAGACAAAAGGTGGGACAGCTAGCCTACAAAAATGACTTATCAACAAGCTAGCAGTCGCAGAAGATACATGCAAACAATGTTGCTAAAAACGGAAGAAAATGTGCATTTTTTCTCTCAAGTCATCATTTAGATAGTCTTAATCAGGTCAAATGCAATCGAAGTAACTCCCTAGTCCCACCTGCATACTAATGTGCATAGTAAAATATCTCTTAAGTCACAAGTATACATGCAAAGCCTCGTACACATTTCCTATTACTCGCTAGATATCCTAATAAAAACAAGCCAAATAAACAATGACTCATTTGTTTACACCATTTTCCATTTAGAGGTCCGTGATTCATCTTTTTTACTATATGACGGGATCCACGGTGAACAAATAAATGATCAAAATAGTTCGACCTAACGAATGCATAGAAAGTAAGGAGTTCACCTCAGGCAAAAAAAAACTAAAAACCACACCCTATAAAACACAAACTACCAATGATAAATTTAAACCTTAAGGATGTATGAAAAACTAAACTGAACATTAAACAATGTAACAGCCACACACATAACATTGCCCTCGGTACATTCACGAAAATTCCATAATGTCTCTGCACTTGGCTAGTACGGAGTACTAAGATTTCCCAACAACTAAGATCTCTGCATTGTGAGGTCAGAGGTGGAAATTTGACCACTATACGCCAACTGAACTAATCTGTATACCAACCTAACGGCTATCAAATAACATTTCCAGTGCTACATTACGGTCATAATCCAAACTCTCCAGCTACTAGGATTTTCAAACAACTATAAACATTCACACAATCCGCTAAAAAGCAAAATACATCATAGACAACGCTTAGGACGACGTAAATCATATAAAACAATCACCTAAACCTCTTCCATTTCATCAAAATACCACCAAACCATTATCAAAATCCACTTCAATTCATCACACGCCCACACTTATCACAAATCACTTACTTCTGAGCATCTGCTAAACACTTAAACCGATGTAACATTTCCAATAGTACATTACATTTGTTGTAAAGGCTATGTTTGGCGACAAGCTTTTTGGAGCGTTAAGCGTTTTTAGAATATAATACTTTGTTTGGAAACGAGCATTTAGCCTTTGGTTTTTAATAATCAAAATCCTATTTAAAATGGCTAATATATGATGCGTTTAGCTATCACGGCATTTTACACCTTTATAACTAAAGCTACACTTATGTTACCAAAAGCATTTATAGAACAAACAGTTATTACTGACACCTATTGCTAATTTTCCTCCACATTGAACCAACCTAATATCCACTTAAACAACCTAATATCCACTTAAACAACATTACATTCGTAATTCACCAACTACTAGCTTTACCAAACAACTAAGCAAAGGAAAGGATTTAATACGCAAAACACTCGCTACATGTGTTCTACTAGTTCTGCCAAACATACCAAAACAGACGCTTTTAGACTTTGTTTCAACACTCCTATTAAACTTTTAGCAGTTACAATATAATGCTTGTTTGGCAAGGAGCATGGACCTTGTTTAAACGCTCCTATCTAACAAAGAACAGTTTCTCTCTGCAACACTCTTATAAAACAAACAGCTACTACTAGTTTTACCAAACATAACTATACACATTCTGCTAAACACATGATTAAATCGCGTAAGCATTAACTAAACAATAAATTCGGGCAAAATTGAGCAGCAACGCAAAAACACTCGCTACATGTGTTCTACCAGTCCTATTTGAAACGAGCGTTTAAACAAACCTAATAAACTTTTAGCGTTTAGAATATAATGCTTGTCTGGCAAAAAAAGGCTCCTACCTAATATAGCTCTACATCGCTCTTATAAAACAAACAGCACATTATTCAATAAACACATTACATTCACAATTAAATCCATACTCTTAGCTTCACCAACTACTAGCTTTAACAAACAACTACTAGCTTGTTTGGCAACGAGCGTGAACCTTGTTTAAGCGCTCCTATCTAATATAGCTCTACAACGCTCTTATAAAACAAACAACTACTACTAGTTTTACTAAACACATTCCGCTAAACACATGATTATGTACAACGCGTATTCGGATGACCGCGTAAATCGCGTAAGCATTAACTAAACAATCACATCACTTAACACATTGCGCAAAAAGCGAAAACACATTCGTAACTTCCGTACACTCTCCGCATTCATAAACAACTCAACACATTGCCGCCATTCCATAAAAATCCAAAACACATAATCACAGACAACGCGTAACGCGATAATCGCGTAAACTAAATTCACTACACTTAAACAATCACATCACCTAAAAAAACAAAAATTAGGTCAAAAATGATATATACCAGCACATGACTTAATGGTGTGAATTTTGAGCAGCAAAACTAATACACTCGCTAAATGTGTCATATCACCTGCTAATCTGAATATATTCATTTTTTTTTTATAAACTTTAATTCAGATTTTTTATATAAAACAAAAAAAGTTATATAAATTCGAACAGATCTGCTTATTATATAAACAGATCTCTCCGATTGATTTGATTTGAGTGTGTGTGTGTGTGTGTGTGTTTTTAGGTGTTTTGGTGTGTGTAAAATTGGGGGAGATGATGATGATGAGTGTTGATGGAATCGGGTCGGGTCGGGTTTTTTTTTGTTTGTTTGGGTTTTTTGTTTGGTCTGAATATAAACAGATGTGTGATGAAAGGGGAGTGGGTGAGCAGTGGTGATGATGATGATGAATGGAATTGATTTTTTGAGTTTGCTTCACGTTTTTTAGTTATGTGATTTTACGTATCTCAATTCAGATTTTTTTGAGTTTGCTTCACGTGTTGAGGCTAAGAAAACGTATCTCAATCCGACCATATTAAAAACTCGGTTGGTCGGGTTCGGATCTATTCGGGTCGGGTCTTATAAAAAATATATAAAACAAATAAAAAAACTCTTATTCGAAGTTAATCCAGACCCAAACCCGAAGTACCAAACATACGTAAAACCCGGTATCGACTTTATTTAAGATTCTGTTACTCGTGCACACCAGAATCCAGTAGCGGCACTGCATTCGACGAAACCTCGACCAAACCGGCCACTAAAATTACCAGGTCCGGTCATGCTAAATAGATTTCGTCGCCGTGCCGACCTATCTAACCTGCTTATTAAACGGGCGTCAAGTCGAGTATGAAAATAACCGTCGACCACCAACCTGCTTTAAGATTTTTTCATAAACTCAAAATTATTTATATTTTATTATGCGAAGTTAAATGCGAAACGTTAACCCAACAACATGTTTAATTGTAGCAGAGATTCGGTTGCTTGTTTTGTATAAAATCGAAACCAACCGAAAATTTCGTTTTGATTTTAGAAACCATTCTTCGGCTTTGTGGTCGGTTTGATTTTTCTGTTGTCTGCGGTTTTTTCGGTTTCTACATTTACATCGCTTTGCTTTTTTCAAAGTAGATTTGACATATATCATAAATAGAACCATATCTTAAACCGCATACCGGTACAACGGTACTAAACCGTAAAGAACTCTAAATCAAGCGCCAACATTCTCAAAGTTGCTTCTAAGTTCCAAGGATTTGTTAGAACAGCCGAAATCGGAAACAATCACGCCAGCAGAAACGAAAAAGAACGACATGTTAACAAGATCTTCAATCATTGATGTAATTGACTGATCTTCATCAAGAACAACCATTAACATTCAAACTTAATGTGTTCATTCATAGACTTATTTTACCTTAAAACATTTCCATGGTGATGATATTGTTATGAAATAAAATATTAAGCAAGAGTTATCATATTTGAAATGGCGCCATTGATAAATCCAGTAATGTAAAAGATAAGATATCAAGATACGACTTATATTATTTATGAATAACGCAAGATATATTATTTTGACTTTAAACGCGGTCTTTCTATCGGTTTCGCTTTTAAAGTTTTAAAACCAAAACCGGTAACCAAAACTTCGTTTTCAAAATATAAAACCGAACCGCTTTGCCTTGAACCGGGCTGGCTTTTTGGTTTTCGGCTCTTGGTTTAGGTTCGGTTTTTCGCTTTTGCACACCTTAATACCGCTTAACTACCGGGAATGCGACAACTTTGTGGAGCAATAGCGTAACATAT
>OU343217.1:296812543-296835029 GCA_910596185.1 Chrysanthemum makinoi | reverse complement strand
TGAACAGGATTGTGGAAGAAGGGTGCGGCGTCCATATTCAGCTTAGTTGAATGAATAAGCAGTCTATCATTAGTAGTAAGGATGAGTGAACATGACTGGACTATTTGCCTATACAACCAATGGGTGAAGAACAAAAGAAGCGAAAACAACATGGCAAATTAATTGTAAACATCACGCCTTTAGTCCTAAGAACTTTCAATATATATTGAAGATATAGCGTGCCATACGGTCAACAAAGACAAACACTCTATAATCAATGATACATATACTTTTCTGTTTACATCCCCACTTCCGAGAGTATATAAGAACCGCATGGGCATTCCAAACAATTTTAAAGAACTGAATTCCGCATACAGCAACCCTATGAGAATCGGTAACGATCCTTACAACTCTCTCATCCGGCATTATTGTCATCAAAGAACAAGTTCAAGCAGGTAACTGAAGCCGCATTGTTCTTCCAGCTGCATTGTAAATGGGAAACCGTCACCACACAGATTATCAGCGATAGTCACTAAAAGTGTAAATGGAACATTTGTCCCCTGAGATTGCAAATTGGGCCGGGTCTAACAAGTCAGAATGGGTCATTTTGATCACGGGTCTAAATATGGCGACTATTGCCTCATTTGACCTGTTAGACCCATTTGATCCATTTCTTATTTAGAAAACTTTCTAAGTTTACTCATTTGATGTATTAGATATGAAAATATCGATCGGTCCATTCATAAGTAAATGGGTAGAAATTGCCAAATCTAATGGTATAACATGTAATCATTTAGTTTATGACATGTTGCATTTACCTGTAGTAATAGAAGAAATCAGCATAGAGCAACGTCTGGACTAACCCTGCTATCCAAGCTGCAACACCAGACAAAGTATTAACATAGTCCATAAGGCTCGTGAATTCGATATGAATGAAAACACTGGCTTCTTATATTAACGATTAAGCAACTTCTTTAGTGTGAATTAAAGCGAGAAAGAGAGACATACTGATCCAATGGACATAATGTGGTTCAGTGAGTAGCGGTAAATCCAGTTCAGAATGTATAAACCTCATTATGCTGCAAAAAGAAATACAGATTTAGTTTCTATCCACATAGAAACCTTGGATGTTCAAAATATACAATGCACTTGTATCTGAACGGCTGAACCTATAATGCAATTCGAATTAGTACTGCAAAGTATATTACCCAAGAAGAAAAACATATTGGCCAGTCAAGTTATCGATGTTTCTTGTTCTTTGCAGCAAGACTAGCTGAGGAAGTATCGCAACTGCTTCCAGATATAAGGAGAATGTCCACATTACCTGCTCAAAAGACATTGTTAAATAATCAGTGATAAAAACGTTAGGTGGCAATCCCGTTAAATAGATATTAAAACATTATAAATTTTGTATTTGTACATGATTATTTAACAAGTGGCGGCTATAATTTCTACCCTAACACATCTGTTTGACCTATTATCCAACCCGCCCATGTTGCTGATTTTCCACCACCTCCAATATAAACCAAAAATAACTTTCATAAAAACTTTGCCTGGTTGATATGGTGCCTTTCTGTAAGGTGATTTGAGACAGTAGAACCACGATATAGACTAAACTGAATACTGTAAGTAGCAAGGTTTTAATACCTCTTTGAAAGTTAACTTCTCGTGAACAAGTAATGCCAAAAGCAAACAAGGCAGCATGAGGATATAATGACGAAGGTGTCTGATCTTTATCATAGGATCTCTGAACAACCCTGTGATATCTTATGTACCATACAATAGAGAAAGAGCTCCCAAGGAAGATCAACTTCATTATTGTAAACTGAGATAAAATCTGTAAATATATCCAAGTAGCGAGTGACAAAGACCAGCGCATAGAGTTCCTGAGTTTTCAATGATACACCTGCATAAGCATAAGTAAAAGATCAAAAGACAGTTGCATGAACTTATGGTCAATACAGAGTATAATGTTCAGTATTTAACATGTTTGCCTATCAACCCTAGCCTCATTTATAGGAGTTCTTGGTTAGGTTGATTTCATACAATACTGCTTAAAAATAAAGCAAATGTGCATTTACTACAAATAGTTAAGTGTTGGAAATGTAAAGCATCGACTTACGGTCACTACAGTGTAAATAGCATAGTGTTCAACAATCATCATACAACTTTCTAAAATGTTAGACAAAAGGTGGGACAGCTAGCCTACAAAAATGACTTATCAACAAGCTAGCGTTGCGCAGAAGATACATGCAAACAATGTTGCTAAGCGAGGAAGAAAATGTGCATTTTTTCTCTCAAGTCATCATTTAGATAGTCTTAATCAGGTCAAATGCAATGAAGTAACTCCTAGTCCCACCTGCATACTAATGTGCATAGTAAAATATCTCTTAAGTCACAAGTATACATGTAAAGCCTCGTACACATTTCCTATTAAAGCTAGATATCCTAATAAAACAAGCCAAATAAACAATGACTCATTTGTTTACACCATTTTCCATTTAGAGGTCCGTGATTCATCTTTTTACTATATGCGGGATCACGGTGAACAAATAAATGATCAAAATAGTTCGACCTAACGAATGCATAGAAAGTAAGGAGTTCACCTCAGGCAAAAAAAAACTAAAAACCACACCCTATAAAACACAAACTACCAATGATAAATTTAAACCTTAAGGATGTATGAAAAACTAAACTGAACATTAAACAATGTAACAGCCACACACATAACATTGCCCTCGGTACATTCACGAAAATTCCATAATGTCTCTGCACTTGGCTAGTACGGAGTACTAAGATTTCCCAACAACTAAGATCTCTGCATTGTGAGGTCAGAGGTGGAAATTTGACCACTATACGCCAACTGAACTAATCTGTATACCAACTAGCGGCTATCAAATAACATTTCCAGTGCTACATTACGGTCATAATCCAAACTCTCCAGCTACTAGGATTTTCAAACAACTATAAACATTCACACAATCCGCTAAAAAGCAAAATACATCATAGACAACGCTTAGGGCGGCGTAAATCATATAAAACAATCACCTAAACCTCTTCCATTTCATCAAAATACCACCAAACCATTATCAAAATCCACTTCAATTCATCACTGCGCCCACACTTATCACAAATCACTTACTTCTGAGCATCTGCTAAACACTTAAACCGATGTAACATTTCCAATAGTACATTACATTTGTTTGGGCTATGTTTGGCGACATTTTGGGCGTTAAGCGTTTTAGAATATA
Organism: Chrysanthemum makinoi; assembly: GCA_910596185.1. NCBI lineage: Eukaryota > Viridiplantae > Streptophyta > Magnoliopsida > Asterales > Asteraceae > Chrysanthemum > Chrysanthemum makinoi. The sequence goes on along the minus strand of OU343217.1, from coordinate 296,831,799 downwards.
ATACTTTGTTTGGAAACGAGCATTTAGCCTTTGGTTTTTTACAATCAAAATCCTATTTAAAATGGCTAATATATGATGCGTTTAGCTATCACGGCATTTTACACCTTTATAACTAAAGCTACACTTATGTTACCAAAAGCATTTATACAAACAAACAGTTACTACTGACACCTATTGCTAATTTTCCTCCACATTGAACCAACCTAATATCCACTTAAACAACCTAATATCCACTTAAACAACATTACATTAAGTAATTCACCAACTACTAGCACCAAACAACTAAGCAAAGGATTTATCGCATAAAACACTACGCTACATGTGTTCTACTAGTTCTGCCAAACATACCAAAACAGACGCTTTTAGACTTTGTTTCAACACTCCTATTAAACTTTTAGCAGTTACAATATAATGCTTGTTTGGCAAGGAGCATGGACCTTGTTTAAGCGGCTCCTATCTAACAAAGAACAGTTTCTCTCTGCAACACTCTTATAAAACAAACAGCTACTACTAGTTTTACCAAACATAACTATACACATTCTGCTAAACACATGATTATCAGCGTAAGCATTAACTAAACAATAAATTAGGGCAAAATTGAGCAGCAACGCAAAAACACTCGCTACATGTGTTCTACCAGTCCTATTTGAAACGAGCGTTTAAACAAACCTAATAAACTTTTAGCGTTTAGAATATAATGCTTGTCTGGCAAAAAAAGGCTCCTACCTAATATAGCTCTACATCGCTCTTATAAAACAAACAGCACATTCCGCTAAACACATTACATTCACAATTAAATCCGTACACTCTTCGCCTTCACCAACTACTAGCTTTAACAAACAACTACTAGCTTGTTTGGCAACGAGCGTGAACCTTGTTTAAGCGCTCCTATCTAATATAGCTCTACAACGCTCTTATAAAACAAACAACTACTACTAGTTTTACTAAACACATTCCGCTAAACACATGATTATGTACAACGCGTATTCGGATGACCGCGTAAATCGCGTAAGCATTAACTAAACAATCACATCACTTAACACATTGCGCAAAAAGCGAAAACACATTCGTAACTTCCGTACACTCTCCGCATTCTCAAACAACTCAACACATTGCCGCCATTCCATAAAAATCCAAAACACATAATCACAGACAACGCGTAACGCGATAATCGCGTAAACTAAATTCACTACACTTAAACAATCACATCACCTAAAAAAACAAAAATTAGGTCAAAAATGATATATACCAGCACATGACTTAATGGTGTGAATTTTGAGCAGCAAAACTAAAACACTCGCTAAATGTGTCATATCACCTGCTATATTCATTTTTTTTATAAAATTTAATTCAGATTTTTTATATAAAACAAAAAAAGTTATATAAATTCGAACAGATCTGCTTATTATATAAACAGATCTCTCCGATTGATTTGATTTGAGTGTGTGTGTGTGTGTGTGTGTGTTTTTAGGTGTTTTGGTGTGTGTAAAATTAAGGGGATGATGATGATGAGTGTTGATGGAATCGGGGTCGGGTCAGGTTTTTGTTTGTTTGGGTTTTTGTTTGGTCTGAATATAAACAGATGTGTGATGAAAGGTGGTGGGCAGTGGTGATGATGATGATGAATGGAATTGATTTTTTGAGTTTGCTTCACGTTTTTTAGTTATGTGATTTTACGTATCTCAATTCAGATTTTTTTGAGTTTGCTTCACGTGTTGAGGCTAAGAAAACGTATCTCAATCCGACCATATTAAAAACTTCGGTTGGTGGGTTGGATCTTCGAATTAGGGTAGCAAATATAAAACAAATAAAAACTCTTATTGAGTTAATCGGGTAGACCCAGAGTTAGCCACACATATAGAAACACGGTACGGACTTTATTTAGTATTAGGGTTACTGCGTGTTGACCAGCGGCTGGGGGGCATTTCTGCGACGAAGTGCGAGGTCGGGTTGTGCTAAATAGATTCGGGTCGGGTTTGGGTCGACCTATCTAAACGTTTATTAAAGTCGGGTTCGGGTTGAGAATAAAATAGCAGGGGTCGACCCGCCAACCCGTTTAAGATTTTTTTCATAAACTCAAAATTATTTATATTTTATTATGCGAGTTAAATGTGTTAAATGGGTTAACCCAACAACATGTTTAATAGGGGTGAGCATGATTCGGTTTGGCTTTTGGCCGCAAGAAAATTTTCAGTTTTGATTTTTAGAAACCATTAGGTTTCGGTTTTGTGTCGGTTTGATTTTTTAGGTTGTCGGTTTTTTTGGTTTTTTAGGTTTCTACGATTTATCAAGCTTTGCTTTTTCAAAGTAGATTTGACATATATCATAAAATAGAACCATATCTTAAACCCGGTGGTACAACAGTACTAAAGCGGGTAAAGAACTCTCTTAAATCAAGTTACCAACATTCTCAAAGTTGCCTCTAAGTTCCAAGGATTTGTTAGAGCTTGAAGGTACATTTGAAACAATTGAAGGGTGTGTAAAGCGAAAAAGAATGATGTTGGAACAAGATCTTCAATCATTTGATGTAATTGCACCATCTTCAACAAGAACAACCATTAACATTCAAACTTAATGTGTTCTTGTGACATTTGTGTACCCATTTTTTTTTTACCTTAAAACACATTTGTGTTATGTATATTGTTATGAAATAAAATATTAGCAGAGTTATCACATATTTGAAATCGTCATTGACAGCGGTAATGTAAAAGGAAGATATCAAGATCACGATTACTTATATTATTTATGAATAACAAGGCAAGATATATTATTTTGACTTTAAATGTCGGTTCGGTTTCTATTGGTTGGTTTTTAAAGCTAAAACCAAACAGAACCAAAACTTTTTTTCAAAATATAAAAACCGAACCGTCGGTTTTTCAATCAGTTTCGGTTTTTTTGGTTTCGGTTCTTCGGTTTAGGTTCGGTTTTTCGGTTTCTTGCACACCCCTAATGTTTAACTCGTGTAATGTGACAACTTTTGTGTATAAAAAGGGTTAAATGGGTCAACCCGAAACCCGCTGAATCGATTCAACCAGTTTAACATATTCAACCCGTGTAACCTATTTAACCGCCAACAAGTATATATACGGGTTAAATGGGTTAGGTTAAAGTTATTTCTAAACAGTTAGGGTTGACATAGTTGACCGATGATTTAAACGAGGGTTTGGGTTGGGATTTTTACGACCCGCTAACCTGACAACCCGAACACGCCAACCCGAACCCGACCCGAATTGCCACCCCTACCCGTAACCTGAATTAATAAATTGACCCAGTAACCCTATTGAATATCATAATTCCATGTCTGATATTGATTGATAATTGCTCAATATAAAGTGTTACAAAGATTATTCTAGAGAATGGGCTTAGGCCATGATACATAAATAATACAAAATGGGCTACAAATGTCGACTATCGCCCCCAGTTGGAGCGGGAGGCGGCGGGCCGCTCAAAGCTGGATCGAAAGTCTTCAAAGAGGAAGAGAAGGTAGACCTTTGGTGAAGATATGGTGTCTTGATAGCGGGATGGTACATGTAGCACACGTACGACGGTGCTTAACCATGTCACGAACAAAGTGGATATCAATCTCAATATGCTTCGTCCACGATGTTGAACGGGTTGGCAGACATGTAGATGGCACTAACATTATCACAATACACTAGAGTTGCAGAGGATAAGGGAGAGTGTAACTCACGTAGTAAATTACGTATCAGCAGGTCTGCGCGTTAACACCGATATTAAACCGGCGCACTAGAGAGAGGGGTATCTTTGGCGGAGGACCAAAGAGTAAGTTATCACCCGAGAAAACACGGTAACGTGTGGACCGATGGTGGAGTCGCCCATACTGCATCACAATAGCAAACCGTGAGGTGGTATTGGATGAGTATAAATGAAGACCAAAATCCAAAGTCCCCTGAACGTATCTTAGAATACGTTTGAGAGCAGCTAAGTGTGGTTCACGAGGATCATGCATGTATAGACAAATCTGCTGAACAGCATAAGAGAGATCTGGTCGTGTGAATGTGAGATACTGTAGACCACCGGCAAGACTGCGATATAGAGTAGGATCTGTCTTTGGAACCCGCTGGTCCTAGTTTAGAATCTGTGTCCAGCTGGAGTCGAGAGAGGGTTCTGATTAACCATGTGCACGCTCAAGAAGTTGAAGAGCATACTTTTATTGAGACAAAAACAAGCACGTGGGGTGTCGGGTAGCGAGATATACCAAGGAAATAATTAAGTGCTCAAAGTGAGTCATGTCGAACTGCTATGTAGGGAGGTGATAATCTGCTTTGGAGTAATCAGTAGAATCTTTGTGAGAATAATGTCATCCATATATATAAGTAAATAGGCAACCTGGATCCGTGTAGAAGTATGAATAATGAGGAGTCACAGCGGCTATGATAGAAACCAACCGGTATAGCATAACCCGCCATAGCGAAACCAAGCACGGGGTGCCTGCTTTAGTCCATATAAAGATTTCTGCAAAAGACATACATGATGAGGGTACCGAGAATCCACAAACCCTGGAGGCTGATACATGTAGACAGTCTCAGATAAATCACCATTAAGGAAAGCATTCTTAGCGTGGTGATGAATAGGCCACTTGCGAGACACCGGGGCGAGACAGTTCGGATAGTTGCGGTTTGACAACGGACTAAATGTCTGTGCGGTCAGCACCAAGGCTGTGACTACTCCCATTAGCAACCAAACGAGCCTTATATCTGCTCAAAGTCCCGTCAGCATGAAACTTATGTTTAAAAAGCCACATAGATCGAACCATATTAACTTCCGGGGGTCTTGGGACAAGAACCCAAGTACCATTTTTAACTAACGCATTAAATTCATCGTATATAGCATTACACCATTGAGGATCTTTAAGAGCAAGAAATGGAGATTTAGGAATAGGGGAGATGGAGGAAGTGTGTAAGGATAAACGATCAACGGGTTTGACAATGCCCGATTGAGACCGAGTGACCATGCGGTGAGAACGATTGGGTTCGGTGATAGTTGTTTGTGTTTGGGTGCAAGTGGTGGTAGCATGGGGTTGTTGTGTGGGTTGGGTTGAGGGAGGAATCGGGGTGTTTGCATTATGGTGATTTTGGGGCGAGTGGGTTGGGCTTGGTGTATGATCCGGTTGGTTAGGGGAAGCAGTGGGTGGTGATTGGGATTGGTAGTTTGTAGTGGGTTGAGAGGTTTGTTGGGCCGCGATGTTGTCATGGGCTTGGTGTGATGGCGCGTGGGGTGGAGTATGTAACATATGGTTAAGAAGTGAAGGGGTTACAGGGTCTAAAAAGGTATATGAAGGTGGAGATGTGGGTGTCATGGATCGGGTAAGGAATTGGGTTTCATCGAAAGTGACGTGTCGAGAGATAATTATTTTATTTGTTTCAAGGTCCAAGCAGCGAAAACCTCGGTGGTATGCGGGATAGCCGAGGAATATGCATGGGGTTGCGCGAGGTGCAAGTTTATGAGGGGAGTGAAGGTGAGGGTAACAAAATCGGAGACAGAACATGAGTCGGGTTCTTTTTGGAAAAGTCTCGTAAAGGGAATTTCGTTTTTTATGGCAGTCGATGGGAGAAGGTTAAGTAAGTAAGCGGCCATGTGAAGTGCCTCGACCCAAAAGGAGGGAGGTAAGTGTGCTTGGAAAAGGAGGGTGCGTATGATATTGTTGATAGTGCGGATCATTCGTTCAGCTTTGCCATTTTGTTGAGATGTTTTAGGGCAAGAAAATCTAAGTTGTATGCCATGAGTAGCAAAAAGAGTGTGGAGACGGTTGTTGTCGAACTCACCACCATGATCACATTGGAAACTCTTAATTTCGCATTTAAATTGATTTTGAACATACTTACGAAAATGCAAAAATTTATCGAACATGTGAGACTTATAACGCAAAGGGTATATCCATAAATAGTGTGAGAAATGATCAAGAAATAGGACATAATATTTAAAACCACTAGAGCTCATAATTGGAGAAGTCCATAAATCAGAATGAATAATATCAAAACATTTTTCAACAGTAGAATTCGAACTATAGAAAGGAAGCTTCACATGTTTGCCAAGTTGACAAGCATGACAGACATGTGGAGTCTTTTCTTTATTACATGAAATGAAATGACGTGAAACAAGAGACCGAAGAACTTCGTCACCGGGATGACCGAGACGTTGATGCCATGTGGAAGAACTGGTGGAGAGGAGAGCAGTAGGGCTGGTTGATGGATTGGTAACGGGATAAAGATCGCCCGAGCTATCACATCGAAGGAGGATATGGCGAGTCAAGAAATCCTTCACAGAAAAACCAAAAGCGTCAAATTCAATGGTACAATTATTATCTCTAGTAAATTGACGAACAGAAATTAGATTTTTAATGATGTTGGGGGTAACAAGGACATTATGAAGATGAAGAGGACGATGAGGGGAAGGAATAATGCTATGTCCGGTGTTGGTGACGGGAATAGAATTACCGTCACCAACATGTACAGATGGAAATAAACGTTTATTAAAAATGGTACTTAAGTTTCTTGCATTAGAGTTTAAATGAGAGGATGCACCTGTGTCCATATTCGGGGTCTTGCATGTGGTGCTGCGGAGGGAGACACGAGATGGATCACGTGCCGGGGCAGGACCAAGGATCTTGCTATCTTGTGAATAGTGGGCATTTGGTGTGGGTTTTGTTGGTGGGCCGGGTACACTAAATGGGCTGTGGAAGAAGGGGCAGCGGGGTACTGTTGTTGGTGATATAAGGGAGTAGTAAATGCCATTTGGGTGGGTTGCTTAGGGGCTGGTGGTGGGGTATAAAAGGGGTGTTGGGCCTGACGAGACTCATAGAGCCCAGGTGGAGTCCATGTGGTGTACTGGTTATTTGATATTCCAGTTGGTCGACCAAAATTGCCCCCATAATGAACCGAAGTCCCACCCATGTTATTTCTAGTGTTTAGTCCCGACCGGTTGCGATGATCATGAATAAACTTACACCGATCACCAAATTTACACATTCCCTTATTAAAGTGATTGCACATTTGAGGTAGGTTATGTGATTTAGTGGAATGGGAAGTATTGTTACCTTTGGCATCCGAGGTGTTTGTGGCCACGAGCACGGTGGGAGAAGACGAGCTGCTATCAAAGGTGGAGTTGGTACCAGGTTGTTCATGTAGTGTAGACTCCTCGAGAAGCAACATGTTGCGCGTCGTTTCAAAACTTGGAAGAGGCTCGCGATGTCTAATAATTTTGACAATGGTACTAAAACGAGTATCAAGACCATTCACTGCATATATGACCAAATTCTTCTCACTTACCGTAGTTCCAAGGTTTTTAAGCCTATCCGCCATGGATTTGATTTTAGTACAATACTCATTGATTGACATATTACCAATCTTGATAGAACGTAATTCATTATCGAGATTGATAGCCCTAGCATCTTTATTATCATGAAACAAACCTTGAAGATGATCCCACAAGTCTTTAGCATTGCCCGGGGTGGAGACTACTTGTTCTTGTAGTGAATCACATAAAGAACCTAGTATCCACATCTTGATGAGATCGTCAAGTTTGCACCACTCCGGGTCGGGAGTACTAGATGAGCCATCTTTTTCGATATGGGGTTTAAGACCAAGACTTCCAAGGTGTATTTTGAAGAAGGAGCTCCATGAAGTGTAATTATGTTTTTCTAGGTCTAGTTTACTTAGGGACTTTATTAGTGATACTGAAAGGGATGAGTTTATCGGCAGTGGTGGGTGGTGTAGGGGGATTTGTTGGAGGAGTTTCTTCATTAGTCATGGCAGTCGTGTATTGATTTTAGGGTTAGAAGAAGATCGGTACAGAATTGAGGGGAGGGAGGGTAGAGATCCGAATGTTTAGGAGATAAGGGAGGGAGGAGATCGTTTAGTTGGTTTGGCTTGATACCATATTGAATATCATAATTCCATGTCTGATATTGATTGATAATTGCTCAATATAAAGTGTTACAAAGATTATTCTAGAGAATGGGCTTAGGCCATGATACATAAATAATACAAAATGGGCTTCTACAAATGTACGACTAATAAACCCGACCCAAATATGCTTAATCAGGTTCAGGTTAGATACTTTGACACCCCTACTTAAGAATATTGTAAGAACTTTTCTTTTTCTTATAGGGTAAATAATGGTTTAATCTCTTAACTTTTGGTCAAACTATGGTTTAACTAATATTTTGAAACCGAACTGAATCGGTGGCATTTGGTTCAACGGTTCTGTCAATTCAACCAAAGAAACGAAAAACCAAAACCAAAAGCGGGGTCAATGTCCGGTCCGATTTTCAAATATTGGATTTAGCCACTTAACTTTTGTTGGCAATAATTTTATCTTTAACTTTGTTTGACCGTTGATTAAACTACTTGAATTCTTTTGACTATTTAATTTAACCACTTAATAACTATTTGTTTATAGCATATAACTAACTTAGTCAATTGTTTTAGGGATTATTTGGGATTAAGTTGTAGAATAGCAATGTACTTTTCAAAGTGTCCCGTTTTGATATGTGTACTTTTTTTAAGTTGTAGAATAGCAATGTACTTTTAAATGTGTTTCAATTTAGTGCGTGTACTTTTTTAGCTTAAGTAAAAGTTGTAGAATAGCAATGTACTTTCTATAAGTGTTCCAATTTGAATGCGTGGATGGTACCAAATTGGAACACTATAAAACCACTATTCTACAACTTTACGTCTAACGTTTTACTTATGGAAGTACATTGTTATTCTCTACAACCACTAAGCGAGTTTTGTATCTGACAATCGTTTGTTTATCTAATGTTGTAAAATCGCTTCGGTAGTGAGGTGGTCGATCATTTGTAGCTTGTAATCGGTTTAGATGGGATTAATTAGTGATTAATCGGATTGGCATTTTTGGCAAGTTTTGGGTATTTCTGGGTAGTTTTGGGTATTGCCGAAAAGATTTTCCTTAAAAACATCTTGTAATAGATACAAACAACGCCTATAAGTGATTACATTTGTTCAGGGTTTGCAAAAATAATGAATCGGTGATTATTTATATTGGAATTTTTTGCAAGTTTTAGGTATTTACGGCAAGTGTTGGTATTTTCGGCAAGATTTTCTTTTAAAAACATCTTGTAATAGATATAAACAGTGATTATAACTAATTTACGACGATTTTAGGGTATTTCCAGTAAGATTTCCATGCTTTCGGCAAGTTTGACCATTGTTAACCGCTGTTAACCATGGTTGACCGATTTGTTTAAACGATTTACACAAATCTGAAAGGTCGGTGGCCCAATAGCACCTAAACGGTGATCGGCCTTGTAGACCTTTTTTTGCAACACTGGTTTTATCTTTAACTTAACATGGCCTCTTATTTCTAATCATTACAATTAAGGTGTTTATAGGTCGTGTAGGTTCTAGTAATGAAAATGTTAGTAAGTAGTGACCGTGCTCACATGGAATGTATCATGTTTACCTACCCAAATTCGACTTAAAAGTGACGGGTTCGAGAACTAAAAATGGTAGATATCGAGACCAGGTAACATACATTATTTCACCTATAGAGGCATGGTAACATAACATGTGAAGTTATGTGTTTGTTATGTTAAGGGTTTTGATAAAACAAACTTTTAAAGTTAAGGAAAAGATTGTTATTAAACAAAGTTAAGTGGTCTAATTTATTGGTCAAAGATAGTTATGGATAAAAATACTGCAAAAAAAAATGGTTAAAACGTAATATGACTCAGAGTTAGGGGATTAAACCATAATTTACTTTTTCTTAGATGTTTTTTAAGCTGAATAACAGTATTTAAGACTGAAATTTTGTCGTTATTTGTTTATGTATGAGCAGACAAGTACTTTCCTTTTCGGGCAGAGATCTAATTAGAAGAACATTTAAAATAAGATTGATGAGACCCACACATTTTACATGAATTAGATTTGTTGATACAAAAGTTGGGCGTTCCTTGTTTGGAGCTCCGGCTCTCGTACCAATTGAGAATAGTTGCTTGAGACATGCGCACTAAGGAAGAAAACACGTTGGCTTACGTGGGATTGTCTCCCACGATTATCCTCCCGTGAGTAAGTAATCGGTTTAGGGTTTAAGGAGTGTTAGGGTTATGAGATCGTCCCTAAGCGAGGATGTGATTCACTTTATATACGCACGGAATCCTTGTTGGTTCCGTGTTCCTCAACCTCCGGCGTATCCCACCTTAATCGGTTGGGAATGATTATCTTCCTATTTAGAAGATAACGGATATCTATTCCATCAATAGATTCGGGCTTGGGCCTTCATGAGCCCAAATGTTTGTTCCGCTTAGCCCGGTTAAATACGGGGCCAAGTTAGTATTGGACTTTAGTGGTCGGTGACGTATAGACTATCGTCATCATGTCCCCAGGTCTACATGCTGGCAAAAACGGATGCTGGACTAATAATCCGTAGCGGTTAAAAACTTTGAAGCGTATGCAAGAAGCCATAAACATATACCCTCCGGTACGTTGTACCTAGACATGAAATTGGATAGTAAACGCATCGTTATTCGGGGGAAAGTTACTGTCCCACATCCCGTCGAATCAATCTCAACCACACAAGTGAAGTTAGTGGGATCCACGTGTCACATATCTTGTGGATGAGAAATAGGATATAAACCATCGTTTCAGTTTCACAATGGCACTCACCGTAAAAAGAAAAAGTCGCCATTGTTAAAACATATCTGCAGCTGTGATCCAGAAAATAAACCACTTCGAGGTAGCCGCGCGTACGTCTTTGTAAATCAAACACCATGGTCAACAACGCATGATTTCACCTCTGATCTATCCACGAGTGATCTTTTAGAATTCACCTCGGATTACTATATCCCACTTGACGTGCATCCGGTTGTTCCGGGTGCGCGGGCCTCCATTGCCGATTTCCCCGAAGGGAAATAGGGGTATACACACGTTTCTTTGAGTTCGCCAATCAACGTGTGCCTATATCCCGATTTCTGTGCGATGTGCTAAATTATTACGAGCTGCACCTATCCCAATTACACTGTATTGGTGCAGCCAAAATTAACAATTTTGAGGTGAACTGCCGTTTGCTGGCGGTTAACCCCACAATCAACCTATTCCGCTCATTCTATCATACAACATGGGCGCATGGGTGGGTTACCTTTGCTAAGCGCGCTGGCAGGCTTCAGTGCTACACTGAGAAGCTAGATGCGCTAAGGAATTGGAGAGAGTCCTTTTTCTGGTGGGCGACACATGCTTCCCGTGGCGTTATAATTTTTCACCCGGGAACGCTGCCGAGAGACGAGTGCCCTTTGCCTGATCATATGTCTCCGAGGATGCGGGCTGATAAATGCAAACCGCATCCCTATCAGTTCTTATCACGAGGAGTTTTTAGTGCATATGGGCATCAGCCGTAACTACTTTGGTCTCGAAGATGAGATCCCGATCTTCTTAGGTGCCAATGGCCAGGGTGGGTACTCGCTCTTCCGCACCCCTTTTGTAGTTAATGTAAGAATTTGTCTTCCTTTGTCCACACATTATATAACCGATGTCGTTTGTTGTTTCCTTGTGCGCAGAGATGGATCTGATTTCTTGTTGTGCATTTGTGCGAAGCCCGTTGAGGTAGGGGCAGTCACGTTCCCTAAAAGAAGGGGAGGAACCTATCTTGGCTACTCTGCTGGTCATGTCATGGAGATGAACATGGGGGAAGCAGGTACAATTTCCTCTGTTGCAGTGGAAGCGACACCACTACAAAGTGTTCCCAACCCCAAAGTGCCTTCTGCTGTAGCGCAGCCACCCCCTGTAGCCGCGGCGCCACTTATGGACGAAGAAGAAGAGGAGTTAGAGGCTGGGTTAAAGCGCAAGCGATCCATCGGAAAAGATGGCGCAGGCCCTTCAAGGAAAAAACGCCCTGTGATCCTCCTGTAGAGGTATAGATCCACGATGAAGCGTCTTACGCACCCCTCGGCTACTATCATTTGGACCGCATAAGTGATGCCTTCATTATATATTGTTTGTTTTATGATCGCCCGGTTGTGTTACATAGGAGCCTAACAATTCTCTGGTAAACGTAAGCGTGCAGGGTGGAGCGGTTTGCGAGTCACCTCCCAAGGCTAGTCCGTGCGTTCTGCGCATACTGGCCGCATAGTCAGAACGATGAAGACCATGCGATGTGGATGCGCCCATGGAGCACTGGTCGAAGAGTTGGTGCGGTCTCTGCACATCGAGGCCGCTAATTGTGAAGTGAAAGACCAAGTTCGGTAGGAGTAGTCAAGAATCGCAAAAGGATCGGGCGATGTAAGCGTTGCTGGAGGCGTTACTGGCGAGCACCCGCGCATTGGAATGCGCCCAGCTGAGGCAAAGGATCTGAACGCGTACGCTCAAAAACAGTGAAGAAAAGATGGCGTGATGTGCCAAATAAACCAGAGCGTCGCGGATGTTGCCAGGTATAAGTCTGCGTGCCACTGGGTACTTAAATATCTGGAGAAGAGCAAAGATGCGATGACATCCCAACTTGAAGAGCTTGGTACCACGGTCAAGAGTGCCCTTGAAGAGCAGGAGATGAAGCTGCGTATCGAGCATAGAGTGACGAGGAGTTGTATCCCCAACTCTTGTCCACTATTGCAGAGCGCCGATGGCTCATAGGCCATGGTTTGCGCCTTGCGGCGCTTACTACAACTGGAATCCAAGGAAGTGGTAGACGCGTTCGGGGGAGTTGTTCAATGCGCCTGGGCGTGGTAAAAGGCTAAGCAGTGGAAAAACTTCATGAGGGTGGCGCTAAATGTGCCTTTGGAGAAGGTGTGGGTATAATGCGAGGCATATACTTGAGTTGGTGTCTGCCATGGAGCGGTTGAAGTCTCTAGAGTTTCCAATGATTTACGAATTGGAGCGCGACCAAGACTATCCGATTGGGGTAATAATGGAGGGGTTGACTTTGGCAAGGCACCTTTCTGAGGATGCAGAGGCGCAGTCGGATTACTTTTTGAAGCCCAACGAATCTCAGTTGCAGGTACACATTTTTTGTTCGCCCTCGTGATATCTTGAACCCGTTTGCGCTGGAAAAAGAAGTTGTGACGCAGTCTGGAAGCTCATGCCACAAGGCTTGCTAAGAAGAAGGGTGTCAAGGGTAAAGCCATTTTGTGTGGTGTTGGCGCGACGCATCTCCCTCGTTCGACGGGGTGCACTGTGAATGTCGCCACAGTATCTCGTCAAGATTCTGATTTGTTAAAGAGTTTGAACGAGATTAAGGAGTCGAAAAAACGCGTAGGTGGCTCTCCCCTTGAGCGTTGTAATAGCTGGTAGGTTTATGTATTGTAAAGTAACAAACCTTTTGTAATAACTCGTGGTTATCTAATGAAAATATCTCTTGTTGAGCTCATGTATGAAAGTTGTAATATACTTAAGTGGCTAAATGTAGCGTTTGTGGCATAGCCGTGTATGTTGTGATATGCAGCGTACTTTAAATATCACTTTAAGGAATCAAGTATTTTAATTCCAAAGTTGTTAAACGTGCACGTGTGCGTTGTTGCGCCTCCGTCGTAGGAGGTGTACAAAACTTATTCCAACGTCTTGATAATAAGGTGTTTAACAAGGATGCGTGATCCAGTGTTGATGGGTTTGCAATCCTCTTATTCAACAAGTTGTTTAGTAGGTGAACTTATCCTTTTACCATCGTGGGTTTGTTATGGTGCATGCGCGCCATCGTGGGCAAGAAATAAAAAGGTTGTTAAGACATAGAGTATATGGAAATAACAAATATGCCGCGGAGTTAGCTAGAAACCGCGACGTTTTATTGATACTAGCAAGTTTTTATAATAAGTAAACAAGACAATTATTCTAAGCAAAAGGAAAAAAAGTAAATGCATAGATGTTTATTGGGCCTTTGGAAGTGCGGAAGCGTCTGTGCGCTAGAAGTAGCCATTCCTATAGATAGCACCTCTTGAGGTTGCAGATGTTCCATGTGCGTGGCAATTCACGACCATCCAAGCCTCGGAGTTTGTACGCGCTTGTTCCTAGTGCTTCGGTAACCTCATAGGGTCCTTCCCACTTTGGTCCAAGCTTACCTGTGTCTTCAGTGTGGCTCGCGTCATTGGCGATGGTAGCAAAATCACTGGTCTGAATGAAACATTGCGCACTTTAGCATCATAGTATCCTTTCATCCTTGAATTTGATTTTGCTTCCCGTATAGCTGCGCGTTCGCGCCTTTCTTCTAGCAGATCTAAGTCGATGCGCCTATCGTCATCATTGGTTGCCACGTTGATTTCAGCAGTGCGGATAGTTGGCATGCCGATCTCTGCCGTATGGCTTCTGTCCCATAGACTAAGAGAAGGGAGTGTAAGCCAATCTTTGGTGCGGATTGAGGTGCGGTCGCCCACAAGACATGTGATAACTCTTCTACCCATCTTCCTTTGTGCTTTTCTAGGCGTGCCTTAATTCCTTCACCCAAGCTTGATTAAGCTCGTTCCACTAGGCCGTTGGTTTGTGGATGCTTAACTGACGCAAAGTGTTGTGTTATGTTAAGCTTCTCACACCAGTCCCTGAAAGGGTTATCACGAAATTGTTTCCGTTGTCCGAGATGATTTCCCTAGGGAGCCGAGCGGCATACAATGTTTTCCCATCTGGCGCTTCACCTGGTTGCCATGATTGTTACTCTTGCCTTAAGCCGATCCATTTGGTGAAGTAGTCTATGGCGACTATGAGAAATTTTAGTCCACCCGCTGCGATAGGAAAAGGGTCCGCGATGTCAATACCCACTTGTAGAATGGCCATGGTGAAGTTATTGGGGTTAGCTCGTCTGGGTTGGCGTGGGGCGGGTCTATGAACTTGGCAATCGTTGCACTTCCTTATTAAGTCCCGTGCATCACGGTGCATGGTCGGCCAGTAGTATCCTGATCGCATGGCGCGTGCCACAAGCGGACCGTGGTCACGAGTGCATCTGCATGAACCTTCATGGATTTCTCGCGTAACGTAATTTGCTTGTAAAGGGCCGACACAACGGAGCCATGGTTGCGGAAGAACGTCGGTACAATATGTTGTCTCGCAGTTCGAATCTTTCGCTGTGCGCGTATCCTGCGAGCTTCCCGCTCTTGGGGTAATGTTCCCTTGCTCGGGAAGTCCATTATCGGTGTCATCCATGTAGGATCTTCCTCCTCTATTATCGTGGAGATTTCCATCTCCGAAATTGACTTGATTTTTAGTGTTTCCACGATTACTTGCTTTGATAGATGTGCAAAGCTTGTCGAGGCAATCTTGCTCAGTGCATCCGCCTTGCGGTTTTCCCCTCTAGGAACTTGCTTTATAGTGAACCTATCAAAGCTTTTTATCAGCGTCTTGGTTTTATCAAGGTACTGTATCATATTATCTTCTTTGGCCACGTATTCACCCAACACGTGGTTGGCCACTAGGGCGGGAATCGAGGTTTGCCTCTAGGTTACGTTACACCCATTCGAGCTGCAATGCGTAGTCCAGTAGTAGGGCTTCGTACTCGCCTCATTGTTTGTTCTTTGTGAATTCAAAGCGCAGTGCGTAAGTGAATTCCATTCCTTCTGGATTTGTGAGGATGAGGCCCGCTTCTGAGCCATCAATGCATGAGGATCCATCTGTAAACAAGATCCATGGATCTTGCAGCTCGGTCTTAATTGGTGTGGATATCTCGTCGCTGTCTGGCTTTTCAATGATGAAGTCTGCCAGAATCTGTCCTTTGATTGCGGTACGTGGTCTGTATGAGATGTTGTGCTCACCTAGCAATAGACTCCACTTCTGCAGTCTACGATCGCGTCGGTTTGGAGATGATCTGCTTGATTGGTTGATCCGTGATTACCGCTATTGGGTGTGCTTGGAAGTACTGCGCCGTTTAGCTGACAAATACCAACGCCAGAACTAATTTTTCCATGGCACTATAGTTCATCTCCGTCTTCTTGAGTGCCTTGCTTACGAAGTAGATGGGAGTTTGTACTGATTCCCTATCTGTGAGTAACACTGCGCTGACTGCTCCTGCAGTCGCAGACAAATACATGATTAGCTCTTCCTCTGGTCGGGGTGCGACAAGTGATGGGAGCGTTGCCAGATGTTGTTTAAGTTGAGTGAAGGCCTCTTCGCCTCAGTAGTCCATCTGAAATCACCTTTCTTTATACACTTCTTGAGTGTTTTTAAAAGAAGCGGTGATTTTTCTGCGATTTGGATAAGAACACTGTTTAAGCCGCCAACTTCCGTTGAGATTGGACTTCTTTCAGCGTGCGCTATTTGTGAAGGAAGTTCGATGACCGCTTTTGTCTTTTAAGGCATGGTTTTATGCCGTCGGGTTCTATCAGGTATCCAAGGAACATGCCTTCAGTAGCGCTGAAGGTACACTTCTTAGGATTGACTTCATATTGATCTCTTAGAGTTTTGAACGTTTCCTCGATGTCACGCACTAGTTCATCTTCGGTATGGCTTTTTATGACCAGGTCATCAACATAGACCTCTAGGTTGCGGCCCACTTGTTTTTCGAAAGCGTTATCCACTAACCTCTGGTAGGTGGCACCTGCATTTTCAAGCGAAGGGCATTTTTGTGTAGCATAAACACCTTGGCTTGTATGAAAGCGGTTTTTCCTCGTCCTCCCTAGCCATTTGGATTTGATGATATCCCTTGTACGCGTCGAGGAAGCACTTCAATGGATATCCGCACAGAGACTCTATTTTCCAATCTATCTTTGGTAAAGGATAGCAGTCTTGTGGACATGCTTTGTTAAGGTCGGTGAAGTCTACACATTCGCCACTGCCGTCGCTCTTCTTTACCATGGCTGGATTGGAAAGCCAGATCATGGTAGTAAACTTCCCGCATGATCCACTGCCTCTACGGTTTTGTACCTCTGCCAAGATTGCTTGCGCGCGCTCCGGGGCTTGGCCGCGCTTCTTCTGGCGTATGGGTGCGTATCCCTGTCGGATTCTCAGTTTATGCTCTGTGATAGAGCGTGGGACTCCTGTCATGTGTTTAGGCTCCCATGCAAAAATATCCAAATTCTTTGCGAGTGCACATCAGTTGTTTTTTGCCGTTGTCCGACAATGAACCTCCGATGGATACTTCTTGTTCCGGGTATTCGGGGTGAATTGCTATTTTCAGATTTGGAACTCTGGTTGTCTGCTGTGCTGGAGTTGGTGCCGTCTCGCATGCTATCGTGTTGCATTCTCTGTGTGTTATAGTGGTGTTGTAAGGTAACAATACCACCTTCCACTGGGAATTTAAGCATCCCATGCTGTTGATGGCACTTGCTTTCGCATAGCTGATATTCCAGGTCTCCCATAATGCCATTGTATGGCGAGGGAGATTTAATCACCATGAATTCCATCCAGGCCATTGCGGAGTGCTCTTCGTTTTGCTGGGTAATCGTATTTGCCCCATAGGCCATATCTTCTCACTGTAAAACCGTCATTCGGACCGGGTTAACTGACTTTTATTTCGGACGCAATCGTTTGAAACAATGCTCATTACATGATGTCGGCAGAAGCTCCACCCTCAACATACATGCGGTGGATGTCGTGACCCCCCGCGCTTATCTCTATAGTGAGTGGTTCCACCACTGCGTTGTCCGCGGTTAAGGTGGGGAAAGAGATCTCCTTTCCACGTGAAAAACCCTGGCTAACCTTCGCCTTGTGACCGCTTTGCCATGATTGTATCATGTAAATGGTGTCAGGATTGTATTTAGGTGTCTCTTTCTTATTGCTACTCTTCTGTTTGTCCTTTCCTTCTTTAATATGCTTGACCAAATGGTCCAATCTGCCCTCTTTGACCATCTTATCAATGAATTGGCGCAGTTGGACACATTCATTAGTGGTGTGGCCCTTCTGCGCGTGGTAGTCACAATATCCATTCCCAGTGCTTGCCGGTCCTCAGGGTGCGCATTTGTGGTGGTCTTGGGAAGTTTGCCCCTTCTATCGCGAGTATTTCCTTTGGGGTTTTTGTCAGCGGGGTGTATCTGTCGTTATCTCTCCCACTTCCCTGACCGCGATAGCTTCTATTACGGTTGCTACTCCGGTCATTGGGCTGTCTCCCAGGTTGTTCCTGCGACCGGTAGTTGGAGGAGTTTCTTTTGCTATCCGCCGCGGCGGCTTCTCAGACGACTAAGGACCTAGAGCGTTTCATGAGTTCATCAAAAGTTTCAGGAATCTTGTCATTCAATCTCTTGATGAGTTATGGGTTATTAATTCCATTCATGAAACCTGGAGATTTTAGCACTTCCCGGGCATGCTTTAACTTGCATGCATTCATCTTTAAAACGCTCCATGAATGCGCTCGTAGTTTCTCCTTAGCGCTGCTTTACCCTGCAAGTTAACAGGGTTTTTAAGCGCACTTTTTCCGTTGAGTAAAATTTAGGCGGAACGCCTTTCTTAATTCTTCAAAACCATTTATACTTCGTCGTGGAAGTTTGTTAAACCAGTTCCGCGCGCTTCCCACTAGTGTGGAATTAAAAATATGGCACCACACCTGGTTGGCCAATTCTCAATAGTTGCGGGTGATTCGAAAATTTTTAGGTGATCGTCTGGATCACCTGTTCCGTCATAGGTCTTGACATTAACAGGCATGCGCCTCTTCTTGTTTTCTGAGAAATCGCTAATGCGTCTAGTGAACGCGTCCACCTTCTGACGACGCCATGGGAGAGACATGTCCTCCTCTTGGTCATTGTGTCTACTTCTGGACTTCCAATGTCCTGTATCACTATCGTCGTTGTCCGAGGAGTTATCGGAGGACGAGTTTTTCCTCCTTCGGCGTTTGCGCCGGCTATCTCCAGAGTCTGGACTGGAAGGACTTTCACTTGAGGAGTACTTCCGCCCCAGTCTGTCATGCACTTTACGGCTACTGATCTGGTCTAAACCGTCAAGTTTAATCACTCAAGTCTGCCACTTGTGAATGGCAAACCGTAACAAACTCAAAACAGCTCACACACCAAATGCAATTTAGATCAGAGGAGTATAGAGTTTCCCCAGGTCGTTAAGTCCCACGGAGGATGAATTGGTGTATAAACACTTGATCAGATGATAGAATGATCACTAAGGATAGTGATCAGTAAGGATTTTGATGGATAATTATACCTAAAGAAAAGATCTACAAATTACAGCGACTTAAATGCAAATTAAAAGAAATAAAAGATAAAATATATTAAATAAACGCTATCACTATTTTTACAATGATGTTTTAGTGATTTTATAAAACAAAATAACTTAATTAAACTATTTAAACTAAAACGTAAACTTAAATTATCTAAAAACGTAGCTTAAAATGAAAACGAGCGTTATTTATAAAAATTACGCTGGAGCGCAAGC